>JBBBVU010000005.1:20826097-20850329 GCA_037177055.1 Atherinosoma microstoma
CACACACACACACACACACACACACACACACACACACACACACACACACACACACACACACACACACACACCACAATCACAGAAAAGTTTAGTCACCTGACATGAATCCTTCCCTTTGGCTCTGAGTCCAGCACATATCATGTTCTCTGTGATTCCATCCCTGTAGTTGCATTTGCACCCATTGTTTCCAACATGGTACATCTAGCTCCTGCAGAGTTTCAGCTAGTGAACCAGAACCTTAGTTTTACGGTTTATGCTTTGTAGTGGACCTAAAAAAATTGTAAAAGATAATCAGTATTTTGTAACTTACCAGTATAACCCAAACCAGTAACCCAGCTGGGAGTCCTCATGGAAAGTACTGTTTGCTGATGCCAAGCAGACCGGTTGGATGTAGTCAGGAGAAGACAACTTCAGGAAACAAACATGATTATCAAAGTCTGAATCAAATTTGAGGATTAGGATCAAGTGTTGAGTCATTTCATTAGGGTTGCAACTTGATTGGTTGTGGACACCGAATCTGATGACTGATTGGTTGAGATTAACACTTGAATAGAAATAAAAAGTACATTGGTATTTAATTTTTTTAAAGTTTATCATGCAGAGATGTTAACAAGTCAGTTTTTTGGCAAGTTTAGGTGAGGTCTAAAGTCACAAGTCAGTTGTAATGGGTGTGTGTTACGCGTGCCATCTGGTCTACATAGAGACTGCATTATAATATCCAAGGAATCTAAAATCCATACTTCCTCTTTATCTACCAGTATTTTGTAACAGCACTGATCTTTAGCTTAAAGTCACAAATGTTCTGTCTTCTTCCACTGATCTCAGTAAAACCTGTAGATGAACATGGACATTTGTTTAGATTAGCAGATATGCTCTGAGCATATAATTAAACTGAAAGTTTTAATGTATACCAAAAATCAATGTGGACCCACAGAGTGGTAAGAAAATTGATACTGCAATTTATAGCATTATGTTTTTTTTCAAACGTAAAGTGGATGACCAAAAAGTGACACACTAGTGCAGACACATCTACTCAGAAAAATCTGAACAATAAAAGAAAAGCTTGAAATGAATGTGAGATCCATACAGAAAATAAGAATGTTAAAGTTTTTACAAATGAATACAAAACAAACTTTCACAATATCTTAATTCATACCTATAGAATACTTACTTTCAGTAAATATTAACATTTCTAAAGAAGCAACAGCTGTAACATATTTTTCTAATAAACAGAGCCGGTAAAATCTAGTTGTTTACAATGGGCCTGATGGTTTATTAGCTTCAGCTTAATGTTATTGGGTCATGGCAAAGCCAGCAGTTCATGTAAACCACTCACTGTGTTCAGTTAATGTCTCATTCTTCTTATGAACACATTCAATGAAAGTATGTGATAGTGCTAAGCTCATTGCAAACATAAATGCTAACATTAAGCTTTCATGTTACAGAGTATCTAACCTCTCTGGGTGTGTTTTCAAGTGGAGGATGAAGTTGGATGTGTTTGATCCAACATCCTGTAATTTTATGGCATGATGTAGTTTGCTGCTCTTATCAGTCCCTTGTATGAAGTTTTTATACCCAAAAGTTACAATGAAAGGTGTGGACAGCTCTGTTTTAAATGATGACTCTCATCTCCTGATGAGTAAGTTCCCCCTCATGCTATCAGGTCTGAGATATGGGCTGTGTCCGAATGTCCACCCTAACCCCTCATTCACTACATAGGGCACTCATTCTGTTGGCGATACGGACACGAAACTCACTACTTTCTCCCCGCCGCAGATCACATAACTGCCAGCTGTTACCACGGCAACCCGACGCCATGAATATGTCGTTCCAAATTAAACCCAAACTCTTATGTGAAAATATATTATATACTAATATTATATGTTCTTCTCACTTTGTTGCAGAGCTATTCAAATAAAATGACGGTCTCTAGCTTATTTTAACCTGCTTTGATGTTCGTGAGACTCGTCAACTAATGCGGCATATTCAGTCGGAAAAATGGTGCCAGTTTTAAATGTTATCATCTTTTTACGGACACGACTTAAACTATTGATCATAAGAATAAGAAAACGACGGCAGATAAGAAGACGGATGGGGAGAATGCCGCATGTTGCATTAGCAAGACATCCCGTTAGCTCCTGCCCACAATGCATTGTGGTCTATGTTGACCCATCTAGGGACCATTGATGCTCAGTACTTTCAAGATGCATTTTGGGAAATTTTGAGTGCACTACTTTTTTGGACACCCCTACAAAATGGCGTGACCCCCTATATAGGGCACCATGTAGGGAATAGGGTGCACATTCGGACACAGTCATAGAGTCCCGAGGTCAAAGACCACAAAACTGCAGGAACAGTTTTGTTCCAAAGACACATAACCACCAAGTCTTTTTGCTAAACTAGGTTATGTAAAATTACATGGCATCACAGTTTATCGTTTTTATGTCTGATGTTTTTATTTGTTTTCATTTTGTGTCATGAATTTGCTTCTGTACAGCACTTTGTTCAGCTTTGGTTGTTTTAAAATGCTTTATAAATTAAGTTGGTATGATATGGTAACATAATTTTTTTCTTTTTTAAAAGATGGACAGGAATGTAGTTATACTATATATTTAGTACCATTCAAAAATGTACATAAACCTACCCATCTAAATTTAACGGGTAGATGTGTCTAAACTTTTTGACAGGTCCTGTACTGTAAATATACTGTTTGAAAAAGTTGGTTAACTTGTATAGAGTGTAAGTCAGATTTACAATGTTTATCTAAGATCACTGGAGGATTTCAGGACGACTTATAAATGTGAATATTTGTCATTTTGCTTATGAAAACACACAGTAAAAACTTGGACTGCCACTTTGTTTTGTTTGGCATATTTGATTTAGGTATCCGTCAGATATCAATAAGAGAAAAAATATTCCAAAAAGTATCACGTATTTAAAACAAATACTAAGGAACTACTGGGAAACTGATCTGATGGCATCTGTGGGAAGCAAATCTAACCAGCAAAGACTCCACCCCATAATTCACAGAACCTAAAGGTTCTATTGCGAATGTTCTGGTTATTTTTATCTTTCCAAAGTCTGGCAAGAAAAGAAGTGTCCCAGAGATCTCTTGGATGCTGACTACACCACCATATGCAGCTTAAGGTGTCATTGCATTGATATATAATGCATTTCATCAGTCAAATGGAGGAGACATAGTGGAAATACTGGCTGAAAATGAACAATGAGTATGAAAGGTTTTCTTATGAGTGTCTTTGAAAGGAGGAAACTGAAGTGCACTTCAGCGTACAATTCAAGATCTAAAACACATTTTCTTCCATATATCAACCTTTCTGATGGTGATATATTATTGCTTTCACATACTGAGAAGAGAAAAAAAACTCACGAACATTCCATCTCAAATACATAGAGTGTAACATGTTATTAAATTTGATGAGCGATGGTAAGTTTCCATGAAGGCGTGAACAAGTATAGACTCAGCTGTTGACACATGGCTGCTTTCATTATATTTTTTGACAGACTTGTTGAACTTGTCAATCAAGTCATAAAGCAGGAAAATATTTTCTTTGACGGGTCAATACCATCAGGGAGAGTCAAGAGTAACACAATGAACAGAACACCCCTAACAGAAATAAAAAGAACAACTTACCCAACCACAAAAACAAAAGAATACAAACATACTTCTGAACTTCACTAAACTTCCAAATAAACAGGAGAAAATGACCCAGAGGGAAACAAAAATGGCCTACAAGGGCAAACTGGAAAATTAAAGATGATAAAACTAAACCCTAAAAAATAGAAACAACCACAAACCTAGGCTTACACAACAGATATATGGTGTGCTGGCAAGTGGCCAAAAGGCCCAGACAGGCAGATCCTCAGTCCTTTCATAGGCCACTCCTAGGCATTGATTGGCTGGAAGAGGCCAACACTTAACAGGAGAAGGAGCTCCTAGAGAGTCAGCACAAAACACAAGGATTAACCACAGGAATAAACATTCCAGAAAAACAGCCAATACTACAATATCTATCAGAAACGGTTTCAAGCCACGCCAGGTTTCAGATGAATTCCCTCAGATCAACAACAGACTGATTCTCATTTTTTTCAGAAATCTGTCAAAGTAGAAGCTAGAAAGGATTTCTGCAGCAAGAACTTTTGGCTAAATGAAGTTACCTTTAATTATTTTTGTCTTGAAGCTATAATGAATACAAGTTTAACCAGGTAGTGTGAAAGAGCTAATGTAAAATTCCAACGAGGATCTCAGCCAAGGGTGGCTGAGTCATAAACCAATCAATAACCAATCAAACTTTAATTCAAAGTAATGAAAAATGACAAGGTACATTTGATGAGATTATCTAAGAAGACGATCATAAAGAAAAAGAACAGTCTCCACGCCCATCGAACCAGGAAATGCAGGCCAGGAGGAGATATGATCAAATATGTCTGGAAGCAAACTGGTTCAACTAAACCTTCCAGCAGGTTGCGGTGAGAGACTACTCGGTATGACACAAACTGTCACCTTTCTGAGCTCTACACATGTTACAAAAGTTTGCATCAGTATAAACACATACTGAAGCAAACTTTTTTTAACAACACTTTAGCTTTCAAATGACTATTGTTGCGGTAAAATCTTAAACAATCAGTGAGAAAAGCTCCAGTTGTCTTCCTGCATCTTTATTATGCTGCAGCAGGAAAAGAAGTTCATCAGAGTGCAAGAGCCCACAGAAGTTGTTTACAACTCATTTTTCCTCCAAGAGGTTTTTTTACTCAGCTCAAAGCCTCAGTCCACCTCCCTGGCAGCCAGTTAACAGAACGACGCACTCCAAATGAACCATAAATATGTAAATACAGCCAGGCCCAGAAATATTTGGACAATAACACATTTCTTCTGTGTTTTCACAATTTTTCTGGGTTTCCTTCTTTGTGATCTGTTACTCGACATTTACTGCAACTGTCTGCAGTTGTTGCTCGTGTGTGAGTCTTTCTGGCACCCTCTATCTGAAATTTATGGTCAGTCATGTTGAGATCTGATGACTGACTCAGCCATGGCAGAGTATTCCCCTTATTTGCCTTTTACCTGTTTGATTGATGATGGATTAATGAGGGAATAGCCCATTAGAGTTAACTGCCCAATTACTTTTGGTCTTTGAAAAAAAGGGCAACTACATATTAAAGAATTTATAATTCCTAAACCTTTCATACAATTTAGATACAAATTCTAGATTTTTTTTTTGTTGGGTATTATTGTTTTTTTGTATTCCTCCTTGTTGTTGTTCGCCCTTACACAGATTGTGCACTGAACGTTTGCTTACTTTGCCCATTGCAAAAGGCCTCTGACAAACCCTAACCTCAATAAAACTACAGCTGGATTCAGACTATGGTCTAAACTAATCTTCACTCTCATTTTTCAACTGTTCTTATGCACAGATTTGTGCACATGTTGTGCAAACTGAACTTGAATAAGTGAACTAAACAGAGATTTTTGGAAAGCAGGTGATTTCCGCATGATTTCTAAAGGAAAGTGTTATCATCATATTTGGTTAACTGAGGACACTTCTGAATGTAAGTGACCATTAATGGGAATGAGCAGGTGATTAGGAAAATGCTGGATTTATCAACAGCAGATTACTTACTGACGTGTGAGCGGCTGGCCTCTGCACGTTTGATAAATCCAGTTTTTTTTTCCGAATTTCATTCATAGGATGGCATTTAAGATAGTTTCTACGGATGATTGATAAATGAGGGCCCAGGAGTGAGACTGGATTCTTCAGAGTCTTTATTAACAGGATGTAAGTTTTATCTGTCTGGCACTACTCTCTTATGAAACTTAAACATATCATTGAATAAATCTGAAGATGAATTTATGAATCAGAATGTGAATTTCTCCAACACTATCCTGAAGTACAGTAAAACTAACTCAATTATTCAACTGTGCAGCTTAAACCACTTCAAACTACAGATTTCCCACAGTTTTATTTTAATTGACCACAATGGCTCCCACGGGGCGTCATAGTTGAGTTTTGTTTCCATATTCAGAGCTTGCTGTTTGGGAGTCATTAAAATGGAGAATGCACTCCTGCAGCAGGTACATCGTTTATCTCAGCTTGTACACTCATTCAGTCGATATATTGACAACCCCTTGACACATGCAAACAGCAGCACTGCTGATAATTCTCAGGCTTGAGCTTGTATTCAGAGTGCAGATTTTTCTTTGGTTGTGTGGATGAAAGCGGGGGTTGTGCTTCCTATCTTATATGTGGGTGTTAGTCAGAGGTGGAAAAGTTACCAAAAAATTGTAATGAAGTAAAAGTATATTTACTTTACTTAAATTCTACTCAAGTAAAAGTAAAATTTCCCATCAAAATAATCTACTTGAGAAAAAGTAAAAAAGTACTTGATTTAGAATGCAATTTGAGTAAAAATTACTTTCATTATTGATATCATGACGGCATATTTTGTTTAACGAGGATAGCTTTGACTAAACAATGAATATAATGTTTGGGATACACAGAAAAAGGCACATAGCCTTACACCAAACGTCACCAAAGTAGATGGGCAGCAGAGATTGACAATCTGTGACGTTCGGCACAACGCCGTTCAGGCTTCTCCCGCATTTAATGTTTTACTCAGTAGGCTAATGGGGGAGGTTTCCAATGTAGTGAAATAAAATTACTTGGGTCACAATGTACTTGAGTAAAAGTAAAATTACTTATTACAAAAAATATTTAAAAAATTAGAAATTACTCCCAAAAAAAACTACTCAATTACAGTAACTTGAGTAAATGTAATTCATTACTTTCCACTTCTGGTGTTAGTCATAGACAACTTGAGTTCATACAGAAGTAGTCACATGTAATGACACAGCTGAAGTCCATGTGCATTATGTGTAATATCTTAATATAAAACGGTCTTAAGAAAAAGCTACTGGAACCTTTTGTTGACATCCTGAACCCTCTTACGCTTCCTTACTGGAAGTTTCTGCCAATTCATTGCTGTGCATTTAACTTTTCTAATTTTTCTTGGTTAATTCTTTCAATGGTAGATTCCAGCTCTCTTCGCACAGTATCCTTCTTGCATGTACAAGTGATGTTTATAAAATTTCTGAGGTTTACTTTTTTCTCTTAATATCTTTTGAAATAGCCTACTGTATTACAGGGGTTCTTAATCTTTTTAATGTTAGGGCGCAGCTTTTCCAGTACAAAGTGGTCAGTGGCCCGTTTAGATATTAACACTGTCTTATTTTGATTAATCTCACTCTTGGTTAGGTTTGCGTTCTGTAACTAAAACAAATCATCTTCCAGTTTAATTAGCCAAAAACATGTCAAGTACATAACATGATATAATGAGATCATCAGAGAAATGTATTCATCACGTCTGTGTGAACCTACACATACAACAGGGATTTGAACAGGCTTACAGTTCATGGACTAAAATCAGGCAAGTCAGGCATATTAATACAAAAATATTAATTATTAAATTTGTCTACAGCAAAAAAAAATATAAAAAAAGTAGAGAGACCAAAAGAAAATGAGAAAAAATGGAATTTGATTAATAAAATGATGCAGTGATTTAAAAAAAAAAAAAAAAAACCTGGGGCTTTTTTTCTTCAGATTTTTTTGTTTTTTATTCTAATTTGTGCAAATTTCCACTGACTTTCCCCACAAGTGTTATGTTTGGTGTCTACGTGTGGAAGGCTTCAGTGCTGGAATGCGCTAGCTAACTGCCTTGTTATCTCCATGTATAGAACCGCACTTAATGATGTGGATTGTACTTGCACAATATCTTTGCCTTTTAGGGGGTTGGGACCACTTTCATGATCATATTTTCATTTTAGATACTTCTCCATAATCTTCACTACAGGCTGATTCTGGTTGGTGGAGCTTGTTAAACAACTGACTGACCCAGTACCGCCACCAGGTGGTGGGAAGCATTTTTGCAGCTGAGCTTCTCATGGATAACAGTGATAACTCTCATGGGTTTGTCCAATAACCTCTGTGGTCCTGCGACCCACAGGTACAAAACTGAGAGTATTTGCGGATGTCTAGGTAGCCGAGCACGGGCCATGGCACCAATGTGAGACATGAAGTGTACATGTGGTGTAATGTAGATCTATAAATCTTAGATTGTGGTTCAAAAATCATTTCATTATTAAGATTAGATCTTAAGAAACCACTACGTGCATTCCAACTACAAAAAAGTAGAAATTATTTGGCCATGAGAAGTTTCAGAGCTACCTGACCATTATTTTAGCCTCATCCACTCACACCCCTGTTTGTTTTAATTTTAGCTATTGGATATGTAGCATAATGTCTACCTTTTCAGAATAATGAAACCTAAAGGTGACGTTCGGGCAACGGTTGACATTTTCAGTCATTTAATGAGACAAATAAGATTTAATCTACTTTCCAATTTGAGAGTGCGTTTGCAATTATCTTTGCTTTTTATTTCTAATACTGTATTTGTAATGGTTTGCCAAGAATAGAAAAACATATGCAGAACAATGAAAAGCAATTAGATGGATTTGTTTTGGCCTTTTGAGGCGAAGTGCAATCTGATTAGCAGCTAACGAGCTATTTCATGCCGACTAAGAACAACCAGACTTTCTTCAGCACAGAAAGAAGTTTTTGAAGAGGACATGCTGGGTACGAATCTGATACGACTGATGTTTTAATTCAGTTCATTTGTATGTACTGGAGTTAATTTTAAGAATTGGGGCAAATCTAACAATGAATCTGTGTGTTTGATGAGAGCTGCTTCACTGCCAAGTTTCTGCTTTTGTTTGTGTGCTTTCACTTTGAGATGACTCATGCAAGCACCAAGCTTATCTATGTGTGCAGGTATGTGTCCAATTACAGTATGTAAGTGCCTAAATGTCCTTGTCAGAAGCTCTCTGCAAAAAGACTAATGGCATTCAACCAAAAACAATTTATCCAAATATTAATTGTCCAAGAGTTAAGAGATTACAGAAGTAAATCTATGTGAATGGAATTATGTCTGAGCATGTGCAGTAAGGATCTATTGAGATTCTCACAGTTGGCATAGTTATGAGTCTGATGTGTAATGTCTGAACAACAGCAAGATATACTGTATATGTAAAATTATAGGGGACATAGGGGATTTTTTTAAATAGTTTCCCATTTTTTGGCCAGTAAGAGAGTTTCATGTGTAACTACAGCTGCATTTTATGTAACTCCAGGGGTGATCAGGGGGTGGGCTGTAAATGGGTTGTGGATGAGTGAGGTTGTGTAAGTACAATAAACTGGTACATTGTTGTGCATCATTCTGCAGACTTGCCATTGTGAGATGAGACAAAGTTTGAGGGATTCGGAAGAGTTGAAGGAGTGAAGATGGATGGTTGACACAAACCCATCTGTAGCGCAACAATGTTGGAAAAACCTGTTGTTAAAAGTGTGAAACGTTCACTTACATATTTGGTGTATTGTCCTGAAACTGCCCTGCTATCTGCAACCACTTCTAAGCAATGTGAGGATCGGCAGGGAAATAATGCAAGTCAGTGTTACTTCTACTGTCCTCAAAAACACAAGTCTGAACCATTAACCAAAATATTGTGAAAAACTACAACACTCAGTAAAAGTCTGAAATGAGCTTTTCTCGCTTCTAAGTCAAATTTGAGCTTGAAAAACAAACCCTTGATTGAAAGTAAATGCTGGTTCGAATCATTTCTAACTGACGAAACCATTTTTTAAAATGTTTTTTTCAAAAAGGTAAATTTAACAGCTGCATAGGTGGTTTTCAAAACAATATTCATGTGATTTGTTGGCAAGTCAAAGTAATTAAAAACCCCTTAAATCACCTTTGAAAAAAAGAAATTGGGAATGGCACTTTGCCTATTCCCAAACTAGTTTAAAAAAAAAAAAACACACTGTAAGGCTTATAATTGACATAATTGAATAAAATAACTTTTTTTTAAAAATGGAAAAAAAAGAAATACATTTTACATAGCTGTTTTAATTACTGATGTTGGAAAAAAAATTGGGAAGGACAGATTCAAAAACGAGTTTTTTGTTGGTAAACATTTTTTTTATCATAAAGGCACATTTTTGTGCATTTTTTAAATGAGAAAATTTATTTATGTTAATATTTTAATCAAACCTTTTAAACAAACAACTGACCACACCAAGTGAATCATGCAAATAAAGGTGAAAGTCTGAACATTATGACACTTTAAATGAGCTAATTTCTCCATTTTTTCCTGACACACTTGTGATGTATCTGGTCTGTACACTCTACCTGTTTTCTAGAGGACCTTCCTTCTTTACATGGTGCTATGGTCCTATTCTTTCCTCGTTTGTAACTGACTGCATGCTGTGCTCTTTAAAACAAAGTTCAGACCCTTCTAAAGTTTCAGCTCTCGAAATGAATAGGTTCTTCTCAGTCACTACAAAGAATCGTCTCTGAGAGCCAGTTCGTTCATGTATGAAACATTTCTTCTGGGCACTGTGAGAGCTAAGCTGCAAAAGGAAAAAAAAAAATTAGCCGGTTCTTCTGATTCACCACAAGGCATCAGCTCTTAGTAATGTGTCTTTTGCGAATGACGCATCACTAGTTGCCCTCCTGCAGCATCTCTCAGTGGTGGGACTGTGATGTGTCATGTTGACAGTTTAAAAGCAGAAGCTGCTCAATTCAAAACAAAGGATAAGTCAAACATTTTTCTCAATATCAAAAATGTAAAACACGTTATCTCCCATGAAATTGTGGTTTAATCTTGAGTGTCAGTACGGCAGCTGTTGCAGACTTTCCCTGAATGGTACTGATTTGGACCTTCAAAGAAAGCCTTGATGTGATTGAAAAGCCTAAGCAATCCCTACTAATTAGGACTCACTTTTCTCTCTCCTATTCTGTGATTCCCAGTGAAATTTAGTGTGTTCACATTTGAAAAGCATCAGGCATCCTTCGGAGACGCGCACGTTCTCACACACCAAGTGTGTGACATTCAAATCCATCCACTGCCAATTATCCATGTTCAATTTATCTCTTAAGACTGTTGTGTCTGCTTGTTGCTGCTAAAAAGCTGAATTAGTTCCCCACATAGGGGCGTTAGTGATACATATTTGATAGTTTGTGTTCATTTCTAGCACTTTATTTTTCTCTCGGTCTTGCCTGTCTCTTTAGGCCTGAAGTGTGAAGGAGCTCTTCACACATTTTTCAGTAGGCCTATAGAAGCACTTCCAGATTTCTCAGCACTGCAGATTTAAGAGAAAATCTGAAACTAAATGAAAAGTTTTGAGTTTTCTATTTCTTGGAATTGGTTGTCAAAACAGATTTCTTGGCTGTAGCTAAATCCTGGACTTTCTCAGTCTGTAGGGAGACTTTTTTTAACTGCGTTTGCATTGGATTCTCCTGCTCTGTATGTTAAATCCCTTTCTGCCGTCATCATTTGTGTCTGTCTTCTGACTCTGAGCATGTCAATGCTGCACATCTTAGATCAGAAAGGTCTTTTAGCTCTTCGTCATTGTTTGAGATATTACATTGTTATTAGCCTGGCTTTTTCTCTGTTTTAGCTGGAATAAAATCCATATCTTAATAGTGCTCTGCTCTCAGGTGTGACAGGAACTTGTCAACAAATGCTCAATTATCAAATCAAATTTAATAAAGGGGAAGTTTACCCTGAACATTCTTTTTAACTGTAAACAAGATAGTATTACTTACCTACTTGTAATGAAAATCACCTAAACTGATCTTCAAATTTGTAATTTTTTTATTTATTTAAAAAATTGGGATTTTGTGGGTCAAAAATGATTAAAAAAGCCCCCTACAAGGTAAACCCAGGTTTTGGTTTCCATGATGTAGAGGTAAACGTGGTGCTCCTCTACGTCGCAAGAAAAAAAAGGCGGAATCGCTACCTCTTTGAGAATGATAGATACACGTAGCTGAATCTTTCAGCATGATTTATAAAACACACTACCAGACTCAGAACGTCTGCAGCCACTTTGAACTTGATTGATTCAGATTGCAAACACTGATGGACTGGTCGCGACCAGCCACTGTGCAGCCAATTTTTTTTTTATATCTCATTTGTGTAGATGTTATTTAATCTGGAAATTCTTCATAATTAGGGGTGTCTCCATTTGATTGACAGGTGCCAAATACCCGGCAGAAAGGAGCTAGAGTGTAGCGCAAGGTAGTGCAAGGTTTCACTGCCATCTAAAGGCCTGGCATGCGTACTACATCGTATTTACTCAATTTGCAGAGTCATATCAACTGAGATCCGATTCATTCCGCCGTCGCATGAATGCAGCTTTTTTGGATCCCGCAAAGGGTAAAAAAATGGAAATGCGATTTTTCTGTTTCAACCTGCCTCTTTTCTTTTTGTTGCATGGTCTCTCACTTACTCGCTCTCTCTGTCTCTGTCTGGCTGCTGCCAGTATGGGTGTGTGTCAAGGAAAAGTACATAATCCATTGAGTATGAATGAAAAATCTAAAATAGCCATTGTCTTATTGATTAAATGAAACAATGACTTGTGAAGATGGTGTTGTAGGAAAAAATGAGTCTGAAACAAGTTTAATCAAACAGCTTGGATGAAACTGGAGAAAACATTTTTAAACAGGACTGATGAATTGCTCTGTGTAGATAGCTGGAGATGATTATAGTTCTGGATTCTGGATGCATGGGACATAACTGTGTTCCTGGCAGGACACAGCAATAATCAATCATTTTGTTCTGCTTTTATTGTTGCTGGTGATTGGAGAAATTATGTGCCTGAATGTACCATCTGCCCTGTTGTCTCCAGATCCAATGTTTCCAAAGTAATCTTTTATAATGACTGTATAAAGCATTGGTTGCAGCAACACATCATTAATAAAGATGTCAGTCTGGGTTGTATCTACATTAGTGTACTGAAAACTTGAAGTTAATTTGAAAAGTGCTTTTAATAGCGCGAGTCTGAGGAAAAAATAAGTGAAACACCTCAAACTATTACTAGTATCTTGTAGATATATATGCTAAAGTAATGCCCAGTAATGAGCTATTCAACAAGTATGACAACCACTGAACAGCTGAAATGATCAGCGATGTGTTGCATGTCCATGAGATGGCACTGACTAACTGATTTTCTTTAGCTGAAGTGTGAAGTGCTTGCCCACAGGGAGATATTGATTATTATATTTTCTTCTGGCATTAGCTGATGTCACCAATCTGTCACACAGCAATACCAGATGGGAGGAGTGAGTGGCATTGGCCCTGAATCTGTGTGCATGCTGATATTTCTCCGGGCCTTTTGTTTTCATTCATATCTGTCTCTGCGGGTGATGATAACCTCAGAGAGGATTCTGGGACAGTAATGAAGGGAACGCTTGTGAAATGAGCTCAGTCTGTTAAAATGCTTTAAAGCTGATATTTTGGTGGAAATTTTCCATCCAAAATGTTTCCTTTCCTCTTCAATTCAGCTGCATTTAGATGGCGCCAATTCCCAACAAAATCTTCTCAAGGCATTAAAAAAAAAAAAGATACAGTCCAAACCAATCATAATTATATTTAGTCCAATTCACTGCGATCTAATTATAATCCAATCAAATTCATTATATAAACCACATTTGTCTAAACCATAATAATTGATTATATAACATCATTTTGTAAGAAGAATTAGCCTAGCAGAGAAAATAATTGGATTGTATTGAATTTTTTCCTCTTTTCAATCCGCTGTCCTGTGCATGCATGGTGGGTAACAGTGTGGAGAAAATTATTCCTTTTTTAAAAGGAGGGAACCCTCCAGAAGAACCAGTCATGTGGCATATTTGCCTGAATTGGTTGGAGGTGGAGAGGACTAAAAAGGGGCACAAAAAGCACCACAACCTTATTCTAGAGATACCTTCTGAGAAAGTGAATGGGAAAAACAAGTTAATAATAATAGTAATGTCACATATTTATATATGGAGAGTATAGAGTATAAAGAGAGTGTGAAGAGGATCCACATGGATGGTACAGGAACGTAAAAAGCTTCTTGAAGGATACAGCTTGCAAATGGTAATGTTCACTTTATCCTGTGACTGGTCAGACACAGAACCACATCCAAGATAACAAACCTGCATTAGCTCTGTACTCTGTCTACTGGTTTGTAAGGAAACCAAACCTGCAGCTAGTTTGGCTGTTTACTGCCTCTACGAGATGAAGATGGGGCTCTGCCTAAAAGTCAAAAGTGATGTGCAGCTAACAAGCACGGGACAAAATCAGGTCAGATTTGATGTGATGGAACTTTCCAAAGTAAACAACTCACGAGAAAAATCCATTTCGCCAAGTTTCTCGCTATAAAAACTGGATGAGCTGGTACATAAAGCAGCATGCATGCAGAACAGGAGTGGCAAACAAAAGGCATCTACAGTGGCTTCTAAAAACATTCACCCTCCCATTGGAATTTTTCCTAGTAATTCACACATCATGCCAACAATGTTTTAAATGCAGCACTAAGCCAAAAATAGCTTCTGTTGACTCATCACCTTAATCAAGACGAGACGTTTTTGCAAACACAGGTGATTGTATGTTTCCTACAACATTTGACTACTTGTATGCCTTTGTTCAGATAATTTTATAATTCTGTTTCTGCATCATACTGGTTTTAGGCTCCATTATGAACAGAACTTCTGCAATGGTTTATATGAGAACCGTGCATGTCAGCCAAACCATGTCCAGAGTTCCATGTGAATTAGCATAGCTGCTGTTTATCTAAAAGTAATGGGAATTAAGCTAAATTACATTTTTACTACCCTTATTGTTTTTAGTGTGTGTGTGTGTATGTATATAATAAATCCAGAGTCATGTATAGATGAACGAATCAGACTAAAGGTCAACAATTGTATTAATCATCCACTGAAAACTGCCTTGCTGTGGTAGGATGAACAAGAGGAATTAAACCTGGATGACAATCATGTGAGTTTACAACCTGGTTGGCTGGTTGATCCAGATTGTTTCTGGTGAAGTTATGCAATGCTTACTGATTTCTAGGTGAAATGAAAAGGTTAAATGAAGATTTGAATAATAACAGAAAGCATTTATCAATTTTATCCTTGAGGTCTGGATCTTCCCAAACAACACATTTGGTTTTAGGAGTTGATCCATTTCCTACTGAACTGGTCTAACTTCATATTCAGAGGTTGTTTTCTTGAGCTGGGAGCACTGATTTTTGTTCCACACAAAGAGGCATTAGTCTATTTCATGAAAACAGTACAACATGATGTGTGAAACACCGCTTGCTTTATTAAGCTTGTGAAGAAAAAGGAAATAACAAGAATAGTAGTTGCTTCCAGTGGGCGTTGAAGGTTTTCAAATCCCAGAAAATATTAATTGAATAAAAACAGGGACCCGATTTTAAACTTATTTACATAGAGCATTAATGCAACACACAATTTGGCATCATCCAGCCCGGAGAAGTTGATAAATGCACAACCACTCTGAACCATATTGTTGAATTTATTAAATAAATTGACATGGATATAAAGTTATGCTCACACCAAATGTGGATAAAAATTTCCGCTTGCTTTACTCATAGGAATTTAGGCCCTCTGCTTTCATAGTTACCACAGATGCCATGCACCCTGGCCTCAATTATTTCCACCATCAATCAACAATAAGCTGCTTTGTGCCTCTCGCATCAAGTAGGTTCAAGATTTTATTATGACACAAATCTGAAAACTTCAGATATGTTGTTGAGTTTATTTAGAAGGGGCCTACTTGGACATTAAAACATTTCTGGAGTAGCTCAACAGCAGAGCAGATATTGAGGTGGACTAGTATCTTAATTAATTTACTCCACTCAGAACAGCCTTACCTGAGCAGCCATTTATAATTTCCCACTAGCTTTGTGCTAGCGGTTAAACCTAATTCCCAAAGTACCCAAGACTAAGAATGAGTATAAATGATGATGCCTGTTTTTCACACTGGAAGCTGATCCTGTAAGAGAAGCCTTGGCCAAAAGCCATGCCTTTCATTCAGCACCTGGAAAGTTATGAGAACCTGAAATAGCCTTTCATTTTAAGAGTAAGAGTAATTTGGGGGTAATGGAGAATGATAAGATCTCTAAGGTTGGATGGAGGATCACCAGTGAGGGCCTTTTATACAAGATTAATTCATCATGGTTGTATCCAGTTCACATAGATGCAAGTGTAAAGCTGTAGGGGATTCTAAATAACCTAATTAGCCAGTAATGATGAATTAATTACGGTTCATAGTTTTTCATTAACTGGAGCTAAGTCTGTAGTTAATGTATGTTCTCACTTCATAAAACAAAGTAATAAGTCAGACCTCACTTTATCCTACCACCTCCTGGTATAAGCATTTTTCAACTTAACATCTGACCCCCAAGTGTCGACAGATTATTCTATCCTTAATTTTTTCCATCAATCCAAACTTGATGTGAGAAATGAGAATGATTCTATTGTACAACCTGATTTGGATTGCCATTCTCCTTTTCTAAGTTTCTGTGGATGTGTGCGCAGAAACGTAGTTTATTTTTTTTGAGGAATTTATTTGGGAAGTGGTAAACACAGATCAGTGTAGATCAGTGGTAGATTCAGTTATTTATTACCATCTGAATGTCAAATGACTGGCGACCTGTCCAGGGTGTACTGTACACCCTACCTCTAATTGCTAGGCTAGGCTTCAGCTCCCCTGGGACCATGAATTGGAACGAGCGGTATAGAAAAGGGATAGATGGATGGATGTCAAATGTTGAAGTTTTAAAAAGATTAGCTGTGGCTATAATTCACTGGAAGGCCCAGGAGTGTCCCATAGCCCATCACATGGCTTATAACACACATGGCTACCCATGAGAAAATGACTACAGGTATTTGATTGAAAATTCCCAAAGCTTTTGCTTTGCAGATTCATGTGATATCCTTTCCTACACACATGGCTGAGTCCATTCTTTCTCTGGGTTTGAACTTCTGGAAAACCTGAGTAAGTGATAAGGCTTATCAGAATATTGGAAAATCAAGGGCATCCCAATAAGGTACCTGAGCAGGGTAGTGGTCATACTCTACAGTCGCCTGGAAAAGTGTTGAAGTATTCAAACAAATTCTTATTGTGTTTTTATGCCGGAAACTCAGCTATGAAATAAAATAATCATTAGAAGTTGAACTGATAGAGAAAATCCTGGGAGACACAAAAACATTCAATAACTTGAGCAAACCATTCTGACATAGGGAAGAAAGTGTTCATATAATTGTGGGATCATCTTTGCCATGGCTTTTGACTATGAATTGGATTAGGTACATCAAACACAATTTAACAGTACAAAGTATCAATGGATTAAGACTTAATAATTTCAAAAATTAAAAAAGCAAACAAAAAAAACCTTGCTGTGTTTTGTGTATTGCAGCAATATGAGTGTGGTAATCCTTTTCCAATACTGGGTTTTTAACAAGCTGCTGACTAAAATTTGTAGTAACCCTTTTAAACACATGACTACAATACACAATTGTGCATCAGTCTCATACTACTACTTTTTTTTCCAATTAAAATGTGAAATTAAAGGTGGGTTTAGTAGTTTTGGGCTTCATAAAATTGTCACCACAAGAGGGCAGAGTTTTACCAAAATGAGGTTTAATTTATCTATTTATACAGTATATATACATTGACTCTTATCCCATGTTGTAATACAAATTAGTATTAAATGCAGTACATCTGTAAAGGATCTGAGCTGTATTGCTCTTTCCTATTTTATTTTAAAGTTTTGTTGGAATTTTGATATTTTTTAAACACATTTTTCTTCACAGAGAACCTTCTAACTTCTGCATAATTTCTACAATGGCTGCATATAATACAATAGAATACAACTTTATTTGTAATGCACTTTACAAACAACAAAGTTGACCAAAGTGCCACAGTAAAATAATTAAAATAAGAGCATATAAAAGACAATTCAAATTAAAAATACTATTTAATAAAATAAGATAAAATTATTAAAATAAAACTCAAACTAATCAAGCTAAAATCAGATCAAAGTGTCAAGCAATCATTGTGAATAAAAAGCCAAAGTGAACAGGTGGGTTTTAAGCAAAGATTTAAAAACAGATAGAGATGAGGTTTGTCTGATATGTAGAGGCAACTCATTCCACAGTTTAGGTGCTGCCACTGCAAAAGCGCGGCCCCCTCTGAGCTCAGAGAGGTACAACAGGGCAGCACCATTCAAACACTTAAAAGTGAATAAAAGCAATTCAAAATGGATCCTAAAGTGCACAGGCAGCCAGTGAAGAGATGATAAAATCGGGGTGATGTGCTCGTACTTGCAAGTGCCAGTTAAAAGACGTGCAGCTGCATTTTGTACAAGCTGCAGGTGTAATAAGTTATAAATGTGCTGGCCATCGGGAAAAGGACCATTAGAAGTGTTCCTGTGGCCAAAACTGTAAAACACAATACTCAAGAACACAGATGAGTTATCTGCATGCCCACTCTGCATGTCCACTCTTCCTGGGACGTCTCCACTGCCTAAATGCTGCCACAGTCACTGTGTTGTCATTTAGTTGTATTTACCAATTGATCCTCTCAGCTAGTTCTCTTTGTGTTTGTTCTTACTGTTCTTACTGTTTTGTTTTCAAGATGTATTGTTTCTTTTTGCCTCATTATAAAAACGAGGGATATTCTCGGTCGTGTGTATTTGCGTAGAGTGCTGTTTGTAGTCCAGTTGGATTACTGGATGGATTGCATTGTTTTCTGTATGGTGTTTTTTTTTCCTTCTTTTTTTTCTCCCTCTCTCCCACTTCTCTTTTTTCTCTGTTCTTTTGTTTTTTTCTCTCTCTCTCTGTCCCCTCCGGTCGGGTCCAGCAATAAGGTGCAGATTCAAACTAATAATTCAAATTTCTTGGTAAATTAGAGCTGGGTGGGATTTGTAGTTTTTATTACTTGTTTTTTTCGTTGTTTGTTTTTTTCCATTTGTACTTTGTAAATCACTTTGTGCTTCATTCATTTTTAACATCAGACTATCGGATTTAAACTTTCCTCGAGAAGGTTTGGTGCATAGTTGTGTACTTGAATGGTGCTTATTTGTAACCTATCTTATAATTTTGCATCATGGCAGAGGTGTCAAGTAACAAAGTACAAATACTTCATTACCTTGGTTTTAATTTTGGGTATCTATATCTACAGAAGTAATTATTTTTCACTCGATCTTTTACTTCTACTCATATTTTCACATAATTATCTGTACTTTATACTCTACATTTTAAAAGTAGTCTTTTCTTCTGTTTCAATTCAGCTTACCATCGTAAAATATAAGACTACATACACATAAAACTTATTTAGATAAATGGCGCCATCTGGATAAAGTGAATTGGATTATGGTTGGATGAGAAGTATAAACATAGACCATTCCTACACTCTACTGGTTTGTATGCGATCCATCGCATCTGCGCGTGGCAGGAATCTCGTCCCAGTCCAGCAAGGACATAGTAGACATATGTAACCTAGTACAAAGATGTCCATGGCAGAGACTCAAGAGAACAGATAGCCTATAGCATCCCACATTTTCAGCATTTTAAATATAAAATTATTGCCATTATGGAATTTAGAGTAATGTTTTTTTGGGGAGGTGTTGTAGTGCACCGTAGGTCCCTTTGGCACGACCTAAGCTTTTGTCCTGAATGGCTTTTCCCCTCACATTACTTACTGCATTAATTTTATACTTAGTAGTTTTGAAACCAGTACTTTTACTTGAGTAAAAAGCTTGAGTTGATCTTTCAACTTCTACAGAAGTCTTTTAAACCCTAGTGTCTATACTTCTACATGAGTAATGTGTCTGAATCAAGGTGAAAATTTTATCACATAGTAAAAAGTCCAATTTAAGAAAAATGTATCATCAGTTATCAACCAAATTGTTTAATCACGTGTGTGCATTTTTACGTCAACATTTCATTAAAGCCATATTAAGCAAAAGAAAAGAACATTTGCTTTGTACTAAACCAAACAATCCCATTACATCTGTTCTATCTACCTATTTAACCACCTGGAATGTGGGTGTACATGTACACAAAGACACGCCTGTAACAATGTAACCACAGTCGTAACAAAAGGTTAAAAGCTTTTATTTGTATTGAACTTTGTCTATTACATAACAAGCTTTAAACAAGATGTTTGTATTGTGGTTAACCCTTGAAGAACTACGTACATGCAGAAAGATTATTATGGTTTTCTTTTACTCAAATGAGTTGATCCATTGCACCTGTATTTTCATCATATTTTTGGATTCACATTTTAACATAAGATCAGATTAGTTACACGACAAATATTGACAAATAATGCTGCATTATGTTTACAAAACTAAATATCAGATGATAATAAAAATGAAAAATGATGACTAAATTACAGTTAAATTATTTCATGCTCTTTATATAAATTTTTTAATTACATTCATGGTTCCAAGCTAACTGAGAACAAACTAGAATACCTTTTTAATTTAAGGGATACTATGTACTAAGTATTAAAATGTGTTAAAAGCAGAACTTGACAGTTTAAGTGTTAGTATCTAATTGCAAAATGGCACGGTTGACTGTTCATAATCATTAGCTTTCAATGGTATCCCAAAACCTAACTTATAGTTCTGATTCCACATAAACCACCACACTTACCTTCACCCATGTTGTGTTACCCGTCACTTTTTATTTCAGTAAAAGGTTTTGATGTTATAAGGACTCTGTTCAGGTTCAAGGCTCAAATAGCCCCCTCACACCGGCAGGGCTCAGCACTGATTCCAGTTCAGAAATCTAATCTTTAACGACCGATGCATTCAGACCAAAAGAAAAGTGGGTTCAGAACCTGAAATCTCAGCTTTCAACTGGAACTAAAAAATTGTAATTCTTCTTTATAAACCATGATGAAGCTATTGATTTATGTTGAACACCAGGCTAAAAAATCAATAAGCTTAAAAAAGTAAAGAAGGAATGTCATGACAGTTAAAAATGACCTGGGCAAAAGTACACTCTTTGAAAATAAAGTACCTAATTGTACCTTTAGGGGTACAAAGGATTGTAACAGGGGTGATATCTTCAATGGTATTGTTGTTATACCCTAACAGTTCAGTTGGTACTTTTTATAGTTACCAGACAGCCCACACTGTTAAAACAAGAAAGTTGAAACAAGAAAGTTGAGTGAACTTTAAAGCAAGACAACCAGCTGCAAAGCTTTTTTGAATAAACTCAACTAAGTTGTGTGAAGCTAAATTAAACGGGGGAAACTAGGCTATTCCAGGCTACTCGTGTCTTTCAGCTGAAATAACTCATGGTAAGTTAAAAATGCCTTTAAATAAACAGTTTTTAGTTTGTCCAGCTCAATATTACAACTTTGATTTACCCTTCTAATGTAGGTTTACACGGCAAAAGTCTTTTTATTAGGGGTGTAACAACAGATCGATCTGCATCGATATATGGATCATATGGTCAGTATCGATTGAAAATGCAAACATTGTTAAGAACATTGTTAAAAAATCCATACACAAACCATTTATCAAGCGCACTTTTATTCAGAAAATGGTTTAATTTTAAGTTCCCCAGGCTTGTTGTTATCCCTTTATTACTAGTCTGTCTTTGTTATACAAACAGTGTTTTATTTGAACTGATTTAATTTAAACACCCGAGCTCAGGAATAAAAATGTTAAATGATATTCTAGTTGCTTTTTGTTATTTTGATATGAATGGAAATTACTGTGTGCAATTACTTGTGACATTGTTTCATGTCAATCATTGGATCTTATATCGAATCAAATCAAAATCGAATCGTGACTGAATTTGAGATATCAGCAGACATGGAATCACTATCCATTAAATCTATATAACGTATCATGATTTAAACCCCTACTTGCTGATACTGCATCCCTCGTCTTTGATAAATAAAAACGGTAGACTGACGACTGCAGATGATGCAATTTGCCACCTTTCTTACACAATTACTTCCACAGATTAAAGTCCTCCCACATGGTTCCAGTTAAACTGGTGTGAGCGTGGGCCGGTTCGTCAGGAAGCTCCAATTTGAAGCTGGAACCAAAACCAGAACAGTATCAGTCTGAAAGTACTAAAAGAGCAGGGCATTTTCTGTAATTTTATCATAAAAGCATGTATATCAATATATTCTAAAAACCACACACATTACCGCAGTCCATTTCCCTCATGAATAAATACATGATAAAAAAGCTACATCTTGTCTTGAACCTTTCATTTGTCATATTTGCCTTTCACATATTCATAATTACAACATAATTAGAGTTGAATTTGTTCCCAGAAATACTGCATCATAGAGCCCACTTTGCATGGTCCAAAAACATTTATGACAATTGGCTTGAATAGTGCTTCTCACTATGTTATTGGCAACTGCTATTAACAATACATCAGAACACATATAATGCACTTTTGAAAGATTAAACATTCAGCATCTACATTCAGTCATATTTGCTACGTGAAAAAAAATCAATCATCCAAACTGGACATAGAAAATCTAACAGAGGTTAAAAGAAAAAGAAAGTACTGCCCTTGACATTTCAAATCATCTGGGAGGAAAAATGCAAGTACAATATGAACATTTAGCACCATTTATGTCAATAGAAGTTATTTACTCTCTGTAACTCGGCAACAACCGAGCCAGAGAGACACTTGGGATGGGCCAGTGACAAAATGCGATCTACATAATCAGCCTATCATATTTGGCTTGGCACCAACTCTTGCAGAACAAACAGGTTTACGGTCAACACTGTGGCTGTGTAAGAGTGTTTTTCTTTCTCCCTCTGGGCCATTCTTTCTTGGTTCATGAGTCAATGACAGAGAAAGAGATTAAAAACACTTTGTCATGGCTTGAGTAATTTGGAAGGTAACATGTTAGAGGGAAAGTGGTCTCTGTTGTGCATGTGCAAGCAGGCTGGTCGGGTTTACCGTTAGTGTTTGGTGTCTTCTGCCGCCACATCTCTTTTGCTTTTCACTTCTTCATGAATAAGTATTTGTCAACCTTCACCTTGGCTTCCTCTGCTACTGGGGACAACCAGGAGAATCTGATGTGAAGGGTTTGAAAGTGCTGACATGATTAGTCAGACACCAGGAGCAGAATGGTAAATGAAGACAGAGCAAAGCAGAGATGACAGTGGGGGAATAAGAATTAAATGAATGGGTTTTGGGGTTAAGACCCAGAATTGTCAAGAATCTGAGGCAATCATGAACCTGTGACATAGTGGCTTTGAAAACTGCTGCCATGCCCTAGTGAGAGACAGACGGAAATAATCAGAGGCCACTGGACCACTGTGGGAGACATCTGCATGCTTCAAATGCTGACCCTGCGAAGTCAAGATATTACACCAAACAGCTCACAGCCCACATGGTATCACAAGCTCCATTCATATGAGCTGTTTCCTGCTGTTTGCACCATGCAGAGAGATTCAAGTCGAGTATTAACATTTTTCATCCAGCCTGCAGATACACAGTGGCAGTTTCTAATCTTTATCTAGGACACAAGGAGAAAATGTTCATGTGCTCTTAACTCATTGTTGTGTTATTAGTGTCTTGTCATGATGATTATTTGAGCATATTCCATACACATTACATTTTTTACCATTAGAATAAAAGAAAGTCCTTGTGTTGAACACTAGGGGGCAAAGTCTGCATGTCAAACTGGATGCACATGTTTATGGACATATATTTATGAACAATATTTCACAAATATTCTGCACTTTTGAAAGAAGAAAGAACAGTCGGAAAAGTTTTCATACACAGCTGAGATTGCAGGGAGTCCCTGTGGCAGTGAATGGACTTCTGGTGACTTGCATTAGAAAACATGCATTTGTGGAAAGAATGTCAATCAGGGTTCACACATATTCAAATTAAAAGGAAGAAAAGGGAATGCTTTTATATGTTTTGTAAATGTTCACAATGTTATGCAGAAACTCTTTTCCAATTACAAAAATGACTCATTTCACCATGTGGGAAATTTGCGTCCATTATTCTGTCGGCATAGATCATTCCGTCTGAAACCAACCAGTCCTTGTTTAATCTTATTTTAGATTTTATTTGTAATCAACTTGTGTGTACCTATATAACCAATCTAATGTGTAAAAACTATTTAAGACAATATGTGTGTGTTCTGACACTTCAAATTTGAAATAACATATTTTAAAATGTAGAGACAAAACTGGTAAAATGATAAGGTGTTGTGTTTTATTTCTTTGTTTTCCTTAAAGGTGCATTGCGCAAGTTTAAATGCTAAATACTATTATTTTATTTCCCCAACATCCTCTTACAATTGCCTGAT
>JBBBVU010000005.1:20885681-20901360 GCA_037177055.1 Atherinosoma microstoma
TGATATGCAGACATTTTACTTTGACAAGCAAAAAACAGTTTTCTGTGTAAAAAAATACTTACCCCTTCTCCCATGTGCTTCTCTGCATCACAGCAAGATGTAAATGATAGGTGCTTCCTGAATTTATGGTCACATGACAAAACATGTGCACGGTTACCTAGATACAAGGGGTGGGTCAACTTACCCACTGGCTCATCTTACCTCACTCTCCCCTACCCGTATTAATCTCAGCTGTCTCCGGAAAATCTTTGAGTACCAGGAAAAATAATATGACAGGTGTTGGTGCTTTATTTCTCTTTCACTGAGCCTCTGCAAAAGTTAAATCCTTCAGGTAGCCATGTACTTTGTTAATCCTGCAAATTTGGTTCATACAGTAGGTGCACAGCAACAAGGACTTGACCTTTATGGTGTTGGATCTTCAAAATGTTAATCTATGTTGTGTAAATCTGGTAAGTATGTGCACATACAGTCCTGTAACAACAGGCATGCAAGATCTTTACTTGACCATTCAGTCCACCCAAGCATTAATCTGATTCCCTGAGTTGCTTGTGGTCCCTCAAACAAACATCGGCAGTGCTGTTTCTGCTTTGTGCTTCTCAAAACTAATCACATTTTTATTTTTATTTCTAAGAAGTCAAATTTCTGTAAATTGTGTCATCCAGAGATGCATTTTCATGATAAAGCAAGAGGTGTTAGTTCATTTTTAAGATTGTCAGCTGTGTGAGGCTGGCCCATTTATAACATTATAGTGTTTCTGCACAGAAAAAAATGTTTAACAGTCAAACTTGGAAATACAGTAAGACATTTCGAACATCTTTTGGGCAACCACTGTCTAGCACATGTAACATGCTTTAAAGGTAGGGTGGGAGAGGTTTTCCAGGAGCATTTTTTACTATATTGCTTAAAATCCTCTTCACACCCTGATTGCAGCACATTAATTGAATGCTCTAACACAAAATAAAAATAAAAAATTCACCTGTGGAATGGACAGGACTGAAAAAACACCATCCAATCATTTTAACCGGCCCGTTCTAAATGATTGGATGGACATACGTCTATCAAACTCAACTTTTATCAGTCCCTCCCCAGTCTGTGCATTCCCCTCTTCATGCACGAATTGCGCACTCTCGGAGGCTTGGAGCACTTGTAAACAAAGGCAACATAGCGAAAGCTAGAGCTCGGATAGCTACATTACATTAGCTAGCATACTACATCAAAATACGGTACACACTTAAATGTGCGGGATATTATGGCAGAGAAGGTGCTGATATCAAGTCAGAAAAGAAAAACTGTTTTGGAGAAGGCTATTGGCAAGAAAAAAGCTGAAGGAGAGCAGAGCAAGAGCAGAGTGTGTATTGGTGGTGTCAACTGAAGCAACAGAAAGGGCTGCAGAGTGATGCCATGGTGGCCATATTTTCTACTTAATAGGTAAGATTGCATTATGTCTTTATGACCATTGGAGAAAACCATTGATGCTGCTCAGCGCTGGTGAACCCCAGGGAACAAGCGTTGCGTGTTCCTGTGCTCTAGAGGCGTGGCTTTGGGGGGAAATCTGAAGAAAAGGGGATTGGACTTTTGAATTGTGTATTTTCAAAATGTAGCTTGCACAAACAGTTTTTTTCAGGATCTCCTAGCCTACCTTTAATGTAAATCTCCAAACTTGTTTGACTTGGACTTTAACATTCATAGATGGAATCAAGATGGGAACCTCAGTATCAGGAAAAAACTAAATCAGTACAAAACGGTTTTTTTCCCCCAATTCAATTCTTTTATTGCCATTGTAAGACAATTAAACAATGAAATTGAAGCAGGAACTTTTTGGTGCATAAAACACAGAGAAACAGACATAAAAACACAAGCAATAAAAACAACAATACAGTAAAAACATATGTCCACTAGAATAGCAATTAATGAATAGGTAAACCATTAACTGCTAAAGAGCAAGTGTGTGCTAGAGTGCAAGTGTAGCTGCATAAACAGTTGGTGTTAGGAGCAGAGATGGCCATGGGGAAAAAGTGCACAGTTGGTTTTCTGTGGGCTTTTCTGAATAATTCCATAAACAGCCCTGAAGGTGTTTCTGACAAACATGCATCGATCTTATGGTTTGGTTGCTGTCATAGACCTTGTCCAGGTATCAACACAGTATATAGGGGAGATATGTAAGTCCTGATGGTACTCTACTATATCTTGTAAGCATTGCTATTTCAGTTATCTCTGTGGAACATGTATTTCTGTAACATAAGTGGCTCTTTAATCTTAAGTAATACCATGAATGCTTTATGTTTTAGGGGATGTTCACAAGAGGTGCCAAAATGTACCTTGGTTGATTGGATTATATAAGAGGACAGAGCTGAGTACAGGTGTTAACGTAGTCACGATGGATTGAATTCAGATTATTGAGAACATGTACAAAAGGACTACCTCTGAATGTCTTCTTAGCACTGTCTACTTTTAATTGAATCAGCAAAATGCAAGTTAGAACCAAATGTGAACAGGCTCAAAGTATAGCTGGGTACAAGACAGTGAAAAAATATAATGGTAGTTGAGCTAAGCTCACTTCAGTCTCTCTCCTGAACATGAGTGAATCAAGAAAAGAAACCGAGTTGCTGTTTTTCTCTGTTCAGTTTTTCATAAATGCTGTATACCTTGGTTTTCTGAAAAACCATACAGTAGAGAGTTTGTGATCAAAATTAATTAGCAAACTAAAGAAAATGAAGGCCTGATGTTTTTAGCTTGCCTGGAAGTTCATTAATAACCAATTTGCAGTACTCTGTACACCCCACAGCTTATGTTTTAATTGTCCTCGCCACCTTTTATCTTCAATGTTTTGTGAACAAATCCCACGCATCATGTCACATTTTAGAATATAAAAGGATCACAAGATCCAAAACGCCCAACTTTGTCTGCCCCAAACACAGAAAAGTGAATTCTAAAACTCTGTGCATATGCTTCTTCAAGAAATTTTCCTTTTTTAAATTACAGCCCTCCTTGAGGTGTAAGCACATGGATCACCCCTTAATCCCATCCTTGGCAATGGGCAATGCAAAGCAGCTGGGGCATGTTGATGCATAATAATGAGCCTTCTGATAGATGGGTGTTAAGGTAAATCATGGCAACTATAAAAAGTAGCATAAAGAAAAAACTAAAAAAACCTCTTTCTTTCTTCCTTTTTTCCCCCTCCTTTCTACAGCTTGTCCCGTCCAGCATCATAGCAGCAGAATGGTCGTCTGGCTGCTGCATTGTGCCGAACAAATTTGTTTTGCCAAGAGGAGTTTTATGGTTTATACGGCCCATCTTGATAATTAAGTATTATTCTTTATTTAAGAATTTCTTTGATTGCAGAATTTACGTATTATTGCTGGACCTGACAAGTGGGGTGGTAACAAAAAAAAGGAGAGAGTCAACAGAAGAGAAAAAGATAGTGAACAGAAGAAAAAAGAGACAAGGATGCACTAGATAGAAAGCAACAGCATCAGACGTTGAACCTAAACAAGAAAAACCAGACAACCAGATACATCTGAAAGGAAACAGAAAACCACCAACAACATCTTTAAGAAAAACAAAGCTGGGAAAAAATATTATAAATCACAACAAAATCATCAGCAATCATCAGCAAAAATAAAAAAATGAATGTCATGACTTTAGTTGTTAGTGAATAAACCCGAAAGACAACACAGCATTCAGGTTATTAAATATGAGGGCAAAATATCAGGCATGAATAGTGTTCTGCAACTGTACACATGTGACTGCGCCTTGCAAAGATCAAATGTGGGAGACCATACCACCCCAGAGCACAAATTCCAGCCCGCCCAGCACAGAAATGACCACGCATCTGCCCAGAGGGCGACAGAGGAAGGCCCCAACCGGGGGCAATGATACATGGTCATCTCTGGGCCCCAGAGGCCTTGTGGCGCCAGGTGTCACAGAGGTAAAGGCACCGGCCACCCCAGAGGTGGACAAAATGCAGGGCTCCAAAAGCCTGAGAGAGACCCACCCCCAACAAGGCAGAGGTTCCGCACAATGCCCAGGAGGACCCGGTCCCCCCGGACAGCCACCGAACACGGATCAGAACCCACCCCGATGCCCCAGCCTGGCACCATTAGGACCAGGGCACAATCAACACCCATCTGCAGTAGCTTGCGGATGTCATGTGTCAATGGAAGTTGGTGTGTTTTATGGTTATAGACTTCAAAATGAGACTGACTCACTTGTCAAACTATCCATTAACCAAGGTGACACGTCCTTCTGGTCTGCATTCCACTTCATTTAGTCTAGAAACAGTTGTGTAGCTGACAATAGCCACATCTTTCTGAAAAGCTAATAAAAGCCCAGAAATTCAGTCATTCATTGGCAGTTGTGCTCTGGTAATTTTTTTCTAGACAGGTTGCGCTTGCTTTGTTAGTGATTTTGATCAACTTTGTGACTGGCTTGCACTTTGGATAGCTTTTGCTTAACTTTTGTAAACTATAGTTCTTAAGTTTTTGTGTCTGACTTTGTTGAGGTCTAGTGTTCTTTATTGTATTTTGAATTGTGTTGTTAATTTGACATATTGGGCTAGTACCCTGGTATCTTTGCACCTTGGCTTTTCCTTGTTTGAATTTTATTAGTGCTGCTGTTTCTGGTTGTGTTTTTGGTAAGTAAGTGCAGTCAGTTAGGTTTGTTTCTTTGATTTCTTCTCTTAGTTAATTAGTCTGGCTGTTCTTTTACCATTGGTTAGTCTGTTTTTGTTTTTATTCATTCCTTTGATTTGAGCAGCACCCACTTGCCCATCCCATTTTGTCTTTGGTTTTGTATGTCTGCCTGCCACACGGGACAATAAAATCGCTTGCGCTCCAATTTACCATCTGGACACATTTCTTTATGTTGTGTCCCCTTACCCTAGCTGAGCCAGGGCCGTAACGGTTACCCAAAAAAGTTTAATTGTTTTGTAAAAGCATTCAAAAATAGTCTTAAATTACAATTTAAAAAAAAAGATTGATTATCTCAGGGGTCTAGGTTAGGTATGACATGTTACCTGTAGGCTTCTCTGGTGGGTATACTTCTTGGCACAGACTGAGAGGCCATTTGGATTTTTCTTGTGGCAACAGGTCACACAGCTTCTTCTTGAGTAAAGGATATACAGACCCATAATCTCCTACCTCTAGGGACGGCTATGCTGAAGTCCACACCTCCATAGCTATTCATGACTAGACAGCGAGTCCCCCATCTCACACTCGGCAGCAATTCAATGGTAATACAGTAGCCTAGAAAATACAAACTAATAACTGGAATAACAACAGTAGACTGGCAGAGGGAGAAAAGGGAATATATAAGGTTGCAATCTCCAGTTTATGCTGGCAGAGGGAGAAAAGGGAATATATAAGGTTGCAATCTCCAGTTTATGCCACTAGATATCAGTCCAACCTACACACTGTATTGTTCCATCTATCAGTTTCCTGCATGAAATCATATTTTTGATTCATGGCAAGAACAAAGATGAGTTTGCAGCTTTTTTCTTTGTGAAATATTCAAAGAACAATAAAATGTGGGGTCAGAGTTGATTGGATGGCACACAGCAGGTGAGGATGTAAAGAGAGGAAAACAAAGATTTGTAAAAGGAGGTGTTAAATTCAAGGCTCAAAAAGGAAACATTGTGAAGAGAAAGTAGAGACTAAATCAAGATAAAATGGAAAAGAAAATTCTGCAGGCATGGAAAAGAACCACAGATGGAAAGATCCAGTAATGGATAAGACAAGGGAATAGAAAGATGGTGGAAAAAATACAGCCTCAAAGTGACTGGAGTCATTTCAGATAAAAATAGGAGTGGTTAGAAGCAGTGCAGCGGTTTCATCATGGACATACAACACTAATGCCTTGAGGACTGCTGCAGGCTAAAAGGAAAAAGACAAAAAAAAAGTTTATGCAGTTTCCCTTGTAGGAAATTCAGACAGCAGTACATTAGAAATGCTTCACTTCATAATTTCCCATGTTCCCGTCAGCAAACTCTCAGATTCTGTTGATAAAATTGTAATTAATGTTCACATTAGTGAAGTAGTGATCGGGGTCCCAGCTGAGTCACTGTTGTGGCTTCATTTTTACCAACCACCTATTTCCACTGAATCACTGTCTTTTTTTCATCCTTCCATTGAGAAATCAATCATAGTTACTTTGGACTCAAAATGTTCAATAAGCAGATTTTAGCATAATCGTCATGTAGTCTTTAGTTTTCCTTTTTTCCCCACTCAGAATTCCATTCTGAGCAAATTTTTCCCATCATTTATTAATCTTTGTTGTCAATTCTGACTAAAGGAAAATGGAATTTTCTTTTCTGTTGGCCTGTCATTTATTTTGACTGAATGTTAGTTGTGTTTTTGTAATGGGTACCAGAGTCCAGGGCCCACTGACTGCAGCTAAACAGAGGAGAAATGATTGCACGAGAGACGTGGTCTGTGCTCTTCTCAGCTTACAAAGGCCAATTACAATGAAGTTGGGACGTTGTGTTAAACGTAAATAAAAAATGATCTGCAAATCCTTTTCAACCTATATTCAATTGAATACACTACAAAGACAATTTCATATTTAATATTAATATTTAATGTTCAAACTGAAAAACTTTAATATTTTTTGCAAATAATCATTATCTTTGAATTTGATGGCTGCAACACATTCCAAAAAAGTTGGGACGGGCATGTTTACCACTGTGTTACATCACCTTTCCTTTTAACAACACTCAATAAACGTTTGGGAACTGAGGACGTTAAAGTATTGATCAAAAACTATTTTTGCCAGATACTGGTAGCTGTTGGTGATGATGAATTAATGAAATAGCTTCCTAGTTCATTTGATTCATCATCATTGCACAATGGCTGCTAGCTAGCTAGCAAAACCTAGTTGGCAAAAACTTCCAACCTCTTCACCATTAATTCCTCAAAAGAGGGTGTTCATGACATTTCTCTCACTGAAGATGTACAAAAATGAATTAACATGTGTAAAATAATATTAATATACACATCTACAATATGGTATGTTCATGAGTACTACAGCAATGGTTCCCAACCTGGGGTCTGGGACAACAAACATATATAACATATATAAACAAGCAAAGCTTTACGATGCCCTGCTTGCTCACGCAAGCCCCCAGTACACAAAGAAAATTATACATGAATTTCTTTTTTTTTTACAAATAAAAACTTGAAAAGTGCTACTTCATGGCTAGTGGATTCTACAACAAATTTTGTGACAGACTGCCTTTGTACCTGCTAAAATGTGAAAAATAATTGTTTTCTGCCAGTCACCCCTTTCTGGATCAATATTATTATTATTATTCTTAGAGAAAACTACCTGGACCAAGAATCCAAGCTGACTCATTACCAACAATTTACAATAAAACTGTTCTTCCTTCCTCAGTCCTCTGTGTAATCTGCTTTTGGATCCACATTCTGCCTTAATTCCCACAACCCTGACAAAAACAATGATGAAAAACGCCTATTACAGCCAGCCTGAGAGAACGGGAGTTTCTACTTTCCTTTCTGATGAAATATTAAATCATGCTACTTTTATAAAGTGTGAGGATTTAGATTCATGTGAGTTTTCAAAGGAACTGAAGTGGATGGTTCTGTCATCTGGTTGCTGGATATAGGAAAGTTGTGTAAGTTTTGACATTTCAAGCACATTTCTTTAAGCTTTAAACAAGATACATAGAGACAGGAAGGTCAGTAAGGGTGGTTTTAATCTCTAATATATTCTGTATCACTTCTTTTTGTCATACCTTAAACTTAACTGTGTAAAAAGAATAAAGGTGTTTCCTTTGCTAAATTGTCTTGCATGTAATATTCAGGAATTGAAGTTTAACCACAGGACAATGCATCTTTTCTTTCAACTTGTGTTTGGATCTCCTGCCAACCATAATGTAACCTGTAATGTTTTAAAATGCTAAATACACCCAACCACTCACAATGCCATTGGTGAAGGCAGAACACCACCTGGAGAGAATTGAGATATGAAATGTCATTGCTTACATCTCATCCACAAGTCCCTGTTTAGACTGCTTTAATTCATTGTGCACTGACCTGTGTTTGCAGGTTTGTTTTTCTGCATCTCTGTTTTTCTTTTTAAAGAAACTTCCATTTGTTTCTCTTTGTGTTGTTTTTCCGATGGCAGAGACCTATAGTTTGACGTGCTCTTCAGGGCTGAACAAAATGTTTGCGTTTGTGTGTACTTATAACTTGGGAGCATCCAATTATTGCTTTGCCTCAGCTGAGCATATATGACTGCTATTCAGTTGGATACCATGTTTCTATCAAATCACACCAGTATGCATTTAAAGTTTATTTGCTTGTCTGCATTTTGTTGTGTATGCATGTGCATAAAAGGTGTTACATGAGCTTAAATTCGCCAGTTTACACTTGTTAAACTCAACTGGTTTAGTTGTTTGGTTCTTAGCCTATCTTGACACACCTTAAAAACACTGGGACAAGGGTAGCAAAAGCCTGCAAAGTGGTGAAAAGAAGGAACAATGGGAAAGATGCTGAAAAAAGAGCTTTTCCACCCGCTGCAGTGATATTTTCAGCTACCACAAAAATAAATACATTTAATTATGGGAACAAGGAGATAAAGACCCCTTCATGACAAATCCCTAAGGAAGTGGACATAGGAGACCAACATGGCCCTCAAGAACAGCTTTGATACCACAGACTGGGAGGTACTGTGTTTGTGATACAGTTGGTCATACCATCAGTGTGCAGACTATATTCATTTCTATGTGGAATACACTGTACCTAAGAAAATCCAGTGTTTCTCAAACAAGAAGCCATAGGAGATTGCTGAACTGCCGGTCCTGCTAAATGAGAGGAAGAGGGGCTTTAGAATGACGGAAAAAGATGCACTAAAGAAGGTCCAGATGGGGCAGATAAGAAGGAGTAAGAACAGCTAAAAGAGGAAGCTGGAGAACCACCTTTAGAAGACCAACATGTTGGAGGTCTGGAGGCACCTGAATACCATCTCTGGCCAAGATCATGAGAGTGGGAGGGGCACTGAATCTGTTTGATTTGATTCTTCAGCAGCTCCCTCCCCCACCACCCAGACTACAGGCCAGTCTGTGCTGTCGTGGCCCCTCCATCTCGATGGCCTCAGCTCCAGGATACTTAGGGAATGTGCAGACGGCTCAGTGAATTGTTTTGGTGCATCTTCAACTTGAGCCTCCAACTACAGAACTGTCATTATGGAACACCTCATGCATGGTCCCAGTGCCCGAGACTGTTCTCCCCAGCCGGGTGAATCACATCAGACCTGTTTTGACCAAGGGATCCGGCTCGGGAAGGGACACTTTGGTCTGGTTTGATTTGGTAAACCCTGATCTCTGTTTCGTTACCACGGCCAACTGTATCCTAACCCCAGTGAGCAGGGTATAAGCTGGATAACTTGATAATAGATCCCTAAAAAGTAGGATGAGATGGATCAGATTTTCTGGCACCTTTCGCAGTTTTTGCATGTGGAAAAAAAAAAAAAAATTAACAACCGTTTCCAAACTGACCCAGACCTGTTGGTGTATTTGGGGCTTAAAATCTTGCCTGATGAAGACTGGAAAGGATTATTCTAGACTACCTCTGCCCCCTGGCGAATGTAGAACTGATTCCCCTGCAGTCTGCATATAAATCAGGGACTGGTGTGGAAAAGACTGTCATCTACCTCCTCCACAGGTCCCACTTACACCTGGAGTACACTGGGAGCAATGTGAGGGTCACATTTTATGACTTCTCCAGTGCATTTAATACTAGACAACAGTAAAACGTTAAATTAATTAATTAATGATTGGAACAGGTGATGTGCTGGGTGATACATCCATTAGGATTCCCCAAGCTTTTCTATGGCAGCGGGACCTGTACAGTTCCTCCAAGGAAATGAGAGCATAGCTAATGATCTTTTGTGCCGTGTTGATGACCCTTTTGAGTGCAGCTGGCAAACCACACCGGGAAGCAGTACATCATTACACTTTCAACAGAGCATCTGTAGAGGGACGCCAGCAATTCCTTAGCAAGGGCGTTATATTTCAGGGCTCCTGAAGAAGTGGAGTCGCTGTTGTGCCTTCTCGATCAGCGTAGTGGTGTTGGTTTTCCAGGTTAGGTCATCATCCATATACAGGCCCAGAATCTTATAGTCAGAGTCCCTCTCTACACAGATGCATATGAGCTAAGGGTCACATCTGTTTCATTGAATTTACCCACAAAATAGCACATGCCAACAGAGAGGGATCCAAACTAATTAAAATGATTTACCTTTAAGTAATCACAGCAAACTAGGATGCTTTGACAAAAGTTCCTTTTGATCTTAAAAAAGGGTTTCCATATCACTTTTCATATTTTTTTTTACAAGAAGTGGCTCACTTTCCATCTTTTTTATGGCTTCACAAAGAACCCAAGGCATTTTCCAGCATTAAAAACACATTAGCTACACACACTGGTCTTCAATGAGCTGGGCTAACCACAATTTTATGATACAGAAAAAAATAATGTGGATCCAACTTGATGTAATGTGATGCCCTCTGCATAATCTATACAAGAATATATCAACACTCCAATGGGCTTGACATTTATTTCAATCTTGTTTGTATTTAAGGAAAGACAATATGCTGAAATAAAACTAATCCATGTGTGTACACTCATATTTTCCTGAACTTGCTGGATGCCTCACACTCAGGTTATTTCGGGTTAATGATAATTGGAATCCATTAAAAGCAGTGAGGTTTAAAATACAAGTAGATGCCACCTCTTTGTATGAAAGTCTGATTAGATATTGTTGCCTGCAGGACAATCACTTTAAATTTGAATGAGTCAAGGAGCATCTTGTCATGTCTTCTTCTTTGTTGCTGTGTCTTTCATACAAAGTAATAACATAAGTTAAACCCACACAACAAAACCTTTAAATATGTATTAGCAGCTGTACATATATCTCTACCACCTGTAGTATTTTCACACCCAAATGTATTAAATGTTTTCTAAACTGAATTAGGCTGCAAGTGAGCTGAGAGTAAGCCCATTACCACAACATAATTGCATTCATTTAAGCTTCAGCTCAAAGTAAATCCTCTGGTTCACATCTCTTCTCTCCTTTTTAACCCTGCGACTTTATCCATCATGATTTTGCTTAACATTTGCTGTCTTTCATTAATTACATTTCTATCTCCCATTCTTTGTGGCACGGACATGGCAGTTAGGGGCAATATCCTTGTTTTACTATCTTGTCTTCAAAGCCTCGGTAATCTGGAGTCTTACTGCAAAGCTGCAGATCAACTTTCACAAATGAGTTGCATATCGTTCCAATTCAAGACACATAAAGATTTTAAGAGCTCCTAGAAGCAGCACGAAAACATGACAAATATTCAACTCACCTTATTTAAGTTATGAAAATGCAACTTTTCTAAGCATGAAGCAGACCAAACCAAAGTTTGTGAACATGACAGCGGCCTCCACTTGGGGAAAATAATAAGTGTGGCAAATCCTCAGCTGGTGCAGTGAATCACAGTCTCTCCTGGGGATGGTTCAGTGAACCTGACTCTAACAGTTGCTGCTGAGGGCTGCTGAAACGAGCTGTAACAGGGTGTTTGCAGCATCAGTGCTCAGCTGAGAAGTCAGCAGGAACCGAGGAAGAAATCTACATTACCATGGGTCTAAATCCATGTGGAACATCTAGCACAGAGGCAGAAGTTATTCTGGGGGTAAAAGTCTGGAAAAGGCAAACGTTATAATTAAGGGAACTGCTCTGAGTGACATTTTCTCACTCAGCACGGCTTCAGTTGTCACTGTTGTAAAAGTCAAGGTCAGCAGTCCGAGTACTTGCCTGCCTCATTTACACCTTACATGAATGATTCATATCACTTGCACTTAGACGTTTATATAGATTTTGCAACGCTTAGTCTCTTAATTTAGAAAAATAAAGGCTCCTTAGTAGAAGCCTTTGCTTTTTTAGTGCTCTTGTGTTATGCAGAGCTCTAAATTATCACCCCCCAACTTTCCAAATGTGCTATGGTTTAGAATTAATTTTGTCAGGTATAAATGAAAACTTACTGGCCAGTTTGGCAGGTGATGAATGAGGAAAAATTATTTTATTTATTTTTTGATCCCAGCAGTAAGATGTTTTTCACGAAAAGGCTCCAACCTCCTCGGCACCATATGGAAAACAAAAACAGCTTAAACAGAGTGAATGTTGGGCTTCCATTCATACAACCTCAAAGGACAGGTTATATGATGTGTAACTGGAAACTGAATAGCTCATCACAGAAAATGGAAAGCTTTTGCTGCTGTGTTATTGGAATGTTTTAAGTTTAAACCTGAGTACAAGCATCATTCAAAGAGAAGAGTGTGATTGCTTCATTTATGGATCATAAAAATGATCATTGAAAGCAACTTTATTGAGCCAGTCAATTCACAGGTTTTTATTTACAGTGTTGTACTAAAATTGGCAAGGTTTTATTCAGGTTTGTATTTCACTGAGCAGAGAACAGCTGCACATGCTAGAAAAAATGTCAAGTCTTTGAAAGTTGACTCAAACATTTGTTTGTTCAGTTATATGTTTGTTTTTTTTCAGATCATTTCAGTCTTCGGCTACAGCAGCTTGGAGTATTGACGGACTGAATAGGATATTTGTTTTGGGAGTTTTCAAAAGGAACAGGTTTTATAAACAAGGGAGCAGATGTAGCTTTCAACAACAACAGACAAATGGATTTTGTAAAGCAGAATAAACATAAATATGGTAGATGTGTAACCGATGTTTGACAGAAGAATAAAAAAGTGAAGTGTTTTTATTGGATGACTTTAAGATAACAGGGCAACAGAGTTATAAAGGATGTTGCACTAGCATGGCAACATCTCAGTCCAAAATCAGCTAAATCAAAACCGACAGTGGATCCTAACCTTTTGCTGCTTGTACATAGATCTCTACATCTTGGACAAAATAGAGCCATGTGATGGACTGGTAACCTTTCTAAGGTGCACCTCACCTCTTACCTGATAGCAGCAGGGATAGCCTCCAGTCCCTTGACCCTAAATTGGATAAATCAAGTATAGAAAATGGTTTGAAGGGTGGATAAAATGGCAAGGTTGACTGTCCTCTTACACTTTCTTTGAGAGTAGTTTTGGTCGTAAAAAAAAAAAGCTGTATAAAGCCTGGAAACTTGCTCAATAGGTACCTCTCACATGCTGAGAGGTACCGACTGATACATGTATGGCCAGGCCAACATTTCTGGACAGCGAACATATGCAGTTCTTTGCTAATGTGTTACGAAAAGGGTGTGCATCTTTCTTTTATAAGGTTATTCAATGAATATCTACTCCATGGAGCAAAATACAATTCAAGGACAAGATATAGTGATAACGTTGATGAGGAAATCTCTTTTTGATCTATCTGAGGGAAATTAACCAGATTTTAAAAGCGGATCCAGGCACTCAACTGATTTAATGCACATTTACTACTATGCTTACCAACTTTTTCATAAAAATTGGGTTCAGATTTTGTTGCATCATATTGGGGCAATGTCAGTCCTTCAGTGCCACTATGCCACAGGTTTTAGGTGTTTTTTTTTTTAACTCATCGGTTTCAAATTAGATGTCACTTGAAGACCGGAGCAGGAAATATAAAGGTTTCAACATCGTATATTCAAACTTTAACAAGCTCACCATGTTTAAACCTCACACAAGGGAATTGTTTTAAGTTAAAATGGAAGTTTAGTTCTTCTGTCAGTTTTGGTTTTGGCCTGAGATGCTGGCGCTCCTTTACTATCCCATTGTCATCCCATTTTCTTTAAATGCTCCACATTAAAAACAAAGAAACATGCTTCTCTCCTGTTTAGTGGCCATCATTTCACAGTTATGATATATCCATAGGTCCACTCATTTAAAAACCCCATATTTTTAAGCTCTTTTATCTTTCTTTATTTTTGGAAGCTACACCTGCTGCTTTGCTTACAACACCTGCACTAATTCTTTCTAAAGTCTCTCAACAAATACCTTATTCAGTCTGTCAACACTCCAAGCTGCTGTAGCCAAAGACTGGATTGATCAAAAACTACTTCATCTTTGAGTCTTCTTTCAGTAACTCCTGTTGTTTTTACTGGTATGTGTAGCTGTCTTCATGACCCCCTAATTTCTCCAACTGTTGTGTCCTAGCTGCTTATGGTGTCAAATACATAATTTTGTATTCTTGCTGCTGCTGATTATTTTGCTTTACCTCCTTTTTTTCTTTTACATTCTTGCAAATCCTGATGCTATGGAGTTTGAATCACTGACATATTTACTGTTGTACATGGTTTTCTTGTTCAGATTATAAGCTACATTTGAATGTTTTTATTCTCTTTTTAGCACCTGTAGGCTGGTCTGGTAAAGAAGAAAATTCATCCCAATGACCCAAGTTTTTTGATAGAGTTCATAAAATGCTCATTTTCATCATCCATAGATCCTGATTGGTGCAATCAGGATGTTCTCTCCCATAAGGATCCTGAAGTCAAAGCATGCATCATCATCCAAATAAGATCCAGTCTATTTTAAACACGATGCCCTTGTCCTTTCTGGATTCACATCTGTCAAATGCCAAATCAAACCTTTGGCCAAATATGTGAAAAAATAAAGGGGCATCAAAAGACATTAAATAAAAAGACATGACACTTGAGACATGTTTGCTTTCTCCAGCAGGCATGTCTACCCTAAACATTGTTGGTTCTATGCCCCAAAAATGTAAAATCATCCCTAATTATCTTGTTTTAGCTCTGTCTCGGTCCTCTCTTGGCCCCAAGCACCACTGCTGCCACTATTTAGCCTAACGGCAAGACAGAGTATCCTTTCAGCAAGGTTTCCTTGAATTAGCTGGGCCATAGATGAGTACTGTGCATTTCCATTAGCTCTGAGACATCACTGAGAATGTACTCTTAGTCAACTTGCCTGGTTATAAGGTTAGAAAAATTCACTGTTCTTCTGCAAAACAGTACATATTTGGTCATTTTTTATGTTTTCCAGTAGGTACTATTCAGTATAATACAGCTGTTGGAGCAAAATGAGACAGAGAAGAGCAACCTCTTGTGCAGCTGTCTCACACAAATAGCTCCACACTTGTCCTCTCTTTTCATCCTACATGCTTCCACTCCACGTCTCTCTCCCAACAGTCCTCTTCACTGCTTTGTAAATAGCATTTTTACCGTAAGAGATCAATTATGCCATCACCATGTGAGGAGAAATTTGCATTATTCACAAATTTAGCATCATGTAGTTAGGATAAGACTAGCGATATATGTCTGAAATTAGATTTTCTCCATCTGGTTTCTATGTAATGGAACATTTTTGGCGAATTAAAAACAGGTTTGCTTATTTGCGTTGAAAAATTGATTGAGCATTACGTGACAAAGTCAAGTTCAGCTTAAAATCCCATTATATTAGATCTTCATCAACAGATTTTCTTCTAAACCTTCCATTGGCAGACCTCAGGGTGAGCTTGCTTTAGCTTGCCAACCCTGGATGCTTTTGCAAGATATTTTGCAACCCATTTCCACCCCAGCACATTTTTAACATGTTGTCTGACTTTATTGTTGTTTGTTGTAATTGATACTGTTGATCTGTTTAACTGAAGTGGTCTAAACTGAGTTATTATGGGGGCCAATGCTGCATGCAGCATTGAAGCCCACATATTACTATTGCTCGGCGTTTATTCCGGATTTTTA
>JBBBVU010000005.1:20909943-20920613 GCA_037177055.1 Atherinosoma microstoma
CCACAGGAGGGGGGGCCCATGTTTCCTCTTCGGGCTGGGCCCGACCGGGCCCCACAGGCGAAGGCCCGGCCACCAGGTGCTCGCCCCCGTGCCCCACCCCCAGGCCTGGCTCCAGGAGGGGGCCCCGGTGACCCGCGTCCGGACAAGGGAAACCTAGGTCCAATTTGGTGTTCATCATAGGGGTCTTATGGCCGCACTTTTTCTGGTTCCTCCCCTAGACACCTGTTTGCCATGGGTGGCCCTACCAGGGACATAAAGCCCCTGACAACATAGCCGCTAGGATCGTCAGAACGCTCAAACTCCTCCACCACGATAAGGTGGCGGCCCAGGGAGGGGACAACCTAGATATTCTCTTGCAAAATGTGGAATTTGAGCAATGAGATTTGCATAATCTGACAGGATAAACAAAGTCACTCTCATCTACAGAAATGAAAAATGACAGCTGACAATTGAGCCAAGAAATACCCCGTGTGTCAAAAAGGAGGGTACACTGAACACTGAGTCATCATGTCTGACAGTGACGTCAATAGGAAAGTAGCAAAAAGGGAGGTGCACAGCTCTAAAACTGTTAAGGGTCTGGGAATATGATTGCAAGGCTTAAAAGGAAATGAGAGGCCATTTGAAGGAAGCAGTGGGAATGAGATGAAAAAAAGAGCCACATTTGAATGCAACTCAAGGCAAATGTCGTTTTGGTTCATGTGTCAAACAAAAAAGTAAACCCACGAAAAAAAAACTTGGAACAGAATGATGTTTACCATTGTGCAGCACCCCCCCTTCTTTTAACAACTGTCTGTAAATTTGTGGATTCCACTGCAAACTGTGTTCAGACAGTGATTTCTGGAAGAGTTCCTGACTTCGTTAAGGGATTTTCCATCAGAGAATTTAATGCAATGGATTCTGAGGGTCCGGAAATGCAGTTTTGACCTTCAGCCTAGTCAGCTGCACACATTCCTCCTGATTTTTTGAAGATCCCACCATCTACAATGTATACCATCAAAAAAATAAAATAATTTGCAAACATCCCAACTTTTTTGGTATTGGGGTTGTGTTTTAAACTAGGGGGTGTTGATAATAATTATGATGCTACAATGACACACCATGCTGCTACATGAATATTTTTGGGGAAAAAATCCTAATTTATTGAAAGCACATTTGTTTTTTGGGTTTTTAAAAAAAAAAAAACTTGCACTCTTCCTGAAAATCCGATATGAAAACTTAGTTTTGACAGTGTGTATGCAACATTATGCTGAATCACACTAAAAAAAAAAAGAATGTTCATTACTTAAAACTAATTAGAAAACACTAGCTTTCCAACACTTTTTCTTCCTTGTGTATAAAGTACACCCCATATTCTCCACATCAGCCAAACAAAGGGTAATTTAAAAAATTATATGGGTAATGTTATATAAGTAATAACATGAGAAGGTTAAAAACACATCAGCATTTGCTACAAGTTCTCCAAGTGCTTGCCATGATGGGCATTATTTGTTGAATTCTTTACAAAGTCTCCTTGGCTCTGTGGGAGCAAACTTTAGCAGAACAGAAATTAAGCAAATCTCCATATAATGAAGGGCAATATGGTAAATTTGACATTAAGCTTTAATGGCTAAAAACAGGATAATCAGATCCCTCGGTAGAGAAAACCCAGGTGTGAATTAACTTGGTGCATGTAGGGACTTAAATTTTGGAGCTCATTTTGTGGCTTTTCATTTTCATGTGAATGTGATGACAGAGTTAAAAAGAGGGTGGGGGTTATTTTACTCTCTGGGCATTAATTTAGCAAAGATTTATGGCTTCTCCAGACTTTTTGTTTTACTTGATTTTATCATTTCCTTGTTTGGTATTTATGATTATTTTGAGTCACCGCTAATCAATTGTTGGATAATCTGGGACACCTTGCATGCATGTAGAGGCACTTGATTTTCTATAATAAATTGAAAAACTGATGTAAAAGTGACAGCTAAATTCAACATATTCTGTTTACTCAAATTGCCATGAATTTTTCATTAGCGTTGAGTTGTTTTAGATCAGGGGTGTGTAACCTTTACAATCCAAAGAGCCAATTTTGCTCTCAGTCCAGCTAAATAAAACTCGTTTAGAGCCGCAAATGTTACACAAACTTATGGGGAAAAAAACGAAGATGAAGAATGTCAGGAAACTTTCTACTATCTAGGACTGTACTGTGCTGTTAAGTTCGTACCCAGTTTCCTTAACACAATTAAGAGTCAGTCGCAGCTTAAGAAAAGGAGTGCGAAAGACGTTTTACAACCAGAATTTGCTCTGACATACTTTGGATAGTGTCAGAATATATACACATGCAAGCTCACACACACACCCCTAGCTTCACAGAGAGGACCTCCAAACCAGTCTTATCTGGCTTCTGCAGTCTAGATAAGAACTGTGAGAAACACAGAGAAGCAGTATTTTCCCAACTCAGCAGAGCTGTTGCTCTTAATGTAGTTTAATATGACAATTCAGATAATTCAGGTTCTTAACAAAGAACCACAAGTTTATTTTTCTAGTTTAGGTTTTAAAATAAAGAAAAACCAAACTTTGAAAAAGGGGGGGTTAGGGAAAATGTGAAACTTTTTTTTCCTTTCAAAAATTCAATAGTTTCCAAACCATGACAAGAAAAAATGTAAAAATATTACTGGTACTTTTAGTGTCATCATGTTTTGGAAAGTGAATGCAATTATTTCATGAAAAAAACAACCTGCTAAAAACCTGCATTTTTCAATATATTTCTATATTTAAGAACATTTGTTTTTTCTTTATCATTTGTAGCTGATGTTATTAAGAGCCATTGTGGAAGATCCAAAGAGCCTCTTGTGGCTCCGGAGCCGCAGGCTGCAGAACCCTGTTTTAGATGGAGAAAATTCACTCTTTTGACTACCTGGAGAGTTGCTGTTATTCCTGTTCCCAAACAGAATTCCTCCGATTCTCCAAACTGAGAGCACTCTGATTGGGATCCACTGCAGGTAAAAAATGTACTTCCCTTTAGCACTTCATACGACGATCGCTTTATCACATATGTTATGTCCTAGCCTTAATGAGGTGCTTACGGTAAGCCTCCTGGTCCTAACATTGACCAAGTTATCTATGTTCTAATATTAACTGGCTTTGGTTCACATATAAAAGAAAAAAAATGTAGATAGAAATTAAATAAAAGCCATTAATTAACTGGTTAATTGGCCAAAAATTAAATAAATATTAAGGATTGAACTTGAGTAGAAAAAGCATTAAATATTGTGAGTGGTTGCAAACATCATGTAAAGTAAATGTAAGTATGACCTTCTGGACCTTTCTGTCTTGCAGCAGAACACACTCTGTTGATTCCTTACTGTGTTGTCAAGTGTGTGATGAATTACCCATTACATATAGCAGCTTGTGGAGCATTCTTCTTTGCACAATCAGCTCCAGAGTTGGGACCAGCACAGAACCAGGCTTCGTGATCAGTTTGTTCAGTTTTTCTTAATGTTTCTGGGAGATGATGCTGCTCCAACAGACTGATTGCTGCACCTAGATGTTGCAAATAAGTAGAGAGAGAGAGAGAGAGGGAGAGAGAGAGAGAGAGAGAGAGAGAAACTTCTCAAAAGGTCTATGTCAGTTCACATATGGTGCAGTACAAACCATTATGTGCCCACTATTGATATTATATGCTCTGTAATTACAGTGCCATATGGTGCTGAAGTCGCTTGAAGTCATAAAGGAGACATCTAAGGCAAGAAAGATGCTCGTACAGAAATTTAATCAGAAATTTGAGAAAAAAATAACAGATTTAGAGAAAAAGTGCTAATGTGATAATTGGCTGTTACATGACGGCTTCAGGCGAGGCTGTCCATTTGCTGTACATCAGGTGTAATGTGATGGCCAGGATGGTGTGTGTATGTATGTGAGGGAATGGTCTCTGGGATATTTGAATGTGGGTCATGTGTGAGAACATTTTTTACTCCTGTACTGAGACTAAATGTCTCAAAGGATTTTAATGAGAATCGTTATTCACGTATATGGAAGTTAATAATGAAAATTAAGTGTCTTGAACACTGGATTAGTCAGCTGTTTAAAGATGGAAAACTGTTACCATGGAAGCGTGCGGCTTGGAAAGGAGATAAAATGCCCTTGTGTTTAATTCAATCTCTTAACCCATCAATATTGTACGTGACAGAGAAAAAAATCCCAAGAACTTTGATGTTTGCCTCATTTGAGCTCTAATACACGAGAAGAAATCTTAAACTGTGTGGACAGACTACCATAAATAGGATAAACATGATAGAAAGCTGTTTTCAATGTCTCGAAATGAGCTATATAGCCAAGAATGTAAGTACATTATCATATTTGTAAATATACTTAAATCTATTTTAGGTAGTAGTTTAAGTATCATGGAGAGAATAAATGGGACTTGTGATTGATTCTGTTTCTTTTTTTATTTTCTTTCATGTTGTGTTCTTGTGCTCAGACTGGTCATTTTTCTTTTTTCTAATTTTTCTTTTTTTATGTATGTAAATATTTTGCCTATGATTTTGTGTTTATAGGTGTGGAATTGATTTTAAACTTGTGGACAACACCCATTTCCCCCCTTCTCTATTGAACTTAGCTGATTAGTGGTCACAGGTGTGGGTGATTGCTGGCCAAATGACCCTGGAGGAAAAAAAAAGGCCAACAGCAGACTGGTGTGAAGCAGCCAGATAGCTCCTGGTGCGCTGTCCTGCCCCAACCCTGCTTTTTTAAAATTATTGTTGTAATATTCTTGTTATTCCCGTGTGGAGTTGCCCTGAGCCTGTCTGTCTCCTGTGGCTGCAGCGAGTGGCCACCTCCGTCTAGCTGCCACTGGGATTCTAGCCTGTGCTATCCTGGGTCTACATCACCTCCAGCCGAAGCCAATGTAGTTGTCCTGTGAAGTTGGATTGAAGTTACTGGGAGCTAGATCTGCCTACACTGGTTTGATGGACAGTCCTGCCTCCTCAACACAAAAACTATACCATTACCGTTTAACTCTTTATGAGCAAATGACCATATTTGGTCACTTTATAGGACATATAAATTCCCCCTTCATATTACTCCATGAAATCATAGAACCACATGGAGTTCTCCTCACCACTCATCAAAGATCAGGGTACATTACAGATATTTAATTGAGATTGGCTTTCAACATAAAATGACAAGAAACGTTTAGAACTGACTGCTTAGTACTGTAGGACTGTCATTATTTTAGAAAAAAAGTAACCACGTTTTAAAGACTTGTAATATCCTTGAGAATCCCAATAACACTTTTCTCTATGGTTGAAATGTTGACTTTCCAGCTTTTTCGGTGAGTGCCCAATAACAGGTTACGTGAAGGCTACACAGACTGGTCTGCCACATGTAAATTTAAGTTTGATGTGAGTTGTTTGTAAATTAGTTATATTTTAGCCAACCTTTTTAATCTTGGGGTTTGTATTGCTTGTTTTGTATGTGGATACTGGCGGCTTCTCTGTTTTGCATGCAGTGAGTGTGTTGGGCTATCACTTGTGCAGAATAGACTGTGTTTGTGGACTTGGAGATTATATTTCAGCCTATACGGCCACCCAGGAGCGCTCCATCCAGCCTCTATTTTGGGCCGTGAGAGGTGTGTTATGGCGTGGATGGAAAAAAAATTTTTTTTCTTTTTCTATTTCTATTTTAGAGACAAACAATTGTAATAAAAAAAATTTTTGTTTTGGCTGTGCTGTCGTGATTGCGCCCACAATCTTGCAGAAGGTAGATTTAGTCCCAGTTTTACCGAGTGGCGTTATCAGATAGGTTGTTGTACTTATTCGGCGTCTTACATAAGAATATTATTTGTGAGGTCAGATTTTCTTTTCGGATTTTCACATTTCTAGGTCCTTGTTCTGAAACTACAAATGAAATATATAAATTCATGCTTAAACTATAAGAAAACTTTTTTTTCTGGACTACAAACATGTATTCAAGAGTCTGCAGTTGCTGCTAACTTAATAAAAAAATCTGAATAATAAAAACACTAGCACTATACATGGGTCCCCCTCGGTTTGACTATATCTTGTTCAATGAGCTCTTTTAAAATTCCAGTGGATTTCTACCTCGCACTGCTCAGCTTAATGTAAAAGGAATATGAATATAATCTCCAGCCTCTTCAGCTTTATCTCCATCCAACTTAAAGTTTGATTATGTATTTGCTGTGAGAAGGAAGCCAACTTCTTGACTCTATTAAAAATCTCCTCAGCTGTTAAACAGAAGAATAAATCAGCAGTGAACACAAACTTTTAAGGAACTGATATTGTTGAATCATATGAATATTTAAGTGTAAACCTGGCATTATGGCCTTTTATTCTGCAGTGTTTTACAACCTATAGGCCAGTTAAAGATATGAGTAGCTCAGATTGTGCTTGGTTGATTATTTCTCCTTTTTTAATAATACTGGTTATTGTATTATACATTTTTGGAAAGCCTGATTGGTCACCTTTACAATGAGATATAACTCATAAGCATTATGCCTCTGTAGAATGAGCAACACAGCTAAAGTTATGTTAGTGCCCTCCGGAAATGTGTTACAATCCCTGAAATATTCTCCTGTTGGTTTTTACTCTTGTATTCAGTTGCTTGGTGGATTGGATGATTGTGCGCTGCCATAGTAATAAGGGAAAAAAACAACACATATTGGCCATTTTCTACACTTTATTTTTTAATTTTACATTTTCAGGGACCTCAGTCATGTGTGGAAGATGCATATATGTAGCTTGGCACCTCCTCCTCATGCTGGTTAACAGCCTGGTCCCATTACTTGCGGGATGGCATTCCTCAACCAGGAACCAGGAGCTGGTGAAGGTCAACAAGCATGGTTATGTTGGTCACTGCAGCAGGTACAGCATGCCCAAAATGATCCCACAAGCGTTTGATTGGGCTGGGGGTTGGACAGCAGGCCACTACACCCACCCTACTACTGGAGGTACTCTGTGATGATCCTGGCTCTGTGTAGGAGAGCCTTGTCATCCTGGAGGATGAGAGAAAAATGAGATGAACCCAATTCCAACATATCTGTCCATCAATTAGATGTAGGTCATACATCTTGGACTGAAGCACAACTAACAACACTTGAACCTCAATACAAGAGTGAAAACCAACAGGAGAATATTGCAGGGGATTTTGGTACAGTTTTAGTGCGATACCCACACATTTAACTGTGTTGCTTATTCTGTAGAAGAGCGATCCTTTCAAGTTGTACCTCGTAAAGGTTATGGTGTTATTATTGTGCCTCATTCTGGAGCGAGCAGAGAGCCGTTCTGAGCGCAAACAAATACGTTTTGCAAGAACATCAATTACATTTCGAGCAGAATTTTTCTTAAGCTTGAAGAAAAATTAATCTGAGTGAATAAAAATTAATTTAGTGCACACAAAATGTATTTCTGCTTGCTCCTATCTGTGGAGATACGCTGATATAAACATTCCTCTGTTTCACTCATCTGCTCCTTCAGTCTGACACAAGCTGCACACATGCTGCAGTGCAGGAGATGTGCTCAGTTCTGTCAACAGGCTCGCTCAACTTCATTTAGCTATAATTGTGCCACAATTCCAACCAATCACAAGCCTCAGATAGAGTCATCCTGATTGGATGCTTCGTAGCCTCCTGACAACACTGTAAAAGGTTGTATCTGGTGTCAATGGTGATAGAAGTTAGTTGTCTTCTTACGTGTTTGGTAGGTTTTATATTTCTATATCGTTACATAAAGTATACTTTCACCAAGAAGTCCTTCGTATGATGCAGATAAAAGTATACTCCATAAAATTATATAAAAATGTAAAACCTACCAAACACTTAAGAAGACAACTAACTTCTACCACCATCGCCACCAGATACCCCCTTTTATAGTGTTATTGGGGGTTGCGAAGCATCCAATCAGGATGATTCTATCTGAGGCTTGTGATTGGTTGTAATTGTGGCACATTTATAGCACTGCATCAAGTTGAGCGAGCGCGTTGACAGAACTGAACACAAATCCTGCACTGTGAACATGTGAGCAGCTTGTGTCGTACGCAGACCGAGGGAGCAGATGAAAGAAATAGAGGAATCTTTTTTATCAGCATGTCTCCACAGATAGGAGCAAGCAGAAATACATTTTGTGTGCACAAAATTCATTTTTGTTAACACAGATTAATTTTTCTTTCAGCGAAAGAAAAATTCTGCTCGAAATGTAATTGATGTGCTTGCAAAACGTATTTTTTTATGCTCAAAATGGCTCTCTGCTCGCTCAAGAATGAGGCACAATAATAACACCATACGCTCTAGGATGTGTCAGGGAGAGAGAGACTGCTGTAGGAAAGCCAGAGGAGCACGTTTTAAAATAAACTTATTTTATCGGCTATCGGTGGGAAAAACGGCCGATACCGATAATTATAAAATTGCCCAATATCGGCCGATATTGTTGGCCATGCCGATTATTGGTCGACCCCTAGTCTTTATAAACACATACAATTTCCAATCGTCACCAGACTTGACACGACTGATGAGTCCCACCTTGAGTAGATTTTCTATTCGAGTATTTTGTGAGTATAGCACAATTCTTACCCAACTCAACTTTAAAATGGTCTCCATCATACTGTATATTCCCCAACTATTTAAAGGCAGTTTCATACACTTATTTGACTAAATTAAACAGGATATAGATCCCTGGAACTCCCTCTATATCCTGAATCTGTTTTTAAGATGATTCTTCCTCACCTACTAAATGATCCCTATATTTTTTACATATCCATTTATCTGACGAGGAAAGTAGAGTGCTGATTTAACTTTTTTGTCTAGAATAAACAAAGACCTCTCATAAATATGTCAACCTTGCAATTTCCAAGTGCTAAGGGGACACTGGATTCCCCTAACCTTATAAGATATCAAATAACTGCAATTTTACATTAAATAAGCAATTGGGCTTGTAATGCATCCTCCGTTCTATGCTTATTTTATCATCAAGAGGCTGTCTTCTGAGTGCTCGGCCACTGGATTTTAGGGCATTTTACCCAATCAGTGCACTGCAAGGACTGATTGTTTGGAATAACATTCAACTCACTAAACTTATGTTTGGACGATAAAAAAATCTGTCATGTTTAACTGAAAATTGATCACCAGTTTAAAAAGATAATAGCATTTGATTATACATTAACAATTTGCTGGAAAAACTGCCTTTATTTAGTTCACTGCTGTGTTTTCTTTTGTTTGGTGTCAACTTGTACAAAGCCTTGGCCTACGTTTTCATAGTTTCATGTTTAAAGTTACAGGAGATACAGTCTGCACTCTGACTACCGGAATGCGGTTCCTACTAGAATAGCCATAGTCATCATTTGGTGGCTCATACAATATTTGGTATAATTTCAATCATCACAACAAATTATAAGAATAATTTGGTCTGTAATTTAAAGAACAGATAGTAACACAAAGTCACAAAGTTAAAGTTCCAACGAATGTGCACATTTATTAATTACAGATACAAATTCCGATGGGCACTACATGATTTTGCATCCAAAATCATGGGACAGATTCAGAGTTAGCTAGTCATCACCGCTATTAAAACCACATTGTGCCATCCTTTTAAGCATTGTTTAATTCAATGCTTCAACCGGACCTTGAAGAAAATGTTACAGAAGTTTGTGACCGACACAGGAAAGGATTGGCACCGCCACCAAAATTATCAGAACTCTCTTTTTGTGATTTTATTAAAATATCAAGGTTAGAATATGCTTCTTTTTTTTTTTTTAGGAAAAGTCAAGATCTAGTTATACAAGTTTCATTTGAATGAAGTTATCACATAGCAAATTTCAAAAACTGTCAAAATGAATGCCTTGGTAGTTCTAGTAGTTATAAGATAGTGTTTATCAACTTGTAGTTCCTCTTACATGACAGCAGATGTCAGCAAAAGGTTAATTTTAAGTCCGACGCAAAACAATGCTTATAATTCAAATTACTGTAACTCCTCCAACACATGTGAGAAATAGTGAAAATGGACCAGGTGCTCTGTCATTATTGTAGCCTACTTAAAAGGCCTACATTTAAGACTAACATTTAAATCTCACTCCAAATGTTAGAAGTCGATTTTTAAACGTGTATCTCTCCTGTTTGTTAGGATCACTTGTGACCAGTTTTAACATATTAAATGTCCAAAAATGTAACAAACAGCCATTTAAAGTAAACCCAGGATGAAAGTACGCCATTTTTAAAAAACTAAACAGCATTCTTATGATATAATCTTGTCCGTACTGCACAGTATACCATCCTTTCTTTAAAAAAAATGTTTTAATACTTTTGTGTGAACCTACATGTCTTGAGGCTGTTCAGACTGAATTTTCCCACTGTGAGACTATAAAGTCTATTTCTATTCTCTAATAAATGCTTATATCTTTTTTTATTTTGTATTAGTCAAACATGCGTGAAAACATGTTTGGAAGAACACTACTGCTACAGTTTTACATAATTTTGACTGCAAGTTAGTCTAATGACTAGGGGTGGGTTTAAAAAAATCGATTAATCGATTTAAATCAATTCAAGTTAAATTAATTCAATATCGATTCATAAAATTAAGGATTGATTTTTTTATGTCCAATATTTATTTATTTTTTTGCAGGTATGTCCATATTTTCTGATGACATTACCCAATTTAGAGCAATTTTATTATCATGCTCTGTGTTTT
>JBBBVU010000005.1:20943154-20958861 GCA_037177055.1 Atherinosoma microstoma
TATATATATATATATATATATATATATGACAGCTATCAATCATCTCCCAAAATTCAGAGATGTTTTAAAAATTATCAAATTTTTTGTTGATGTTTTCATCTAATAATTCAATGTGCATCTGGTACCACCACTCTAAGCTCTAGGTGAAGAGTGTACCGCTGAATTTATTCAGTGCTGATCAAGACCCATTTTTCATTTGCTGTCCTGTCATTCTTCTTCCGGCTTCTGAACAAAAAAAAGGTGTCAGAGCCGATGTGAATTAAATTGGCTTGATTTAAGACAGGGAGTGCATTTTGGGACAACTCAGAGATCAAAGCTACAATAGCAATTCACTGAAGCTGTGTTTTTGGCAATTCAAGTCAATGTACTGTTTAACATTAAGGTTATGTCATGACACGCTGTGAAAGGACTACTTTTTCAATTTCAGTACCACAGCTGAAGTAAGAAAGAGTGCTGCACTCACTCTGTTTTTCGAAATATTTTTTTTTTCTTTTCTGATTTAATGAGCAAGGATGTCCATCATGATGAGTAGGGTCTGACTGCAGTACAAGAGACGGCAGTTTCAGGACTGCAGTATCAGAACCCTCAATTTTCATAATAGCTACTTTTTAGGAGTAAGAATGATCAAGAGTAAGAGTGGAAGAGTACATATTTTGAGAGAATGTCAACTTCGCCCTGTACTTTGACCGTTATGATTTTGCTATGTTAAAAATGTGAAATGATAAAATGATACAAACGTTGACAAAGACTGTGATTGAAACCTGGAAAATGCCAGAAGTGATGGTGAAAATTAGGGTCCGGATACTATGGCTGCAGTCCTCAATGTGCAGCCTTTGGTACTGCAGAACTTGGCTTCTGATCATTTTTTACTGCATAGTTGAGTTTTGATCTTAGGGGTAAAGGGATCAATGATCCCATAGCTTAAGGATCATCCTTTAAGATGTTCATTTGCCTTCAGCTCTTCACTTTTCTTTGTTTTAAACCTGCTTTAAAGTAACAAGCTGCTCAAAAAAGGGCCTTTCAAACAGGAGATCAGGGTTTAAAGCCTGTTTGTTTTTATGATGTTGTTTTATCTACTTTTTGTTTTGTTTATTAGCAAGAAAAATGCTTGGATAGGAATAAACATCAAAACAATTGGAGTAGTTTATGAAAAGATAATTTGGGATGCTTAACCTTACTGAATAAAATCACAAAGGTAGTTGGTTTTTGCAGTTGTGTGTGACCATCCTCGTCAAATTGCCTCCCTCTTTAGTAAGGCCTGGGCTGATGCTCGTCAAACAGGGTAAACAAGGTGATAGAGGAGGTTACTTATATTTGTGGTGTTAACGCATAATTTTATCACACCACTAAAATCAGAAAATATCCATTTGTTGTTAATCGTCTTGCCGTTTGGATTAACATCTGTTAATTAATACCTCTTCGGTTCATGATGCGATGTTAATAGGCAATTAACCTAATATAGTTTTTAAAATAATACACATCATAAAAAGCATTCATTTGTCACTTAACAGTGCAACAGATACATTTAAATTTTTTTGGGACTTTGTATGTTAGTTTTTTAATGCAATATTTGTCCCCTGCAATTCTGTTTGCAAAGGCTTTTAAAAAAAAAATAAGCACGGAAATTATAAACAGGTACCCAAGGTCAGGAAAGTGCATGTTCATTTGCTAAAGATAAAATTCCCCTTAGAAGGCAGTGTGTTGGTAAGATATGTTGACATTTCAGAGGAGGAGTTGTCCAAATTCAAGTTTTGGGTGGTGAATAATTCATGTAACTATGTTGCTGACATTATGTGTCCCACATATTCCGTCTTTCCAGCGGTCCAGACCGCAGTCCCCCCCTCCTCTGCGAGGAAAACTGTCTTCATGTGGTGAAAAGGAATTTACAATATGCCTATGCATACATAAATATAAAGGTAATGGTCCAGAAATGTTTATATGTCTGAGCATGTGTGTGATGTCCAAACATCCTGATGAAAGTCAAGACAAAGCAAAACCTAGAGGGGCTGAATGTGTACAGACAGAAAGAACAGATTATTTCCAAATTACATTCAATGAGCACGCAATACAAGCGTCTTTTGTTTTTAAAACTCAACAGAAAAAAAAGGAGTGGTAAAAAATTTAAAATAGGAACTTAGCCAAAAAGTATCACATTTGGTGGCTTAAGGATTTACAAAGTTCTTCTAATTTGGACAGTTTTAAATTGATCATCTGATCAGAGAAATGGTCATAATCCAAAAAATTACCTTTTAGCTTTACCTTTTTTTGGGGCTTTGCACTGCAGCCATGTGGTTGTGGTGTAGATCTGGTCTGCCCTGATCCGGGTGGTTCCCATGGTGATGATAATAATTTGTTCAAGTGTGGGGTGGCTCTTGGTGTGGATGGACCCCGAAGATATAATTTCCTCACATTGTTCCAAGACACTGTTATTTTTAAGTTCGAGACAGTTTGTTTTAGAGTGTGGTTGAGGGGTAGGCCTCTATGTCCGTTTAGATTGTGTGTGTGTGTGTGTGTGTGTGTGTGTGTGTGTGTGTGTGAGAGAGAGAGAGAGAAAGTATAATTAAGTGTGTGTGCTTTGATTTGTTTTGTGATAAACTTGGATGTGTTTGCTTGTGCTTTAAGATTCAAAAACTGTTCCTTTTATTATGTAAAGCCCTTTGTGCTGCTGTTTTCCATGAAAAGTGCTTTATAAATGAAGTTTTATTTGATCTGACTTAGTAGAATAAGCATTTGAGGAGGCGTTACACCCTACAGGTTAGTAATTCACAGCCACTAGATCAATTGTCTCCTAATAAAAAACATTCTTTCTTAAAAATTTCTCAGTCAAATTCATATTTCTTCGCTTTTTCACTTCCTCTGCATCTGTGCAAAATCACACATCAGATGTTGGTGGCAGTGGGAGGGAGGAAATTATAAATATTTAAAGCAATTTCATAAGAGCTGCTCACATCTCACTGACACAGATGAATTTTGCGATCAGTTGTAATGCAGTAGAACTGGGATCCGAAGGCATGTTGGCCACTTAAGTCCGCTGCATGTAAATTAATTGCCACTCATCACCCCACATCATTAAGAATCCCATGTTACTGAATGTAATGTTACCAGTGGTCACCACATCAAGAGTCATCAACTTCATTTATTAAATTACTTTTATTACCATAGTTCACAGAGATATAGTAAAAGCTTTTAGCCGACTCACAGTGCTGGCATACAAGTCAAATAAAAAACCTCTTCATGTTCCTGGGATTTATTGCAACTACACATGTCTCTAACATATATATTTTTTCTCTTTTACAGGACAAGAACCTTAAGTTTTGCTTAGCTAGAGTGTGTGTTTATAGCATACATTCAGGCTTTATTGGAAGTTTGACATTTTTTAGTGTGGATGGCAGCTGCATAGCCTTAAGTTTGAATTACTTAGCATTTCATTTGAGACTGAGAAATGCTTTGTAGCCTATACAAATGCCTATACTGATGCGCTGCGAGTGCTCTTGAGGAGACCAAGATGGTCTAGTGCCACTCAAATGCCCGTCAACGCCAGAGTGAACACGATACAGGCTTCGAACTCTTATGTATAATTTCATGTGTAGACTCAATAGGTTAGAAAACGCGGTATTAGTGTCTCTCACAAATGTAGCATGGAGTGCGACATGTTATTAGTCTGACCTGTGGAGACATTGGTATGACTGTCTTTTTAAAATGCCATTTTATTTAATTTACTGTGTGTTTTGTTTGTTTTTTAATGGACCATGAGTCCGTAATAAAGATGAATTTGAATTTGTACAACTTGCTCTTTTTAGTCTCCCTCAATTCTGAAAAGAAAAAAAGGGGAATTAGCTGCTAAATGTAGCTGTTATACTGCATTCAACTGCTGTTTGCTAACTTTGTTAGATTGTTGATATTAAACATTTGTGGTACTGTGGTGGTGGTGTTAAAAATTTTCCAGGACAGTGCCTGGAAATCAGATGAAAATTGGGGGGTAGATTTTCTAAACTTGTCTTGTCCAGCATCATAGCAGCAGAATGATGGTCTGGCTGCTGGGTTGTGCCGAGCAAATTTATTTTGCCAAAAGGAGCTTTATGGATATAAACCTCCTCTTGATAATCTGAATTCTGTTGTTTTTGTTTTTTTTATTTCTTATTTAATTTGTTTGTTTATTTTGAATAATTGTTCAGCACAACACAGAAGCCAGATCATCATTCTGCTGGACAACACAAGTACCATTCAACCATTCTTGTACCATTCTTCACAGACAAACGCAGCGCATCAGATCTGAGTTGCAGAAACAACAGTAACATGCTGTTTCTTAACCTCACACTGTATATTTCGATGGTGATCCTGATTTAAGCTAATTTTTTCTCTTTGTTTACTCAAAATCTAAATAGTAAAGTAATTCAGCAACTGACTTTATATTGCACATATAGGAATTTTTCTTTTTCTTTTTTTACAACAGATTAAACATGGCAGCTAGTCAACTTTCCTTCATTCCTTATGAATTCCAAATATTGGATTGCATATCCACATAAACATACATGAAAGTGTGGTGACACATGGGCAGACCACCAGACCATTTTACTGCTCCACGAATGCTTTGCAGATGGATGAATGTATGTATGGAAAACCCATCATCATTTCTAGCTAAGGCATTGCATCTCTTTGCTTCAACACTCTCTGGAAATTTGGATTAGTTTCAAATTGGCAATGCTGCTGACAAATGATGTGTGAAAATGGTAAGCAATGATGGGCTAATTTGTCCGAGGCTTTTGACCAACAATGTGCTTCATGGCTGAATGAACAGAGCTTTCCCCCAGCCCAATAAGAAGAATACAATGATGGAATTTGTATGTTTTTGTATATGCTGAAGAAATCTGATGGCATGGCTCTGACAAATTATGACATTTGCCTAACTATAAACAAAAAAAAAAACAAAGTTAGGAAACCCAGTTCTCCACTGAGGTATGAGTAAGTCCACCATTGCATCTCCAGCTTCCTGATAGGGTCTTTGAGTCCTGATGTTTGGTTTTGGTTATTAATGTTGTTTGCTTCGACACATTTCAACCTGAAAACTCTGTGCTTCAGACTCCATGCTGACAATCATTATGCACATTCCTGTGAGCATCATTGCCCTGCAGCTTCCTGCATCATGTGACCGCTGCATTTTCCTTTACGTCACTGCGCAACACAGCAACAACTGAATCTTGGCAGATTCAGCAAAGAAACCCTAAAGGACATTATTGGACAGGAGTGAGTAAAAGAAAGAGAGAAAGGGACAAAGCAAGAGCTAAGACAAGAGGCAACATCAGACTGACTTTTACTGGCTGGTGAGAACGCAGAAAAAAGACAGGATGCAAGATGGATGTTAAAGTAGCCATCTTCACTGGGCGCCAAAATGACTAAATCTGCCAAAGTTCATAGTGCTGCTTTTACACACCTCGATTTGTTCTGCATGGATTTTCCATACGTTTCCATTTATTCTGTCCATCAGGTTTCCCCATTTACTTCCATCTTGACCCTAACTCTCCTTTTTGAACATAGAAGTCGAATCAAAGTTTTGAAATTGTGTAATTCTCTATCCAGTTTCTTCATCATCTTGTCTACCCTGTGTGCCTTGCTCATTGTACATGGGCTTTACAACAGCTGCCTCTACCTTTTTTGATCTACAACTTTTTAGCTCTGTTTCTTGCTCATGCATTTGTGTGAATTTTGGTACTGCCTAAAAGAAGCTCAAATGGTTCAATCTCTGAACTTGGTAGTCAAAGAGATCAGTGGCTTCTCTGACTATGTTTACCCAGCATGTAAGGAGCAAACAGTCATTTTAGACAGCAATGAAACTTATCTGTATGAAGATATAATTGCCTTACAGAGCAGAATTCAAGGACTTGGCTAGGATGAGAGAAACTTCTTTCTGCATTGTTGCCAAAGTAGTTGATCTCCACACTGTTACGGATCAACCAAATTGTGGGTAACATCAATATTTTTTGTTTTATAATGCTATCCACTTTTGCTACCTGGCAATATGGTATGACATCAGCTCTTCTGCAGATCATATGGTAAGGTGTCAGACAATTGTGTCATGAAACATTGTAATAGTTGTTTGAGAATATGGAGCATGGAAAGGACCACAGAGTATAAAATACACACAACCATTACCCAGGTTCACATGGGCAGTACCAAGGCATCAATCATAATAAGGTCTAAAAAGCAACTGTATCAAATGTTCTTCACATTTATATTGACAATAACAGCATGTACAATCTAGAAGGTTTTCTTTTTATTTTAAAATTGTATGATTCACCCGATTTCTTGTTTTGGTGTCTGTCTTTTTCACCCACACTGTTCTTCAGGATTCATGTTTGACTTGATGAATCTAAACGCAGGCGGAGAAAATCCAACAAAGCAGGGAGAAAGTGCAAAGACAGGAAGAAAATCAAGACAATACACCCAAGGACAGAACGTTCAAATGAAATGAAAAAAACAAACAAAAAAAACCCAGATAGGTCAACTGATGAAAGCAAGAAACTTTGACGATGAAGAAAAAATAGATGTGATCGTCTAAGCACAGTGCTTCTAATTCAGCTGCCAAAACAGAAATACATTACTGTGATATTTTATTTCTATGGTGTCGCTAACCTCAGCATCGAGCCAAATCATGTTTTCCTCTCATATAGACTTTTTTTTTACATCGTATTTCTTTTCTTTCTTTCTGTAGCAGTTCTGTATGCAGATATTTCAGGTTCAGTGGGAGTAAAAAGATTTGTCCGCTCTTTGTTAAAATGTTCATCCTTGACAAGACAACCTTGCTTTTTTTCTTGACTTCATATTCAGCTTTCAGCTGCACATTCCTTAATAACTCATTTTCTCTCTCCTTAAAGTCTCTGCTTCCTTCTGCATCCCAGTCTGTGGCTTCAAAACACTGCAGTTTCTACAGCTTCCTGCAACCACCTACACACATTGTTTTTTCTTTTGTCCCTAGGTTGCTGCCGATCGGTGAGTGTGTGCAGTGGTGAGAGACATACTAGATTATGGTCTGCTTCTCTACATGGAGGCACAGCAGAGAAGCTGTGTGCATCTTTAGCATTTGCATGGAATAAATCGAACATTTTACTTTCTCTGCTGGAACAGCTGGAAAACGTTTGGAAAGTTGAAAGAGTAGCGAAGAGAGATGTCATTAAGTTTTCCAGGTATTGCCCAGAGAGTGGAGTTCCTATAGCCATGTCTTTGTAATACAGATGATAATGGATTCCTGCTGTTAATGTTACACAAATTAATTATTGAGAATGCAAAGCAAAGCAGAGCTAAAATTACATGGTATACAGTTTCACCTGTTTACATGCCTCTTAGGTACCAGAGAGCAAAATAAATTAATGTGTATTAATTTCTTATCACAATGTTAACATTTTCATTGCATAATTTATTTCAGAGGCATTTTGACGTATAACATGGTGTATGAGCTTATTTTATTTTATCATTAAATATGCTTGAACTGTAATCAGGCAACATGTGAAAGGAGAGTTTACTTTCATTTTTTCCCTATTTATTAAAGTTTACTAAAAGAAACGAACTCAGGGCCAACCAAACATTTTTTAATACCTTTTATGTATCTGTGCAGACAAAATAAACCACTCTCAACTGTCTAAAATAATTATTAAAAGAAAGGAATATTTTTATATTGAATATGAGTCCTAATGGACCAGGTTCAGATTTTCAATTAAAGCCCCACCACCTGAAATATTTCATTGTCTGCAGGGGATGACGAGATGAAATTGCCATGGGGTATATCATTTTATTTTATGTTACAATAAGGACCAACTACTTATTCAGTAATAACTTCATTTTTTTCCCCAACTGAAGTGCAAATGAATTAAAAAGATATGCCAAAAGTTCAGTAATAAATACAAAAAGAAAACATGAAGCATCTCGTCTGATTGGCATAATTTCTGGTAGGTTTTCTTTTCCAATCTAATTCACTATTAGTTCAGACCAGATGTGTTGTGTAACAGCTGAGTCACTCATCTTTTGTTCACAGCTTTACTACATGTATAGCTTTACCTGTAAACACGGACGAGCAGGTACCGATGATGTTGGAGGAGACTAATTGGAGAGGTTATAAACTCTCTGAGATGACTCACATATTCCGGTAAAAAATGAGAGACATTATTTTGAAAATTGTATGATATATTTTCAAAATCCCACAAATGAGGAACATTTGACCTTAATGCTGAAGGAATGACTGAATCTGTGGAGCTGGGTGCTCATTAAAAACCTCTTCTATCAAGACATCGGGACAGCCAGTGGCACAATAAACAAGTCAAGGAAGTAAAGGTGACAAATTAAAAAAAGAGTTCCCTTTTAATGTTTTTTTTCCTTTTCTAATAAATATCATTTGTCTTTATTTCACTATTTACTTCAACTTTGTCAGGTCACATTTTCCTTGTGTTCAAAGAGGTTATGCAACATTAAGATCTTATTCGATTCCTATTCAGGCATGGCTGATATGTCCTAGTCTGTGTCCTTTTTAGTGTGGTTGAAGACCCTTTCTGTTAAAGATTTGTCTTTTTCACATATCTACAAACATGGTATAATGGTTTGATAACTTCCTCCAGGAATCTGTGATGTTGCAATTACAATGCAAATTCAACCAAAGGTTCATGAATTTTGCACATTCTTGCAGTTTTTTCCAATCACAACTTTAAAGCAGTTTTAATGTTTTAACAAAGTGCTCCTCTGCATTACCCGATAAATGTCATCATATTTACTTCCATATTTCTGATTATGAACATGCAGACATGCGAGAAATGTGACCTTGATAATATTGTACAACAGATGGTAGTAATACGACATAGACACACCAAGCTTGCTAAATGTGTTGCATCTGCCGTCTGAAATCACAACCAAGGACCATGCAGGAGTCTTTCCCAGTGTTCTGCATGAAAGTGGTGACAAACGACATGCAACATTGTGATGGAAGACAAACAAAAGTTGTCGGTTGATAAAAAAAATTGTTACAACAAAGAAAAACCACCAGAGAATGTGAGAAATGCAAAAACAGATGAGACAAATCATCACCGTTCACGCTGCTGCTCAATTCAGTCTGAATGGCACAATCCAATTTTTTTAAACCAGACCCAGGACACTTTCAAATGTGGTACTAGATCAGATACATATCCGATCTGTGTCCAAGAAACCTCAGTCTGAATTGTAATGCCGCATTTCATCCACTTCAACGTAAAAATTCTGTGCAGATGGAAAGGGAACGCAGCAAAATGGAATAATTTCATTCATCAATTGGGCATAATTTCATCGGTAACGACTGTGCAAGTACTTTCAATTTGATGAACATGTGAAGCATCCATATTTACTTCCATAAACACTACGCACGGCGTGACGTGTTTTCCTCTTCGCATGCATGTCACTTCAGCCCTACATACTGTTCACACTAAAAGCCTATCTATGCTCCCTGACGTACGTAAATAGGAAAGTCCATTTCAAATGTTGTCATATGTTGCCTCCCTCATACTTCCATGTGTATTTTACGTTGCCATGGTTGCTAAGTCAATTCCTCCACTAGTGGGCAGTGCTGAAGTCAGAGTTCACCTAAACACTCACATAGCCACTCTTCAAAAGCTTGTGCAATTTGACAATTGTCTTCATCTTCATTGTTCTTCTGCTTTTTTTTCTTCCTGTTCCTCTTCTTTTGTTTGTTTCTTTTGCTGGTTGCATGTTAGCTTTTCTACTCAGCACTGCCCTCATGATTTCTGGTGGTATTGCTCCATTTTCTGCATCAAGCGACGGATGTCAGCTCCGTGAAAACTGGCCAAATTACGCACGTAACCAAAGCACAAGTTGGACAAAACTTTTGTCTGCGTATCCGTCTTCTGTATTGAGCATAAATGACCTTAAAGTGTGATGATGGTCACATTGAAATTATAATGTGAACGACCATGCAAAAAAATTTGAATTCTGTAAAAAAAAACATGGATTTGACCACAAAGACCTGCAGTGTGAACGTAGCCAATAACATCATGGCTCCTGGAAATGCTGAAAGGAAAACAAAGTGGACAATCATTGGGAGCACCTTTTGAAATGGGGGTTTAGATGCAAACTGAACATTCCTTTTCCCTCATAATGATAGTATTATTTTTCCATATTGGAAGGGGCAGTTGTGAAAAGATTTACGTTGAAAATATGATCTTTAAAAGTAAAGAAAAGAAATATGCATTAGAGTTCCCTTCTGTCTTTTTTCTGCTCTCTCTTCCACATTTTTATGAATGCATGCCATTTGTTTTGAAAAGGTAGAAGCTAAGCTATTCTGCATGAGTGGGTGTGACTGGTCGCTACATTCTATATTCAGTTCCTGCTCACATGACTTGAGTGGAATATTGAAAAATGAAGGACTCGTAAACAAAAGCAAACAAGAATAAGTGTTTGATAGAAAAATAAAAAAGGATACAAGTAAAACAAAATACAAGAAAACAAGAAGAAAAAAAAACAAGAAGATTTTAAGTCAAAATAAAGGTTCGGTTTTTGTGAATTTTGAGTGATATATACAGTATGTCCAGAGAGAAGATATTTTGTATGTTTGTCCTACCCAGGCCAAACAAAGTGAAAAGCTGCTTAATGTTAAATGGGTTTCATGTTAAAGTTTTTAAAATCTCAGTTTATTAATATTTATGCATAAACCTTATATTTTGGAACCCGCTGTCCATGAGTCTTGACATTCTCAGCGAGATGCAGGTATGATGGCCCTGCAGTTTTCTGTTATTTCCTTTTTAACTCACAAGGCACATCACAGTCATTTTCTGCACATATAAAAATGTAAAACATCAAAGTACTTTCAAGATTTTAACCCATAGAAATGTACATTTGCCAGTCAGGTATAAACCCTGCTTGAGAGGTTAAATGAAGCATCACGTTTGCAAGTAAAAACATGAAACGTAACGGCATGCCCCGCCGCTGCCTCTCAAAGATGCCCCCACACTGGGCTGCCACATAAGGAGACAGAAATGCTGACAACAAGAGAACGGGTGAGGATGTCACTGTGACATTTTAACATCAGCCAAACTTGATGTGACATCTTTTGAATTTTTCATCCAGTCCCTTCTTTGCTCAAGCTGAGCTTCTCTAAGCCTTGTAAAAAGTACACAGACCTTCAAATCAACTTCCTGTACGCTCACATAGCAGAGATACAGTTATTGTTTGAGGTCATATAAGAGTCCAACATCAGCATCAGGGGGTTTGCTTTGTTAATTATCCAGTTGGTCCATGACGAAGGCACTCGCAGGCTCCTCTGACATCTGCTGCCTCATCGCTGCTGTGCACCTGCTACCCCTTGTTTTCCCAGTTTATTTAAGAGCCACACTATGAGGCAATGGGTTAGGCCTTTGAAAATCAGGATTATTGGGGAAGGCACACATGTGTTCTGTCATCAGCTATTCAATAACTGCAGATGAGTTCATTCAGAAATATTTGTCATGGCAAATTAGTTTCCACAGACAGCTTTTACTGTGAGAAAACTACAGAAAATTGAATAAATGAGTGAATGAATGAAAACAAACATTAAATAAAAAAGACATTTATGATAATCCATATTTGTCTAATTCCATGGATTCACACGTCATTAACTAAAATTTAACCATTTTATATTCAAAAAGACGTAGAAGGAAGAAATGCTTATCCTTTTGTCTTCCGAATTAAACTCATTTAATCTACTCATTTGTACATTATGATACTGTACATGTTTACACTCAAGCTTTACATGAATAACCTATTGATCATTATACAATACTATAAAAAATACATCGTATTAAAGTGATTAAAGTAAAACTGGTTTATACTTTTAATTGTTTTATATTTTGCATATTTTCAATTCCTCCTTCATACTGTTTCACGTATTCACTCCATAGACAGCTGTGCTCATACTATTCATTGTTAGTTGTCTTCATTTAATTGGAGTTTGAACCGAAACAAGAACAAATACTTCTTCTACAATGACCAACTTTCATGTTTCATATTTAGAAAATGGAAATATAGAATCAAAACTAGAATTCTATATGAACTAAAACAAAATAATAAAATAGAAACATAGTTGGGAGAAAGGTAGAAAAGAGACACAAAAGTTTGACAGATAAAAAGCTTGTTTTGAATGTTCTACAATCAGCAGAGTAATTGATGATTGTAAGGGAGTCAGAATTGGGTACAAAAGGAGCATCTGTCAAAGGTTTAGTCCTTTTGAGGAAAGATGGATTGTAAGTCACCATTTTCTGCCAATCTCTGTCAGAAATTTATCAGAAAGTTTCAAAAACACATTCCTTAATAAGAACTTGGATGTTTTAAGATAGATAGAGCTTGATGATATGAAAAGATTAAAGGAGTCTCCAGTAGGACAAGCAAACTTCATTCTCCATAACTGACTGTAGCTTAAAGGAAAGTGTCATGAAACGATGGGTAACATGCTTTGATCTCAACTCTTTTGAGTGTGTTGCTGGATCAGATCTGGTTTGTTTACATTTTTTATATGAAATGGGTCAGTCAAAACACTGAAAACACAAAGTTCTCAAAGCTTGTGTCAAAAGACAAATTAATAACTAATAGCAGATTAGGTTGATTGAATTTTAAAACATTTCCCAATTTTCCCGAGAACAGGTTTAGGTGATGAAAAATATGCATCTAACATCTTTATATAGATAATGTTTTTTAGCAGCTGTGCTACCTCTAAACTACCTTTGATGGACATGAAAAAGAATTTTCAAGTATCTCGAATGCTGAGGTCAGGATGTACAGAAAAAAAAGGTTGAATTCAAACATGTGATCTCTTTGCCCCTTTGAATTTCCATTAGATATGCATTGAGTTGAATTGTGCTTCCTAGATTCATGTCCAACCAACTACTTATTTTTTTTTTTTGCAGTTGCTTTAAATGTAAAGAGGATTTCCCCTGACCTGTTGGATAGCCATACTTGAGTCATAACACAACGGTTGTTCAGTCAATAAAAGAGCTGGTTACATTCAAGCAACAACTGTGATTGCTTTAACTTGATTTTCACTGCTCAAGGGCCCAAAGTGTCACACAAAATCTAAATGGAGAGTGCAACCCGTTAAGGAATTCCAATTACAAAAAGGATTTAAAAATGCATATAGAAATGGAAAGTTATTTACAACCAAATTTATCAATTGTGTTATTTCTCCTTTTAGAAATAGCATTTGGAAATACATTTACAAATCACAGTATCTAATAATGAATTAATAATTCAATATGCAATTCATCTTTATTTTCAATTTAAAATAAGTAATTACAAAACTATTTGCAATTTGATTTGTTTTTGTATGACTTAATTGTTGGATTTGAAATTGTGTTTAGCAATCTATATTTTTGTATTGCTCTTTCAAAGACCCCTCTGGTCCTCCATACATGAAAATTTGCTTTTAAATGGTCAAAAGTGGCCTAAATGACTCTTGAGAACACAAGTAAAGATAAATCCATTGATCTAATGAAGCCAAGATTGAACTCAAGGGAAGCTTTACATTTCAAAAAGGTAATGACAAAAAACTTTTTTTTTCTTTTAATTAACTATTTTTATTGAGTAATTGAATGTTTGTTCAATACATTTATGGGAAAAAAGTTTTATGCTGTGATAGAGGCTTTGGGTGGTTTGATAGATTTCCAATTAAATAAAATCCTTCTGTGGGCCAACAAAGTTGAAAAAGCTAAAATGTCCCTAAGTTTATTGTTACGTTGTTGACCAGTTGGGACCGTACCAAAGGTGGCTGATTATGCATTTGGTTGAAAATTTGTGCCTTAGTCCTGGGAGAGGGTTTTTAAAACTGTAGAGCAGTAATTAGACAAGGAGGAGCATGTCCAAAACAGGTGCGTCAGGTTTGTTGGAGCACTGTGACACCTGTTACACCTTTCATCCATGTTAGGGTAGATCCTGCTTAGATGAATATGATGCAATACTTTAAGCTGAATACTATTAACTCTTTTCAGAGCATCATTCCAAATGTTATCAGGGATTATATCTACCAGTTCTTCTTCCCAGCTCCCCTTGAGGTTGTAAAGTGAGGAATCCTTGATATTTGCAATGAATTACTGATTCTTGAAATGAAGGCTTTTTAGTGTGGGTAAGATCTGGAGAAGGTTGTCAATATCAGAGGGCTGTAGATTCTGAAAATATAGGTCTACACTTTGGATAAAATGCTGGGCCTGAATATATCTGAAATGGCTTAAATAGCTGAGTTTGGATTTTGGATGATACAAAAAAGAGAATATGCCATCAATATCTAAATCATTGAATTTTGAGAGTCCAAGCCTTTCCACAGGAAAAAAGCACTATCAGATCTGGCAGGAACAAAGAGATGACAGATATGCCCAACATGGAAAGTTCCGTTGAAAGCTGAAGTGGTGATGAAATTGTGAACAGATTCGCAATGTATTTATTACAACATAGTTAGAGGTGTACAACGTAGCAGACATAGGGAGCGGGTAGGAAAACAGATCTGCATGAATTACCTTCAGTTTCACACCAAATCAAGTAGTAGTTGTGGAGGAAATCAGGGAGACCGATTCCACCCTGGGATCTATGTTGCTGCAAGAATCGTTTTTGTATTCTGGACACTTTACCCCCCCCCCCCCAGAGGGATGATTATATAAGTTTGTCAGTGAATTTAAAGAATGATTTTGGGAAGCGTACAGGGAGACAAAAACATTTTATCAAGAGAATAATGACGGGTGAAAATTCAAAGAAGGGGCATAGTTTCAAATTGTGGGGAACTTCAAGCACTTCAGGTCTCATGATCTTCAAATTCATCATGTTAATTGTAACATCAGCTGAGATAAAAAAAAAAAAAAAAAGCAAAGACAAAGAAGTTACTCCAGTGTCTGATGTAATAATTTCAAGCCATTTTTATCCCATAAATTAGACACTGAATCATATCAGTTTTTCCTTAGGTAAGTAAGAATGAACCGACACACAATGTTGCATCAGACTCCTCTAATGTGCTGCCAGCTCCTCTAAAACAGAAAAGATTATTTAAGGGAGACATCAAGAAAATTAATGCGCTTTCTGCATGTTAGGTTGGAACAGTATTACTCCACCATCAGACACAGATTTACTGCAACGTAAAAGAGTTTTGCACAGAGTATCTCCTCTTGGGTGATTGGATTTACACCACTGACTACACATAATGTTTTATTTATCCTAAAAAAAAAAAAGAAAAACGGATTTCTTTCCCATGGCACAAGGCTGGCCAACTACCGAAATTCCTACGGTATTCCAGCGCTGTTCATGGTTCAATTCAATTCAGTTTTATTTCCATAGCATCAGTATTCATACAAGTAATTTCATAACAAATAATAGCCTAGCCAAGGAAAACCAATAGATTGTATACAATCTTGTTTTCGGTCCAATTCCATGCTAGAGGCGACAGTGGAAAGGAAAAACTCTCTTTTAACAGGAAGGAAAAACCTCCAGCAGAACCCGGCTCGGAGAAGGCAACCATCTGCCTCGACCGGTTTGGGTGGAGAGGACAGAAAGAGAGATCAACAGACATCACAGCTTTTATCCAGCGAGATCTGCTGAGAGAGGGGAAATATGTTAATGATGCCAATACTGTTATTTATTCAAACATGAGAGATAAGGAGCAGAGAGATGAAGAGGAAGAGCCCAGTGCATCATGGGATGTCCCTCAGCAGTCTAAGCCTATGGCAGCATAA
>JBBBVU010000005.1:20965565-20982849 GCA_037177055.1 Atherinosoma microstoma
TACATACATACATACATACATACATACATACATACATACATACATACATACATACATACATACATACATACACACATTTATTCATTTATTCATTAAGGGTGGGTGGGGCCTGGGAATGTTAATTCAGTCAAAGGGGGGGCATGTTACAAAAAATTTGAGAAACACTGTACTAAATGTATTATTCAACATCACAGGATCGAACAAAAGAAAAGCATAGAGGCGTGACATAAAAGCCTTTCTATACATATTTTCCTCAAGGACACAGCATCAGAGACGATGACAAAATGAAACATATACCGACCATGTGCTGGATTGGGTCATATAGCAAAAACCCTGTCTAAGTAGTGAGATGCAATCAAGGACTGAGGTCAGAAAAGAAAGTCATTTTAATGACTATGATGTTTCATCTCATTTTATGCACCATTGCATTGAATGTGTGTGTTTTTATGACCTTGCTCTTGTGTTGAGTGGATTAAACAATAGCCTAGTTTGACAGTGGAAAAACCCCAGCTATGTTCCTCTCTCTTCTGTCTCCTCATCAGTCGCTGTAGATCACATTTTTTTGGGATGCTTATCTCTCATCACCCCATCTCTCTCTCTCTGAACTCCATAAGGACACCACAACTACTAATCCACAGGCAACATAAATTTGAGAAAAGTCAAGAAGGACAGCATGGGTTTGAATATGTCTCACCAGAAATTCAGAGTGAAGCCCCGATCCTCCTGCCAGACGCAATCCTTTACCGGAGATAACTGCCCTAATTTCCTTGTGAGTAATATTTCTCAATAGTCTCTCCTCAGATAAATACTGTGTTGCTGCCATATATGTGTGTGTGTGTGTATCCATATGCTTTGGTTGCTGTAGAAGACCTTCCAAAAACAAAAAAATACAAAAAAATCACACTTTAGAGGACAGGGGTTTCCCCCGAACATACCCTGGTAAACAGCAACAGGACAGTTTGGCTGAGAACAGCAAGAGTTTGTATGAAGCTGTGTAGAAACCATAAGTTCATTTAAGCACTAAGCAAACTGTTAACTACTAATTATTTAAACCTTCAAAGCCCAACCCAAGAAAAACTGGGGAGAAAAGTCAATTTTTTTAACTCTTAGTCTTTATTTGGTCATTTAACCAAACCTGGAAAAAAATTAACTAATTTTTTTCGGTGTATATCTACCGTTTATTACTGTATGACACGTCAAAATTATTTAGTAAAGTCTTCTGCTTTCTGGTGTCCATTAGGGGGCAGGAGACAAGTATGATTTTATGGAGTTTTACTGCTTAGCAATATTGCTTATCATTCTAAAAACATTTATTTTCCTAAAACCTTCGGTTATTTATCTTATTTCCTTCATAATCTTATCTAACTTTTATTTACTCCAGTGTTTCTTTAACCTGGTGAGGAGTTTGTGCTCTTGTGGTGAACTTGCTGGGAAGTCCCCTCCTGCGAAGTTTGGCAACTGTCTTGAATGTTTTCTACTCATAAATTAGCTTTCCTACTGCAGAATGATGGACTGCAAATTGACCTTATACCCCTTCCGATCAATGGTGATGTTTTTCCTCACTGGCATTATGTTAACACACACCTGAAAGTCACAGCAGACCAAAAAACCGCCAAAATTTCTTCCTCTTAATTTCTATGGAAGCAGTAAGGGAAGACTTAAGTTTATGACACAACACCTCTCCCTTTTGGCTAAGGTAAACAATAATGGTGCAATATGCTATGTACATTTGTTTATTTGAGGTCACAGTTAGCCAATTTTAACATCGACTGAGGACCTGATATGTAAAACCTTAACCTTGAAAGAGAGTGTACTTTGGTTTCCATGACTTTATGTGCTCTAAAAGAAATGAAAGGAATCTGAGCTCCATTTATAATGCACTAAATTTACAAGAATGTTCTCTTGTACATATATCATGTAGGATTATGTCAATTAGGAACAATGCAGTCAAATAACCAATGACTGATTAGGCTAATAAAACACCCTAGGTAACATCGTCCATATCATTACAGCAATACAGTGCATGCATGTGCGCTTTAAGGTCTCCAAATTAAATCACACAGACTACAAGAGCTACATTCGAAGCGTGATCTTTTGCTTCCCAGAGGTTTCTTAACAGCAATCATCTTCAAAGCACAGCTGGGAGGGGGAAAAAATGAATAAATACATGAACAAGTACATATTAATAATAATGTTAATGGATTAAAAACTCAGAGGAGGAAGAAAAAATATATTTTATCTGCAATTGACAGTTCTGTAACAGACTGCTGCCCACAAGTCCCTTAATTGTGAAGACAACTTGCAGATTGAGGACATCAATGCATGAAATTACCCAGAGCTGAATGAAGAAAAATAATTAGAAAAAAAGAAATCAGGTCATGCTCAACAAGTACAATTTGAGCCTCTTCTACACCGCTGGACTAGTCAAAAAGGTCTAAAAGAAAATCATAGGATCCTTGATTGTAATCTAAAGACTGCATCGGCTTTGTATCAGAATCAGATATCTGTTTCCACATTGGCCACTTTGTGAGACATTTATTTGATATGTGCAAAGTAATGAAAAATGCTCTTGAACCCATGCTGTGGTCCCATGAGAGGAATACTCAGCACACTACTCAGTGCATGTATAAGACCCATTTTACCTTTTATTTCTTATTGATCAAAGGCTTTTGGATTGACAGAATTAATACATATTCATGGTCAACCACTCCACCTTGTTCTATCCATGAAGGTACACTGGTCCTGCTACAAGCCACAGAAAGTTAAGAGTGTTCAGCACTTTTTTAAGTTTTAAGATGTGTTGGTGCCACTTTCTTCCAATACTGCTCTCGTTGTTAATAGTGTAATATTTTCAATTAGAAAAGCACAGTGGGCGTCTGCGCTTTAACCTTTTTTTTTTTAATTTCATAGCAGGATGGGTGAACATAGCCAGAAAAGATTGGAGGATATTTTTAGATGGTATATCAGAAGTTTAAAATAAGCTTTGGTGTCTTCGAACTGTAAAACAATGATGCACACCTGAAAAAACAACTTATTAAGTTTGTGAACATGTGCAGCTGGGACCAATTACTAAACAGAAAACCAAAAAATAAACATTGAGAATGATGATACATACAGTATTGCAGCTTATCACCATGCTGGATTTTTACAGTTTGAAGAACTTTCATTAAAATGTCAGACTTCGGATTTTTAAGAAAGAGTAATGAGATTCTTCACTGATCCAGCAAACTTAAAATATATTGTGTGCTTATTTGATTTCGAAATAAGTTTTGATGTAGTGTAAAATGTAAATAATGCATGCATTTCTGTACCGCTTAGTCCAATTCAGGGTCGCAGCAATTATCAGGCGAGAGGTAGGGTACACCCTGGACAGGTCGTAAATACTGCATCATTTACAAATTAGAACTTTATTTAGGATTAATTAGACCTGTATATTTCTGGACTAGACTGGGACAGTTTACCACAGTGTTTCATGTTCTTTTCATTTTACAACAGCCTTTAAGCATTTCAGAATAGGTGGCAATTGCTGTTTTTTAGATATAATGTTCTGTGATGGACTGGTGACCTGTCCAGGGTGTACCTTGCCTCAAGCTAGCAGCTGGAATAGGCTCCAGTCCCCCTGTGACACTATATTGGAACAAGCAGGTATAGAAGATGGATGGACGGAAATAAAATGGTACCCATTCTTAGGTACCATGAGGTAATGGTTAGCTGCTTAGGAGTTTAGGGCCTTATTTGTTGTATTTTATGTGTCATAATACAGTGCATCAAGTGCTATGCTTTAGTGACAGGTTGTAATTTCAAGAAGCCCAGTGTTAACAAGTGAACTTTTTTACCAATGTATGGCCATGTGCCATACATGGGCCGGTTCGCCAGAAAGCACAGAAGCTCTGAAAATTGAGAAGGAAGCTGGAGCCAGAACTGTGTCTGTGTGAAAGCATTACCAGCAAGTAAAGGCAGACTTTATCCAGGGGGCTGATAGCAGTATTTCAGCAATGTATTGTGTGCAAACATGTAAAAGTTCTATTAATAACATTAGTGCCGGTACAATCTGGACAATGTCTGCGACTGCTGTGTAAACAAAGCAGTCAGTGGCACAGCTCCAGGGAAGTTCATAAATGTCACTGTGCCATCAAAATGAGTCAGAAATGCATATTTTTAAGGTCTAAAAGTAACATGGTGCTTCTTTAAGGTAAAATTTTCTTGGTGTTGAACCTTTACTCCTCTATGAAACTCACTTTTTGTTTCATCTGATTATAAAACTTCACTCAAAAAGGCTTTTTCAATGTCCATATGGTCATCTGGAATTGTCAGTAGAACTACAAGTGTTTGGTGATGGAGCATGAGGTATTTTCTTGGTTGGCAAACTCGTTCCATGGTCTAACTTTCCATAGTTTTTTATAAGAAGGAGTCCAGTCCCAAAACAAAACTTCGAGTTTGTTGCAGGCTGACTGCATGTTATGTTCATTTAAGTCTACCTTAAAAGCAAACTACACCCTAAAAACGATGGCACTAACAAACCTAATATGATCATGATGAATCTGATGCTTCCCTGGAGAACCAACTATCTTGAGATTTGAAAAGAAAATACATGAAGATGGAATACAATTATTATTTTAGTACTTGATCAATTACAGCCAGCAAAAGACTTTATAGTTGAGAAGATTTAGAAAGCAGCAAAGCACTTTCTTACTCATTAACCATGTTTCATGGCTATTCTCTCAGGCTTTACAACAAATTGCCCCTCAGGGAAAAATAAAATTCTGCTCGACCTTGAACATGGGAATGGTAAAATAAAAGTGACGTACATCACCTTTTTTCAGTGTAGTTCTATGTATTGTCTTGCTTTGAGACTGAACTAGATAGAAGTAAAGCCTCATTTGATAAGAACTAAGTGGTGGTGAGTCACTTTTATCCTTTACAGTTCTGCAAGTTTAACAGGACCAACATGTCATACACACATTTTGTGCATTTAACAGCATCCCTTGAAGATGAATCCAAGCATTTAATACAGTCTTCATTAGTCACTCTTACTCAATATCTTTCCTTTTCTTTGTCATTTTGACAGTCCCATGGATTGTGGATGAATTACAACTACAAGAGCTATGCAAATTTTGTTTTATTAATCAGATGGAGTGGAGGGAGATTTATAGGTAACGAGCCCAAACTAGCACCACCACTTTAGAAACAACCAATGAATTTAAGTGACTTGCTAAGAAAGAGTGTTCAAGTTAATCTCAGAGGGCAAGCCAAAAAAATCTATCCCATCCCCAACTTGCCACTCAATTCACCATTCTTCTTGCCACTAATCAATGCACCTGCAGCTACTTACCTGATCAAACAGCACTGCAGCTCTGCAGTAGGTCCTGTTAACTTGCGTTTTACCTTTGGATTCTATAACTCATTGGATATTGCAATGTTATGCAAGGAAATTCTTATTCCTGAATCCTCCTCCAAGTGTTCCAGTGTGAGACCTCGCAAGGCAATCCCATGTCCACACCATGATGGGTAAGATTTGTTTTGGAGTATTATATGAGGATCATCGACAAAATGTTTGTTAATTTTAAAAAATCATGGATCCAATAGCCCTAACCCTGGACCATATGCTTAAGTCTTCAATTTTAATAAATTGTGATGACATCTGTGGCTACAAACGCTGAATGTGTAGTTGTTCTCATAATACTAGTTAACTTAAAGGGCACCTTCCTTACATGGGATACTAGCTTTCATCTTCTGCTGACAAAGACTTTCATCTAGATAGTTTCTCCCTGATTAATGGACATTTGGTTCTTTCAGTATGTGCTTTGAAGATAAAGTGTAGAGATGTACACAGCCTTTATTCAAATTCAGCACCTTTTTGAAGATGGAATTTGATCGAAATTACCTCTGAAGTTCCCTCTGAGGTAAAAAAATTCCAAAGGTGTAATTAATTAAGTTCATCTCTGAAAGTATAGACAAATGCATAGCTAATTGTGATCCATGTTAGAAACCTATGGAGCCTGGTATGTCTTGTTAATGTTCACATGTTCTCGCTAAATGTTTGAAAATCACAATATAATAGCCTAGAAAATCAGCTCCATAGCATTTCTAAATTACCTCAATATTTTTACATTACTCTGTGTTTTTTCAAAGTTATGATTGCAAACTTTTCTGATTTTATAGGACTATAGGGACTGGATTCAGGGCTTATATTTTAAGATCTACAAATCTGTTTTTTAATGGGGTAGCAGTTGCTGTAAGGTCGTGCTGTGGTCATCTCTAGCTGCGTATCCATTACAGTTTGTCGAAAGTTTAGAAATATTGCTTTTATTTTGCAAAAAAGTACACTTGCGATATTCCGGTGTTTCCATTCGATGGTGTTTAGCGAAAATTCTCGTAAAATCTTGTACCGCAAGACTTCATTTTGATCAAGGATGGAGGTTATATTTTTCTGTTTTTAATTATTTGTAAAAAGATTCTTGTCTCCTCCTCCGTTCATACATTCTGCGGCATCTTTACTCCAAACAAATTGGTCACGTGACCCGCTACGTCACGTCTGGTGAAGTGGAAATGCGGAAAAACTGATTCCATTACGCTTTTGCGAAATACTTCTATATCGATACATCTGAAAAACCACCTCCATGAGAGTGTAAACTTTTTTGCGATATTTAAGAGGTTTTTCGAAATGTAGGTGTTTCCATTACCAGATTTTTATAGCGATATTTAGGTTTTGCGCAATTCTAGGAGTAATGGAAACGCAGCTTCTGTCACCTTAGAGCAAGAAGGTACTTGGTTCAATCTTTGCCCCAGAGTTCTCTGGCTTCCTCCCACAGTCCAAAGTCATGCACATTAACCTAAAGGTACAGTGTGTAAAAATTACTGACATCTGGTGGTAAAGATGGGCTTAGAAATGATATTGAATGTCAAGTAGAGCAAGTCTGCACTAATTTTGTGTAGTTTCTTGTGCTGCTGCAGTATGCTTACACCCAAGAAGAATGGAGTTTAAAATTGAAGATGTTTTGGCCAGTACTCAGGACTTTTTTGTAAAGTGATGAATAAGTCTGCACAACCTTGCAAAAGTTATTGCATCAGTAATTCAAGTTGATTAGGTTTGCTTGCTTTGCCTCCAGTTCTTGATATTTGCTATGGCCTCTGGACATGTAAATCTGACTGTGTGATCCCACCTAGATGATTGGACGGCTGTCCGGATCCTCCCCTGTGTCTGGCTGTGCTGTTCCTTGTCTGTGATTGACTTTTAATTAAGGATTTGTTTGTGGGTTTAATGTTCACAACCCCTTTTTTCCCTAGCGTACTGGGGTTTGTAACAGTATTGTGTATCCATCATTAATATTATTGGCTGCACCTGTGCTTTGTATCCTACTCAAGTCCAGTCAAAATGCAGTATCTGTTTTTGAAAAGGTCAGTGGATGAAGAATTATGTACATTTGGGTCTGAGTTTAGTTATTCTATCCCTTTTATGAAAACTCATCAAGTTAAAATTAGATTACAAATACAGACAGAGTTGAGTCTCTAACCTTTTAGTTTGAGGATTTTTGCATCTTATTGTAGAACAATGTGCTTCAGACATGTACACCACAGGTCTACACAATTTGCTCAAAAGCTGACAGGTATGGAAAATTACACTAGTCAGTTGAGCAGGTGTAAGACCCAGAGTTGACTTTCTGGTTGGATGTAGTCATCCTGAAATATCTACACTATCAGAAAATCTCTGTCCAGTGTTTCAATTCTTGTTTGTAGATGTTTTAATTCCTGTTTTTATCTCTGTCCAGCACTTTGATCAACTGTGGTTGTTGTAAAGTGCTTTACAAATAAATTTGATTTAGAAAATTTCCACTTCCTGTATTGGGTAGTAACTAGGACATCAGCCATCTTTAAACATCTCTCACAGTATGATATAAGACTACTGTTTAGGGGCTGTAACCAACAATATTGCCACATTATTCTCATGATGACCATTTTTCCTCTGAAATGGCTGAAAAATCGTACAAGAAATATCAGGCATTAGTTTTTATGGTAGAGCACTGGATACTGCATCTGCTCCTGTGGCTCACTTGTTAAGTGTTTTATGGAGTTATATATGTGGCAGTTGATTTAAAAAAACTACAAAATTTAATAAGCAGGGTGAGAGTATGTCATTTCTGGGGACTGAACTGCCCCTCTGTAGATTCCCTGAGAGCTACATACTTTCTATAGCTTTTTTCTGTTTGCAATTACACTGATGATGGGAATACTGAAGGGACAATACTTATATAACGTGGAGAGAGTTGACCATTGGTTTTAAGACCAGTATGAAAATGATCTGTTTAAAAAGACAATGTTTTATTTTATCAGTTTTTCTGTCTGACTTTGATTCAAATACTCATAGAATGGGATGGAAGGTGGCCTTGATGCAAGAGATTGTTGGTTTTAGGCTCATCCTGTTGCCAATTGGCTTTCACTTGACTTTCCTATGTACCTTACACTCATGAATGGTTAGGAATGAAAAAGATTAGGTGTAGAAGTGAGGTTTACATGTTGTCAAACTTTCAGCCAATTAGCTGGCTTGAATTCATGGTAATGTCCAATCAGGAGCTGCCAAAATTCAACTAGTGGCAAGAGTGTTCCATGTCTGTGAAAAGAACAGAAATAATGATGGGTGGATTAAAACTAAGATGTTTTAGATGCACGGTAATGCCAAAATTGAGCTGGGTTGGTTTTGTGATAGTCAGTAGATAATAGCATAAATTGTAAATGTCAAACAAAAAAAAAACCTGGAGGAAAAAAGGTAAATATTTATTGTTTCTATTGTGTGTTTTGTTTCAAAAAGAATATCTTTTCTCCTGAAAGTCAAGATTTGAGGTAATGATATGCAGATGAGAAAAAGCTTGGTCCCCCTTGATCTGTGTGTTATTTCTACAGTCCTGTTGGTAAAGAATAGGCAGATGAAAACATGTTCATGTCTGGAAAGATTTGAACCACTGACTGCCACCATCCATTTACAAATTTGTTTGTCATTTGAAGTCATTTCTATGCTCATCTATAGATGTCAGTCATTCTTAAACACTGCACCTTTTTTAATGTCGCTTGAAGTGGCGGTACTTTTCAGGGGGGAATTATGAGTCATGTTGAAGGACTCATTAATGCTAACTTTAGATAAACAGGTATGTCAATTTTAAACATTGTCAAACATCACCTGCATACTCCATGGGTCATTCATGTTGGCATGATTTTTAGTCAATACATCCACTAGAGGGCAATGCAGAGTTCTGATGTGTGTCAATAGCATTATACAATAGCAAACATGGTGATGGTGGAGGAGATCATGATAATGCACCTTCTCGGAAAGGTGTAAAAAATAAGCAGGGTAGTGGATAGCAGTGATCTGTGTGGCCATAAAATATATCGCAGCTTCTTGTTATTTGTTCCTTTTGGTGGTTGCACATGAGCTATACTGTAAAACACATCTCCACATTTCTGATGGAGCTGTTTTGTTTGTTGCGTTTGGCTATGCATTCACAAGCCCCTTGAAAACATACTGAAATGAACACAGACTGACAAAAGGATCTGTCCGTATGCATATTTAATAGTTAAAATGAGCCCTAAGGGTACAAACACATGACAAACATTTCAGTCAGGACTTGAGATAAAGACAGAGTTCTTTCTCAACAGGAAATATGAAAATCTGGAAATGGCTTGTGTATAAAGGCCCCCTTGCCCCCCCCCCACCCAGTTGCACATATTCATTAACATAATAGCTGCAATAACATGGAATAAATATGTGTCATCTGAGGTCATGAATGACAACCTGATCACTTGCTTGTCTGGAATAGATTTTAATTTAGAGTGAAAAAAACACATTTGATGTTTGACTAATGCACTTTCCTTATTGATCTACATTTTCTGCTGCTTTAAGAATATTTGACCATCTTAGATGTGAGATCTTATTTTGATTTTAGTTAAGCCAAAGTTTTTTTTTTCTCAATTTGTTTTCATATATGCAAAATGGATCTTTTGTGACTACTTCAATACTGTTCTTGTTGACAATATTATCCACCTGAGACGATGCTGTAGCATCATGTATGCTTTTTCTTGTTAATGTATTTTTTTTTATCATTTCATCTTTTTGTACCAAACCTGCTAATGTGTATCAGTATTCTTTTTAAAAATAGTGAATTAGAAATCTTAAATAAGAAACTGAACATTGCTAGAAATTTGATTTCATATCCAGCTGACACATTATAGACCAGAGAGGCAACTCGTGGTCGATGGAGTGCGTCGGAGTCTGCGGCTCTCTCTCTCTTTCTCTCTCTCTCTCACCGTGCGTGTCTGTCTTTCTTTTTCTCTCTCCCTTTCTCTCTCTCAGCTTCTTCAAATCTAATCCACCCCAGTGTTTAAACTTCCATTCAGGAAACGGACTTCTCACTGACTTAATCTGTACAAAATGTCCTAAATAGCACTTTTACTTTTCACTTCAAGAAGGATAATACTGTCGTTTTGCGTCTTTTATGGGTTTAGGAGCGCGTCTTTGCGCGCCACAGTGCATCGAACGGGTCCGGTCGGTCCCCCTTGCTCCTCTGCGGCTTCATGTGTCCGGAACGAAGTGAACGGAAACCCTGCCAAGACACGGGCTGAGTCCGGCTGCGGGCTTTGCGTGCCTTTAATGGGACTGTAGAAGTCCAATTCCTTAACCCGGAGAGAGGGCATGGACATATCGTTGCTGTGCTGAAAGAGAAAGAGAAAAAGAAGGAAAAAAGGATAGTGCTATTAAAAAGCGAAAGAAATACCTCAAGGGACTAGGAAGAAAAAAGATTGGACGATCTTCTCTGGTGAGTAAACCCTTTTAGTTCCTGTCAAACCGCACAAAGCGCAGCAAGGACGACGTTTGATGCGCCTTTGCTTCTTTGGCACCGAATAGAGGTCAGAACTGTGTTTGAGTTCTCTGGGTGTAGAACCCTTTATAATTAGATCAAACTTTGAGGAGATCAGCGGGCTCCATGAAGGAATCTGAGCGACTCGGGGGACTTGGCGCGCGGAAACATCTCCGAGTTGTGCGTCATCACTGCAGAAAGAGAAGGTGTCAAATTGGGGGAATTTCACCACTAAATGCAAAGGTGGATGGAGCAGTGGAGTTTCCGTTGTTGTAGAAAACAGTGGATGAGCTGGAGGAGGAGGGGAAAAAATAAATAAAACACTCTTTAAATCAGGTTTGGGAATTAAAATATTATTCCCTGGTTGTTATTTAAACCAACAGAGAGAATCAGTATAGATATCGGAAGTTTCCCACAACAATAACTTTATTAATGCTTGGTGCTTTGAAGAAGAAGGATTTTTGTTGTGCTTCACGTTAATCAGTGCGCGTTCAAGTCTGGGTTTGCGTGTCCTGCTCAAAGAGGGTGTGGCTGTCTCTCCATCCCTGCTCCGCTGAGGGTTTTCTGCCTCTCCATTCTGATCAGGGTGGTATTCAGGAACAAATACCTGCACCATACTGAGAATTAAAAGTGTGTGTGTGTGCGTGTGTGCGCGTTTGTGTGAGAGAGAGTTTACTTGTGCGTGTGCACGCGCTTATTCAATAAACGTCCGTTAATCTACTTGTCCCCAGGGAGGATTAGAGCGCTTGGGACATTTTTGGGACTAGATTTCTCTCTCTCACTCTTTCTCTCCTCCGCATTTAAAAAAAAAAAAAATAAATCCGTGGAGACGAGACGCTATTTCCTTCAGTTTACACCCTAGGCTGAGCCACAAGTGGCGTTTCATGTGCAACATTTGATGGAGGCGCGCCTGGTTACGTCTTTAGTGCAGTTTTTCACCTTTTTCTTTTTTTTTTCTTAAATGGCGCTACACTTGATTGGTTCCAGAGATGGGATGTCAAACTCTGACGTTTTCGACTGGAGGGATCGTAACACCTGAAAACCCCTGACTAACAATGAACTCAAGCTGACTTGTGGTAGATTTAGAAGACATTAAAATGTGTTATACAGTGCAAAGGATCGATTCACCCTTCATGTCTTTATATTTTGGCTCCAAGTAGCTGGACTTGCTTTTAATCTTTAACATTGGTCTTAAGCAGTAGTTCCCCAGGCTTTCTGAAGGTATAGTCTTTATTTGGCCTTTTTCCCATTCATTTTCAGTCTGATTCAGTGTGCCATTGTAAAAGCAATGATTATTTTGCTTGCAAAACCGATAAACATATTCAGGCATGAACAGGCTCCTCACTTATGACACACTTGTGTTTACATGTAGCCTACCAGACAACATTGTAAAGAGCCAGTTTTAAACTGCATCTTTAGAGACTTTGTAACTTGTAGCCTTACATAAGGATACATTTATCCCCGTGTGTTTAGTTGCATCTAGGACTAAAAATAGCATGTCATTTTCCACCAACAAGGAAATTCCCAAAGAGATATTGGCCAAAATTATTTGGCACATCTCAGTAAGGTGTCCTTTGGGAATAGCAGTTAATTTTATTTAAAAAATACAGACAGGTTTTCTATGCCATTTTCACATGTATCAAATTCATCCGGTGGGTCCAGACTGTACCTTTTGGCAGGCTGGTTTTGCACCCCGGGCCATATATTTGACACCCCTGCCATTAAAACATTTAAGGAAGTTGAAGGGGGGGGAAAAAACGGTCCAACAGATGACCTTTAAGAAAAGACCTGATATTACAAAGACCTGACATAGGACTTCAGACAGGGACGTCCAGCGCTGGTCCTCGAGGGCCACAATCCTGCAATGTTTCAATGTTTCCCTGCGCCAACACACCTGACTCAAAATCCTCCCTGGAGACTGGACCTCCAACATTATTGAAGCAGTGTGGGGTCATGGTGACAGAGAACAGAACAAAAAGCAGCCAACATTAAAGAGGAGCTTTAAAAAGTCGTTCAAGAAGTTGGGAAAAATCTTCCCAAAAACTACTCTGAGAAATGTCAGCTTGTCAGACTGCTGATGTTCAGACCAAATAACGTTTAAACTTATTAGAATTGTACAAACTCTGTTCTCATCTTGGGGACAATTTGTTTTGTGCATTTCAGTAAATGACTGTCCCATTTCCCTTGGTTCTGATGGTATACAAGGAAATATGGGGTGCTCAAGACGTTTGTAAAGCACTGCAGTTTGTCATTATGGCATCCTGGATGCGAGCGCACCTTCTCCCCTCAGTCCAATTCAACTTATCTCTCGTTCTTTATATTCCTTTTTGGGTCTCAGTTCAAATACATTTTCAATTCGGCATGCTTTATTGCCCTCAAAATGGAAAAAAAATATAGATGCTTGTGCCTCTTCACATTTTCTCAAATGCCTCATTTTGATTCACTGTTGCTGTAAAGCGAAGGGAAAAGGTTTGATTGTTGTCATAGAAAACCTGTTGGTCTCTATTTTGAGGTCTTTGAGAAACATGCTCTGATGCTCCATAATTGGTATTCCTCACATGAAACCAGATGCGTCTTTGTAGATGTTTGTTTGCATGGTTGCTGCATCTGTTCAATCAGTCTGTTTTCTATTACAGTCAAGGTTGGATAAAGGTTAGAGGTTTTTATTAGTTTGGTTTTGTTCTTTTGATTTAATGGGTCACAAACATTACATCTTGTAGGATCCCGCTCCCCACCTAAAAGTCTCTTTATTAGATTCACAGAGTGGATCAGATCAGCATGCTTTCCACCCCTGTGCAGAAGGAAAAAGAAATCTCAAGAGGAGAACAAGACTTGTTCTGAATGGCTGCACAGGGAAGAGCAATAACTGCTGCGATCCGAATGCTTGAAAATAGATTACAAGGTGGAGCCTCGTACTTCAGGTAATGAAATGAGAAGTGATTAGATGGTGGGCTTGTTGCGAGTGCATCACTGCAGACCTTCATATTCAGTCCAACATGTGCATTGTTTGTCTGAATGCATACAGTGATCTTTCTGTAAGTGTGCAGTACCTGTCTGCTGGGATTTTGTGTGCAGGCTACAGTTGTGGCCCTTTCAGCTTCAATTTGACTTTAATTTACAAGCAGAATTCACTCATTTCTTCCATATTTACATTTAAAAGGCTCCCTTGGGGGAAGAGTGCAAAGCCAGTGTCCCTACTTTTTCTTTAAAGCACTTCTCAGCCTCGATCTAAGCAATAAGATATAAAAACAAAATAGTGCACGGGCAAATGGCTCGTTCATGAGTGCTGCCGCTCTGGTCTCTGCCACTGGCTGAGCAGACTAAAAGCAAAGAGGTGTTCCTGCAGTGAGGGAGCAAGACTGTACGTTGGAGTGGAGTGGCAGCAACTGGATGTCCAAAAAAAAAAAATTTGATTTGCTGCTTTGTTGGGAGAGAGAAAGGAAGGAAGAAAATAACATTTGTTAAGATTTGTGAGTCTTGGCAACATCTAGCAACAGAAGCTTGCTTGGCCACAGCAAGTTGGACTGAAGCATGATGGTAGTTGTCCAAAGTAGATTGAAAAAACAAAAACCTATCCAAATTAAATGTCTAGATAATTGTAGAACACAGAATTAAATTAAGATGGTAGTTTAGAGCGAGGATGGTGGTTCTCTTGGCTTCAAAATGCTCATCAGTTTGAACAATAACTAAACCTCCTCCATGCAAAAAACCACAATTATACAATAATAGATTGTCCACTGAAATCTTTTAAATACCAATCTGATCTCACAGAACTCATCTGAAATACGGAGAAACTTTTAAATGAGGACAGAAGCGTGTTTTGTAATATAAATGGTCAAAGTTAAACAGGTGGTCACTTGTCACTGGGAAAGAAAATTCCCTCCAAAAGAAACACTAAAAATGAGAAAGAAGCTAGCATAGCAATTGTTAAACCAATACTGTTTCTCTTTTTCAGTGCACAGCTTATTGTAACAGGCCTGCTGTTTTGTGGTACTTTTCTATAACCCTGCTCTATAAAGCCAGGGTGCTGTTTAAAATGTAACTAAAAACTGAATGCAATGCGTTGCAAATCTCATAAACCCATACTTTATTCCCAATAGAACATAAACAACTTTTTAGATGTTGAAATGGACACATTTTACCATTTCATGGGAAATATTGGCTCCCTTTGAATCTGATGATGGCAACACAATCTGGTTAGATTCGTTGGCAACATGTCGGTAACATAAATGTATGAAAGAGAAAATTTCAGAGTAAGATGGTCATGGTTCACCAATCTGAAACAAATTTGTGGAACAATTTTAGAAAATTATTCAATGTGAAGACCCTGAAAAATTTCTTATATTCTCCATTTGTACTTAAGCAACGTCTTGAACCACCACCTCGCACAAACCACCCAGCGACACGCCACAAACAAGCTTTCTTTAAAATGTCCTGGCCAGAACAAACTTTGTTTTTGCCACTTTGCAAAATCATAGAAATTGTTTTGTTTTTTTTAGAGTATAAGAAGTGCAAGTTTATAGTTGTTTTTACTGTAAATGAAATTATTTCTACTGTAAATGAAGTTGGAACTCAAGAAAATCATGATTGGGATGATTTCTTTTTTTTCTTTTAAAGACACACTACCTGACTGTTGCCATTTTCTCAGTGACGCGCCCCCTTTCAACGGCTAATTTGGCATCCATCTTGCATCCTACGTGTACTATGAGCTCTCTCCAGGCAGTAAATAACGGTCTTATTTTTTGCTCTGTCCCTGGCTGTCTTTTGTTTCCTCTCTTTCTCCGATAATGTCTTTTAGCGTTTCTTTGCTGAATCCGCCACAGTGAGCGTTCAAAATGGCTGGTTTGTTTACATCCGCTTGCTAGCGTATGACGCATGCACAAAGCGGAACCCAGCTGACACATCACGCATGCGTTCTGGATGGAAAAAGTCCTATAGTGGGGTTTCTCAGCCGTGGGACGCTGCTGGGTAGATACAGCTCCATAAATGCACATAATAGATATTGCTGTACCAACCGTTTTAAGGTTGAAAAGTTAAGGAATGAGCCTTTAAAATTCAAACGTGTATTGCTAAACCTGTTATCCAGACATGGGGGCTTAAATACACAAAATGATGCTTCTCTGCCATGTTCACAATGAATAAACAGTTTTGAAAACCCTGCTTTTCTGTCCATCAGAAGCCTCTCCAGATAATATTGCTATGAGTAAATGTATGAAATCCTGATTGCATGGCAACACACTGCCATTGTCCTCGATAGGAATCGGCTTAAGCTCCCCCTCCATATGTTTCCTGCCAATTATTCGTCCATGTAAGCTTGCAGACACAACTGTGATGTTTGATGCAGTCGTCTAGCAGCATTTGCCTCAATCCCACAAGACTGAAGCTACATTAGTCAAGTGAAACAAGAACAAGTGGTAGTTGTGGGACCAAATGATCCTGATTTGTTGCTTTAATGTGTAGTGGTGGGTCGGTAATGGACAAACCTCTTCAGTTGCTAATTAAACTGTTATGACTGCTGCTACATTGCATTTAGTCACAAAATGGAAAAATGAGATAAATATAGCCATTTCTTCTGCCTGATTACATCTTTATGTTGAAATTGTGGCTTTTTGTGGGCATGTGATTCAAGATTTCCACGCAATGATTAAGAAAGCACCTAAAATGCTAAACACTACACACAAAGTGGGATTAATCATTCCAATGCCTGATCTAAGGAACGTTCTATTTCCTCGTTCCCTCTGTCTTTTGAAAGGAGTTTGTAAACTAAAGCTCAGATCCTCTCGGCATGCCATATTTCTTTCCATGTTCCCTTCTGATATTTTAAAGAGAATCTTGATTTCAAAAACAGGGAAATAGAAATTTCCCTCTGGGATGAATAAAGTATTTTTCATTTCATTGATTGATTCAAGGAGCTACTACTGTTTTGGGAAAATGCAGATGGATTTCAGATGAGAAGAGAGAAAAAAGTTGGACTGCTGTGAAGCTGTAAAATATGTTTTATTCTAAAATGATTTTCTTTTAAAAAGACACTTGGTCATTGGGTCTTAATCCAGTTCAAGACTTAAACCTTTACTGTTGGGAGAGAGGATAATATTTTGACGTGCAGTAAATTTTTGGTCTTTAAATACTTGAACATGATAGGATTATGGTATTTTTGGTCTTCTAGGTAATGGGAGCTGAATTTAGTGCTGTATCTTGAAAACGTATCACCTGTCATGCTGAAAATAACGGCACCAGAATGGTTTCCTTTTATTTTTAGGTTTTGGGTCTAGAAAGACGGAAATGAATAAAACAGCTCATGAAAGTAAAGCGGGGAAGTGGAATAATAACTGTTTTACATCCTGTAAATTGGGATCTGATAACAAAGATTATTATTATTATTATTATTATTATTATTATTATTATTATTATTATTATTATTATTATTATTATTATTA
>JBBBVU010000005.1:20987190-20997256 GCA_037177055.1 Atherinosoma microstoma
ATCCATTACATTTTCTCAAATATCAGATTTCAAACTACATAAATATCTGCTTTATTTCTCCAAAAATTGTATTTTCCCAAAAAATGCTTTTTTATTGCCTATCCGTCAACAACCCATTTATGCCTTGTTTTGATGGCATGCAGACATGCATTACGCTCATTCCTTGGGCCATTATTTCCCTGCAGAGTCCTAGGGTTGAGAAACCACAGTACAGATGTTGAAGTAGCCTTTGTTAGGGGGCATCAAAGGGCAAAAAAATTCTGCCGAAGTTCAGTAGTGTCACCTTAAAAGCATTACCTGGAAAAACCGCTGATGACATCGTTTTTTCTTTATACGCCTTAGCTTCACTGAGCCAGAATATTATCATATTGCAGTTTGAGTCCTATTTATCCCCCATTGCTTTAGGGATCTCATTAAAATATAATGACATCAATAATCTTACATGTGCAATGAAAAAATAAGACTAGAATCATAAAACGTCTTGGCGGGACATTTGCCAACATAAAATCTGTGGTGATACTCTCCCATCCTGCTGTGTTGCTACATCTCTCTGGAGAATCCTTTTGAAATCATATGTAAGTGTGAGGTAAAGTGTGAATTACATCCCACATGGCTCCTTGTAGATTTTCTCTGCTGTATGCTGTGGCCACTACTATCTTTCCCATTCTGACAGCAGTTATTTTGCAATTTCCTTCCTGTTTGATCTCCTCTCAGTGCTCAACAGTGGGACTGTCACATGTGAAAGATATGAAGGTTGAGAGGGACTTCCAAGGAGAGGGCTCTGAGAAAGGGAGTGTGTGGAATAAAGGACATGGGAGAATGAGATATACATGAGAGAATGGTAAGAAGTGGATGGAGAAGGATGAGCCTGCCTGCTTCTAGGTTGTAAAATAAGTCAAAGTACGTGATATCAATTAATTGTTATTTTTAATCAAAGAGCTTTAGCTGTCAGAGTTAAGAGGGTAATAAATGTCCAATTTCAATGTTTCTGCCCCAATTTTACAAACAGGTGGTGTTAAAGCACGCTTTTAGGGACAAATTGAACTAATGTCAATCATGTAATGGAATTGTTTAAAGTGGATTATAAGTGGACTACATTGAATTGGATTGCGTCTGCCTTGAGATGACTCTGCTGTGAATACAAATAACGCTGAATTTAAATTGGAATTTGAGTTTGAATTGAATCAAAATTAAATGAATAGAAAAAGTCCTTAAAGTCAGGGACGAATCCTTTAGAACTGGTGCAACATAAATTTTTGCTGAAGGACTGTCCTTTTGTCGAGGATCCTTTTGAAGAACTTGGTCCTTCGTTCAGTAAAATATAAAGGATGATTCTGTGTCTTTGATGTTCTCCAAGAACCCACAATTTTTTGCATGCATCAAAGAGTGCAGACAGAAGATGGAGGTTGGTGCAATGCAGATTTAAATTAGTGTGATCTTCCTGTATTTATCGTCATTGTAGTTTGGTTAATGTGTTCCAGCAAATGACAGCAAAATATAAATTACCTGTAAATGGTTGTTTGTAGTATGTAGCTACGAGACAGATTTCTAGTTGCTTTCTCTGTAAGGTTTGAATGACAGTATAATCATTGCTGTCACTCTCTAGGACAGTTCCATTGTCTCCAATAAAAAAGAGAATTTCTGAGCATGATGGGACGTAACATTCCTACTATCCTCAAGGAAGTTTCCTTGACTTTGAAAAGTCCCTATACAAGGGTTTGAATTATAGACTTTTGGGTTAGCCTTATTTTCAGGCGAGCACTACGACTTCCCAAGTCATCTGCATGTGCATATAGGCCCTACTGGTTAAAAAACATATATACTACAAAAAACATTTTGCTAATGTAGCTGGTGCAATCAGAAACATTGCACATAAGAACGATAAGAACGTTAAGATCTACCTCACTGATCCATTATTTCTCATTAAATTGATAGACAAGATAACCCAACATTGTTGTTTGTGTTCTTAACTATAACAATAAAGAATTAAGTCTGCTAAACAATTTACAAATGCATCCTCATTGTAATTAAAGTAATTATTTTCCCCTTCAAAAAATAGTTTTCAAAACGATTCTGTCTTTAGAAAAGCAAGCTATTGCTAACATTAATAATAGCCTGTTAGCGAGCTGAGCTAACATTGTTTGATATGCTTCGCTTTAGAACCAAGGCTGTGTCTACAATATGTAAGTGCACTGAAACGTAGTGCACACTGAAATGTAGTGTGCACTGCGCACTTGCTTCTGTCGTGCACACTTTTGTGGATAAGTGTTGACCCAAATGGAGCACTGATATTTTGCACTTATCCGTAGTGACAAACCGTCATTTGACCGCGACTCTCCGGCTCGTCAAAAATATCCGCCAAATAAATATCAGCAAACTATAACATTAACCACTTGTAGCACGTATAACCTATTTACATTTGCTTAACCGGCTAAAAACGGCTAACATTTATTGTCCTAACTGTACTACGTCGGTTTAAGTCCCTCCCCTTCCTCTACATTGGCAATATGGCGTCTGTTTAGTGCAAGTAGTGTGCATCGTTCTACACTAGATTTTCAGCCGTTTTTAGGGCAGCATCCAGATACTTTCAGTGCACTGAGTTTTTGCTTAAATGTTCGTGTGAATGCACTATGCACTTACATGTAGTGCTCGTAAGTGCGCTAGTGCGCCGATTGAAACACACCTCAAGTATTAATGTTAGCTGTAGGTGCTAGAATTGCTCCAGCAGCTATAAGAGATATTTTCCTGGTGAATGAATTACTAAATGTAAGGAGAAAGTCCCTCATATGTCAATCACATTGCTGGACGTTACAAATGGGCAAATTTTGAGGAAAGTTCTCCCAGCTAGCATTCCTTTAGCAGGGGGTTGGGAATACTTCTTGGTTATACTAGAGAGTGGAACAAAATCTATTGTGGGAGTGTGAAGGAGGAGCCTGGGCGGGGACTTGAACCCACAACCAGTAAGCCAAAGGGATCGAAGGCATTGTGCCAGGACCACAGTCACACTATTTTGTAGTAGTTTAATTTTATTTATTTTCCTGAGGCCATTTTAGTCTGGCTTTTCTTTGGGGAAAAGGGTTTAATCTCAATTATTAAACTGGGGGGGGGGGTTAAAAGGAAAAAAAAAACTTTTGTTTTTCAAGCAAATTGATCGCATCATTCATGCAATTAAATTTTAAGAGGGTGTTTGTGTCTTGACATGACAGACTGAATGCTTGAGAAGCGAGTGCCTGATGCAGAAAGGTGTATGACAGCTCAGCAGTGCCCATTGTCATGCAGCTGTATAAAACCCAGGTGGTTCACATTTATCTGGTGGTCATGACAGCAGCTCCCCCAAATAAGCACTCTGCATCACTGTTCCCCTCAGACTTTCATTAATTTGCACTTATTCAACTATCTGTCACCCCTTTGTGTGCAAATAATAAAAAACAGTGTTCTGTGCTCCTGCTGTAAAGCTGTGAATGCTGTAAATGCATATGTGAAAGAAAGATAAATTGCTGTCATCCACCCAGGCAACCATGACAGAAGATTTTATGTACCTCTGCATATGTCGACAAACACATGAATATTTGGCTTGCTGTCAGCCTCTGGGCTTGGCTGAGTAATGGCAGCACAGCAAACACACGTTGATTAAAATGCACACTTGCACACTTTTCCACATGTTATATTGCCTATGTGTCCTTTGGGTGTTCAAAGAGTTTCCGTTATGGTAAAAGGATTTGCTTTTTTTTTTGTTGTTTTTTTTAGTTTTATTTTTTTGCTATAAAAAGAGAAAACAGGATTTGCTTTGTGGGTGTGGACCAGGAATAACGTTTTGAAAACCTAGCCCTGTTTACACACTTTAATAACCATAGTGTGTGTCTGTGTGTGTTTTGCATGTATGCACATAGTGTGGCATAGAAAGGTACATTTTTCTGACGTTCCCCTGATGTCATTTGTCAAGTGTTAGAGTGGGTTAGAATGTGAGCACACAACCCGAGTGAAAAATGCTATTAAATAAAGAAATTAAACAATGAGAAATTAAGAAAGCGATATGCAGCAAAATTTGAATGTGTATTGACCTGAACCCAGACCGGTTGCAACAAGGACGTCAGTCTCTGTACATGGGGTGCCAACTCAATCAGTTGTTACACAACACCCCTAAATGTTATCAGTTTAAATGTGCTTAACATTAAATTGTCTTTGGTGTTGTTTAATCTGTTGGGAACATCGATCATGTAAAACAGATTTTCTCTTTGATAGCCTCTTTCTTTTCCATTTTCCTCAATCATCCTCTACTTCAGTCATTGCAGTGTTGCTGTAGCCCCACTGCTTCAGTATTCAGACCACTCACTGCTTTGAAGCTTTTTTGTAAGAAATTCCAGCATTTATTCTTTTAGAGGAAATCTCTACAGACGTGAAACATCTGGATTTGGCCAATTTCTGCCACTTTTTACAGCAGATATTCTGTCAAGCTGTGTTCGACTGTATGGAAAGAATCTGTGAACCAACATCTAAAGGTCTCAAGAACAAGCAGAGAAGTGACCTGAGGTCATTCTTGACCTGACTTTTGTTTTTTTTTTGTGTGTATGTGGTGCACCTCACCCCACTTAGTGCGGATTAACTTATCTTTCTCTTGGAGTTTTGCCTTTTTTGATGATTTCTTTCACATAATTTGCCTATTCTCTCATAGCTCTTTTGATTCATATTTCCCCGACTGCAAGTAGAGGCATTAGTTTAGAGGACACCCTGGGTTTAAGGGTATGAACAAATTACTTATTTGTTTGTGGAGGACTAGTTTGTTCTCTTTTTCTATTTTTAAATGATACAAATTACACCGTAAGCTCTGGAGGATCCACTCCCCAAGAGTATTTCCAGGAAAGCTCTTGCTTTCCAAATGTCAATTCTTTTTCCTCCACACTGCACACACATCCTACTTTTATCACCCTCTCTTGGATTTTACACTTCTTATCTTTCTTCCCTCATCTCCAAGTTGGCTTCTTTATCTCCTTCCTCCTTTTGACAGATAATTTTCTTTCCTTCCCTCCTAGTTTTACCCTTCCTTCTATTCCCCTTTCCTTCCTTACTTTTATACATTTTCCCTTCTACTTGGATCTTCCTTATTTGTGCTTTTGGCCTTGACTGCACTGTTGGAATTTATTTAGTCTCTAACCTGGTCCTCATCCTCGTTTCTTTGTTTATGTTATCCCTCTGTTACATCTCTGTTCTGTCTTCCAGCTGCATGCTTGTTAGTCTCACTCATCCTCTCATACCTTTACTCTTATCTTTAGTTTTATTTCTTTTATACATCTTTTCCTCATTGCTAGTGTGCAGAGTTTGACCTGCTCCTTTAAACCTCCCCTGCTTTGTTGTTTTATCCCCCTATCCTTGCATGAACCTGCCCCAGGACCCTCCCTTTATGCTTGCTTTTTAAATTTTTTATTCTAATCCTGCCTTTGCTTTTTTCTCCCATCACTCCTTTTTTCTTATTGTGGTTGAACTAATATGTCCTCCTCCTTCCTGCTTGCTCCCCCCACCCTATTTCATCCTTTCTTTGATTATTTAATCTATTTAATTAATTTTTACTGCTGTTAACCTCTCACTCGCTCTTTTCCTTCTCTGCTTGCCATCCAGCTTCTCCTTTTTTCACTTCATTTCCTCTGTATTTCTTTAATCATTTGTCTTCTCTGAAGTCTTAAAGAATTGGTCCTACGATGTGTGCCTGAATCTGATAAAATTGCCACACACACACTACACTCTTTTTCCATCTTTCTCACACCCCGTCTCCCTCTCATGCTTGCGTAGTCTCTGGGTAGTCTTCCTTTGCGGTTGATGTGCTAAGGGAATTTGTCTGTTCCACTTCTGTTTGACAGTTTGACACACACGTATACACTTCAGCTGCTATATATGCTGTCAAGCACAGTTTACCAGCTAACCTTGTCAGTTTAGCAACTTCAGTTTCCCTCTACCTCTACTTTTTTTTTTCTTCACGCAAGTTTACACGCTCATTAAAGCGTGTTTGTTTAATGTGTGAAGAAAAGCACTTTGTCTCCAAGGTTGGAGGGCAGCGCTGTCAGACTGTATGTAGGGTAACACCTTCTCCACCAATATTAAACTGCGATATTAAAACTCCACAAGGCCAGCCTGGGTGAAGCCATTAATCACAGATAATTAACCTTTGATGATGTCACTCACACTCGCATTCTAATACACGGATTTATCGGAGGCCATCTCCATCTCAGGACACAGTACAGTGTAATTTGCTTTTGTATTGATTTCCTTGTCACAGCTGAGTGTGCTTGTCTGCAATGGGAGGTGATAAAACTGTATAAGTGCTGATCGAGTGGTTTTAGAGTAACTACATTGGAACTTATTCATGCACAACTGAGGGTTGAGGTGATGTGTCAGTTGGCAGGAAATGGCAGGTTATTGATTATGCACATTTTAAGTTGTAGGCTATTTATTAGATTTCTGTTAATGGATGTTTTGGAAGAGCAGACAGACCAGAAACTCTTGAGAACTGTGTAGGCCATGACAAAAATGAGGGAAGGACACGCTGATACTGCGAAAATATGTCTAATAAAGAAAATGGAGCACTGTAACAGAAAATAATAGTGTGTGCAGCGTGTAAAAGTGGTTGCAAATCAGTGTCTGAATAAACCAAGCTGTGTGTGTGTGTGTGTGTGTGTGTGTGTGTGTGTGTGTGTGAGAGAGAGAGCGCGCCAGGTGCTTGGACGCAATAGTAGCCGCCCAGATGGCACACCTATACACAAACATAAGTTAATAAAAGCCAAGCCAGGGCCATCACAACTGTCTGATCAAAGTTACTGTTCACCTTAAAGTTAATGATTTTGAATTGCCTTCTATTTTTGGTGTAATTTGACCATTTCTATCTACTTTTATAGCTTGATGCTCCAAGGGTGTCAAACTGTTCCTGGAGGGCCGCTATCCTGCAGGCTTTGGTTGTATCCCTTCTTCAACTCACCTGATTCCAATCAAACAGATTCTACAGCTCCTTGTCAACCTCTTACCATTCATTTCAGTCAGGTGTGTTGGAGCAGGGAAAACACAAAAACCTGCGGGATAGCGGCCCTCCAGGACCATAGTTTGACACATGTGCTCCAGACAGTTTTTCATATAGAACAATCTGGGAAACCTTCATTGCTCATTGGAAAAAGGCATGTACTTTCGAAATGTGCTCTGCAATTGATTGACCGAACCATCTTTATATCGCTGTCTATTTTGCAGGCAAGCTTTAACCAATTGGATCAATGGAATGGAGCCTGTCACTGAAACTAAACTTTAGCTGCATTCAGAAAAAAAAGATGAAAAAGCCCCTTCACCATTGAATAATGTTATCATGCAGATTGGATCAGCCATCATGTCTAAGAGAAAGTGAGGCTGCAGCTTGCCAGAGTCTAACACTGTCAGGTCAATGCATCATTCCACTTACGTTAGTTTTGTCGGCAACAAATAGATTTTTTGATATTTTCCAATGCACCATTTCTTAGGAACATTGTTTTTATTGCTATGATTTAGTTAACCACCCTCATATTTTAGGAGTGACCTGGTCTCAGATGTTATCATCCTTCCGTCGGAAGGAGGGTGGTTTGATCAACAGCCAGTCTGTGTTGAAGTAGTCTTAGACACTGAACCATGTGTTCCCCCTCTTATGCAGTGTGTCTAGAAAACCAAGCAACCTCCATGATTCCATAGCTAGTAAATGCTTAAATAAATGTTTTTGTATGTTATTAGGCTCTGCAATGGACTGTTGACTGTTTTGTAAAGCACTTGGGTCACCTGTGGATCGTAAAAAAGGGCTATTTAAACAAAGTATTAGTATTATTAATATTATTATTATTATTACCCCACCTCTCACTAGAACGTTATACCTTGCATCATTTTGGATTGATTTTGACCATCTCTCCCTTCACAATGTTGTTTCAGTTTTATTTAGGTTTTATTTATGGACATCTATGTTAAGTTCTGACCACAACATTTCAATCGGGTTTAGATCTGAACTGTTACTTGGTCATTGCAACACCCTTTTTCACCATGCTGTCAGCGATCTGCTGGTGTGTTTATGATCATTGTCCCGTAGAATCAATTTCACTCAAGCTTTAGCTGTCAGAGCAATGGCGCTAAATTTGATTCTTGAATACTTTGGTATACAGAGAAGTTCATGGTAGACTGCAAGAAGTTTGACTATTCATCCAAAAAAAGTCATATTTCTTATAATGGTGTCATACACTTTAATATCAACATGCTAACTGAGCCCTGCAATTAATTAATCTGAAGTATAGCTTTTCGGCGTTATTTTTATTGCAAGTTTAACATTGCATCATTTCTCGCTATAGAACGATAGACTGTAAATTCTTTGAAAATGACCTCCATCAATAATGTGACAGAGGGATCTAATTACAGTCATGGAAGGATCAGGGACCCTGATGGGGACTGCAATGGATCTATTTAAGCCAAATCATATTGGAATATCTAAACTCAACTGGCTAGCTGACAGCAGTGCTCAAACATGGGAAGAACAATCTGTTAAATAAGATGAGTCAAGTAAGATGATCTGGAAATGGATATGGAGCCAATGAAGACATGCCAAGTTTGTCAGAAAAAATGAATGCATGTTATTTGCTCATGATTAATTTCACAGCATGAACTATATCCTTGTATTAAATATAGCTTCTAGCTACCTTACATGTCATTCTAATCTGTACTTATGCCATTTTCAGTCGTTTTGCAGCTTTAACTGCCAGGAATTACAAATATGGCTGTGCTTTAGGGTGGATTTTCCTGGTCATACTTCTGACACAATGAGTTATTTGAAAGAAAAAGGGTATTTGCTTTTCTGGTAACTATCTCTGGGTGGTTTGCATTTTAAAAAGGTTAAAGAACTAAGCATGTGGCAATGTAATGGTTGGATTAAGGGTTTTTGCTATCTCTCTATACTTTGTCATGTCTTAAACTTCTAACAAACAGCTTGAAGTTTTACAAAATGTTCCTTTTTTTTTTATATGACTGAGTTTGCAGCGCAAAGCAGTGCTGGATGATATTCTCACAAGTAAAATCCCTGTCTCTTCTGTACCCCAGACAGACCAAATACTCTGAGTATCTGTAAGGGCTTATGGAGATCTTAGCTTTCGCTTTAGATCTTTGGCAGTCTGCTACAAAAAGATTGATGTCCTTTGGTTTGTGATCTCTGAAGACTAAAGAAACAGATTCTTGGCACTCCATCACATGTGCCTCTGTGGCCCAAGTGAGGCAAATTAGAAACACTAAATTGATTTTTTCTTTTTTTTTCTTTTGAAGGCTAATCTCTTAAATTGAAGCCTGTATTTCTAAGGGGATGCTCAAATACATAAATTAGAAACCTTTCGACACATGTTTAAAATGTTTATATTGCTGCAGGATAATGCTACCAAAACACACCAGACAATATAGGAACAATTTAAAGGTTCCATATTATGCACTTTGTTCGCTATCTGAAACAATTTTTTGATATCTCAATGAACTGTCAGAGCCATAGTTCGATCAAATCAGCCTTTACTTTGAAGGCAGAAGCTTCTCCACCAACCCCTTATTTCCCTCTTCTGAGAACAGCTCCTTCTGAGTGGGTGGGCTGTTCAGGGAGCCGAGCAGCCAATTGCTCCGCCCATCACTCAACCCCGCGCACCGTTCCCGGGGTGATTGACAGCTTGCGCTTCCTCGGTCATACAGCCCATAATAGTTTAATCAAGAGTAAACAAACGCTGCAGCGCAGAGAACCGGAGTTAGACCGCAAACAAGAAATCGGTCCTGGAGAATGTCTCCGGTGATTAATGACTCTTGCATAATTCAAGGACACAAATGTTAGCAGCAGTGACCGAGCTTCGTTAGCTGCAGTGCTTACATGTTTACAGGCTATCAGGCTAAGCAGGCCTACACAGTAAAGCAACGAAATCACTTGCAGTTCCTACCGATCCATGCTTCAACTTCAGCTGTTTGGCCAAGCTGCATTATAAGCACCCAAGTTGTGAAAACAGTCCTCCTTAAAATGCTGGGCGCACACATACAAAACTTTGGGAAGTCTTGCCGGTAA
>JBBBVU010000005.1:21026656-21039981 GCA_037177055.1 Atherinosoma microstoma
CCCCCCCCCCCCCCCCCCCCCCCCCCCCCCCCCCCCCCCCCCCCCCCCCCCCCCCTACCCCGCAACGTTTTGAGGATGGTCTCCAGGGTGGAATTTTCTTGCTATGCGGGGTGGAGCGGAGACATGTAAAGCCAAGGTGGAAGCTCTTGAATAGGATGACATCACTGACTGCTGCCCAAGACATATAGGACCTGCGCACTCTGCAAGCCAAGAAACAACAACAACAATGGCGGATCCCCGTATTCTTCTTGTGCTGCTACATCTTTTCAAGTTATTTGGTCTCTTCAAACAAAACTGATTCATCATTCATGAAATATGTCACCAAGAAAGATGTTGTATTCCAGTTTAATGAGGATGTAGTAGGAACTGGTGTAAACATGGGGTGTATGGTTGCAGGTTTTCACTGCCAACTAAAGGCTTGGCATGCGTACTACATCGTATTCACTCAATTTGCATGGCAATTGTCATGGCAACAGAGATCGTATTCATTCCGCCGTCGTATAAATGTCTTTTTTTTTTTTTTTTTCAAATCCCGGAAAGGGGGGGAGCAAATTTAGTATCAGCGTCGTGTTAACGAGGCCTAAGTAGTGCAAGACTAAATGTAAGTCTCTAGAAGTATGAGGAAACTGCATTTAAAGGTACAGAGATTAATTGTACTCACTGCTAAAAACTGCTGTGACTTTTATACATTCGCCAACAAATTCATTAGGCCCACCTTACTAGTACTGGGTTGGACTCCCGTTTTACCTTCAGAACTGTCTTGATTCTTGGTGGCATAGATCCAACAAGGTGATGGAAACATTCCTCAGAGGTTTTGCTCCATATTGACATGATAGCATCACACAGTTGCTGCACATCCATGATGAGAATCTTCCGTTCCACCACATCCCAAAGTTGAAATATTGGATTGAGATCTGGTGACTGTGGAGGCCATTGGAGTACAGTGAACTTGTTGTTGCTATCAGGTGACTGGCTGAATGGATATTTGTGTTAACAAGTAATTGAACAGGTGTACATAATGTAATAACACACATTCACTGGTCACTTTATTATCATTATTTATGCACAAATGTAAAAACAGTATTTCATTCTTACAACTGATGGAGATGGAAATCTGACAATAGGTCTGAGGACCTCATCCCGGTACTTAATGTCAGTCAGGGTACCTCTAGCCACTACATGGCGGTCTGTGCAGCCCTGTAACGATAAGCCTCCCCAGACCAACCCTGACCCATGGTCATGCTGGAAGATTTTGCAGGCAGCGGAGAATTCTCCACGGCGTGTCCTGTGAACCTGTTCTCATCCGTAAGGACCATAGAGCACCAATGGCTAATCTGCCAATCCTGGTTTTGGGCTGTGAGCACAGGTCCCTTTTGTGGACATTGGGCCCTAACACCACCATTTAGGGCTCTGGCAGTGCTCCTCCTGTTCCTCCTTGCACAAAGGAGCAGATAGAGGTCCTGCTGCTGGGTTGTTGTCCTCCTATGGCCCCCTTCAAGTCTCCTGGTATATCTCCTCCATGATCTCCAAACTGTGCTGGAAGATTTCTGGATATTGATTAAAAATTACTAATATTTGCCTTTTATAAGCACCAGTCTAAATATAGAAAATAATAAAAAGACATGTTCTGGCGACCTGTCCAGGGTTTACCCTGCCTACCTCTTGCCTAGTAGATGTTGGGATGGACTGCAGTCCCTTCCAACCCTGCACTGGAATAACTACATCTAGAAAATGGATAGGAGTAATGACATTTATTTTAGTGTGCCTACCTCAAAGTAAGAAATAAATAGAAATGGTCCATATAAGTTCTGTGTTAACTTCAACTTTTCAAACCAAATAATTCCTTCTCTTCCTGCTGCTTCTACTCATGCTTCTGCTTCTTCTTCCTCTTTTGCTGTTCCTGCTTGTAATAGTTGTGCAAAATCACATTTGCGTGAAATGTAAGCATGTAATATTTTTGAAGGAACATTTGAAGTTCAGTCAGACAACTTCACACCAATGTTTAGAAAAAAAAGATGATTGGAGCCTGAAGCTCACCTTCAATTTCATCAGTTATTACACACATTTTCTCAATTTAATATTGGAATGATGAGAAGAAAAAAAAACCTGAGCCTACAGATACATGGTGTAGTGTTAGAGGAGCATAAAAGCAAGCGGCTTATAGAGTTTGAGCAGCAGCAGCAACAATGGCATGGAAATCAGGCAGCTTCTGGAGTTGTGGTGCAGAAAATTTGAACAGGGTGTATGCAAGGTTTGCAGCGAGCAAGGCAAGAAGTATGTAGCTTAAGTAGATTTGATGGATATATTTTAGAATAATGCATAATGCCCATATGTAAGAAGCTTGGACCATTTAATCCGAAGACCAACAAAGCTAATACATGTGTGTGCATGAGTTTCATGTGTAGTATATTTCCTCAGGATGTCAACATGTCTGCAACAATGCACACTTAATCTAACATTTTCTGTTTTCCGATGTTAATGTGGAAATCTTCCTTCAATGAAAGACACCAGCATGGCGGCATCTTGGTAAATTATTCATTACTGTCTTTCTTATGGTGTCTTTAGGTTTAATCATCAGACTCTTGGTCCTACAGACCAAAAAAATGCAAGGCATTGTTAAAAGTTTAGACTGAACAACCTGTGCTTGGCTGTAAAAACGAGAAAAGGAAACATCAAAGTTTTCAGTCCAATTAGTCTTTAGATGTTCATCCACAGCTCAAGAAAGGGAAGGAAATTAATCTCCCCACCTGTCACAGTGCACTGGTTGTTAGTGGGAAATAGGCATATGAGTGGTAACGTTGCAGATGGGCACAAGTGTTAATTTACAGCAGTGTCTGGAAAATTCTTAGCCCTCTGAAAGTTTCTGTATTTTGGCATATTTTTCTTTTAGGTATGACCTAAAACTTGGTTAGATTTTTAATTCGATGAAAGAATCCAATTATCCCAAAGTTTTGTCGGAGAAATGTATTTTTCTATTGCTAGCAGTGTTTGAACATTTTATTGACAAAAATATGATTTGGAAGGTAAATTTGAGTCAATCAAGCACGAGTGTGCATTCAGTTTAATTTACAGAACACAGATCTATCAAAGTCAAAGTTTTGGAAAAACATTACAAGACCATCTTCAAAGAGTTTAAATGCCACTAGTCCATGCCCTGATTGTGCACAGATGGAGAAAGACCCCAGGAGTGGTCACCAACCAAAGATCACTCAAACTACAAGACATGGAGTAATCAGCCAGGACAAACATGGTTCCACATCTGTTTCCAACAGATGGCTCGTGTCTGCACAGACCACCATGTACTTGTGATGGATAGCTTTTAGTAGACTTAATCTCTTGTATAATGCCACTCTGTTTCTGGTGTATTCTCAGTGTTAATGCACTAATCATGATGCACAGCGTTCTCAGTTTGCATCTGGTTAAACATTGTTTTTTTGCATTCACTCATTTGTTTTCTACTACAACTCTACTTTGAGCCATCAAGTAAAAAAAAAAAAAAAAGCCCAAAAGCATACAAAAAGAAAAAGTTCCCATTAAACTGTATTTATTTGTTTACTCTAACTAAAACCCTGAGGTGACTTACTCCCTCACTAAGCCATTGAGAATGGCACAAAGCTGTGAGTGCAGCCCCCACCTCCTTGCTGGTATAATGCCTACAGACAGCCCCCTCTAATCAGGAGCTGAAGTCATTATAGTCATCGTATTGCAGCTTACTCTGACAACACTGGCTCTGTTGCTGGCTTATGTCTGCTTCAGTTGTTTAGCTTATATTACTGAATGATTTCTGTTCTCACATGTCATTTACAACAAAGTGACACAAAAATCCCCCAAAATCTACAAGCAAAGTGCAACTAAACTTATCTTTGCTCAGATATCCTTTGTTTCAATGCTAATTCCCAGTGACGCCCTTCTCATTTACATGAGCATTCCATCCATCCATCCATTTTCTACAGCTTACCTAGGATCTGGTCGCAGGGCCAGCAGCCTAAGCAGGGAAGTCCAGACTTCCCTCTCCACAGCCACATCAGCCAGCTCATCCAGGGCCCTCTTGAGGCGCTCCCTGGCCAGCCGAGAGATATAATCCCTACAACGTGTCCTGGGCCAACCCCGGGGTCTACTCCCGGTGGGACGTTCCTGAAATACCACCTCAGGGAGGCATCCAAGAGGCATCCTAAGCAGATGCACGAGCCACCTCATCTGGCTCCTCTCGATGCGGAGGAGCAGCAGTTCTACCCTGAGCCTCTTCCGGATGACCGGGCTCTCCCTTAGAGATAGGATGAGAAGCTCGGCCACCCTGCAGAGGAAACTCATTTCGGCCGCTTGTATTCGCGATCTCGTTCTTTTGGTCATTACCCAGAGCTCGTGACCATAGGTGAGGGTAGGAACGTAGATCGACTGGTAAATCGAGAGCTTTGCCTTTTGGCTCAGCTCCACCTTCACCACAATGGACCGATGCAGAGCCCACATCACTGCTGACACTGCACCGATCCACCTATCGATCTCTCGCTCCATCCTTCCCCCACTCCTGAACAAGACCCCAAGATACTTGAACTCTTCCACTTTAACCTGGTGGAGACACTCCATTTTTCTTTGGCTGAGGAGCACTGTCTCAGATTTGTAGGTACTGATTCTCATCCAAACCGCTTCACACTTGGTTGTGAATCGCTCCAAGAGCTGGAGATCGTGAACTGATGAGGCCAACAGAACCACATCTGCAAAAAGCAGAGACCCAATCCTGAGGCCACCAAACCGGATCCTCTCAACACTTCTGCCGCACCTAGAAATTCTGTCTAGAAATTTACTGAGCATTAAGCTTCTTTTCCAGACAATGCAATAATCGTGGATCATTCATTTTAACCAATCAACATGCAAGTTAGTCATTTCCAAGCTTTGCACAGCTTAAATCCTGATTTTTATAACCACTGCTTATATTTTGCAGTGTGATCTAGGCTTTTACAAGTGCAATAATAAGTGACATAATTTAATCCACAAAGCAATTAATCAGTGGCTTAAAACTACGAGCTTTCTGCTTTTTGTCACTGATTGTCTAAATAACCATTTTTCAAATGGGAATACACATACCCCTTAGGGTACATGGAGATTTTCCAGGGGGGTACTTCAGAATTTAAAGAAGAAAAACCCATCAATGTTAAATTTATTATGACATGAAATAAATGTTTTGATAAACTATAGATGTGGGCTATAAACTAAAACGTCTTTTCAGTTTCATTTATTGTAACAAATTATACTTTATATACATAAATGTATACATATACTATATATACTCTACATTATACTTGATAATATAGCATAAAAGAAGTATTTTAACTGAACACCCTCACATTTCCTGCAGGATGAAGTATTGTGACAATAGATTTTTATCAGCGGTTTTATTTGAACACCAATGATGGGTGGTGATGGGTTTCTCTGCTTCTCTCCTGTCCCTCATGGTGCCAAATTTAACATTCAAACGGAATAAAAATATTCCAACAACATTGTCTATATGTAAAGGAAGTTAATCGCATGACTCATAGTTAAAGGATCAATCACAAAAAGGTTCAAATGCTGTTTCCCATGAGTCTTTGCACAAATTGGCACTAAAAGGATTTGAGCAGTTCTGATGAGTTGAACTAATTTGGATAAACTTCATTCAGTAACTTCTTACAAATGTAAGCAAATCATTTTATGTGGTTCTGCATCCATCCATCCATCCATCCATCCATTTTCTGTACCACTTAATCCATGCAGGGTCATGGGTGGGCTGGAGCCTATCCCAGCAATTGTCAAGCAAGAGGCAGGGTATGCCACACAGAGAGACAGACAACCATCCACGCACACACTCACTCCCAGGGAGAATTTAGAGTGACCAATTAACCTATCATGCATGTCTTTGGAGAGTGGGAGGAAGCCGGAGTGCCCGTAAGAACCCACGCATACACAGGGAGAACATGCAAAGTCCACACAGAAAGGCCACTGTTTCAAACCAGCTCGAACTAACAACCCCCTATGGCTCAAACTCTGCCCGGGACTCGAACCAGCGACATTCTTGCTGTGCACTGTGGTTCTGCAATTTGTTTTAAATAAACAAAAGTAAGCTTTTATCTTTTATTGTTTCATATGGGGAAAAAATGCTTTAGATCATCAGCCCAAAAACTCTTTTGTTAAGAGTGCAGTGAGTTTCATTTGAATTAAGTTATACATTTGCTTACATTGAACGATAGAAGATATCATCTGTATGATGAACATCTGCTTTTTCTGTGTCTGGTAATTCAGTCTAATCAGTGACTCCATGTTATTGATCAGCCTTTTGTATCAGAAACCAAGCAGTGTGTCGAGGCCTCCTCATTGTGCATGCTGTGTGTATTTACATGATTACCACACAGCGCCTGCAATGTGGAGGCTGAGACACACAGAAGCAACTGACACACATTTGCTGCACATATTTCCCGCTTTATAGGATGAGTCCTGCAGAGAAAATGAGATTTTTTTTTTTTTTTTTTTAAATGTTCACACTTTATTACTGAGTGGAAGGGCTGTGCCAGAGGTTAAAGCAAATTAAAAGCAGTATTTAGATGCATTTCCACACATTTAGGGTATAATAAAATACTGTTTCATTCCAGGTTTTAATGTGATCAATGTTAACTAACCACAGAGCATCCTGATCCTCACTTTCCCTTCCAGTCTGCCTTGCTTCTACTCTGCCCACAGGTTACCACTGAGTCCCTCTTCCCCTGCAATTTACTTATTAGCGGGTGGTCTCAGTAACAGGCCTATTCTTCTGTGGTAGCACAGAAAACTGAAGCCATCTTTGGTGGTGCTCATTACCTACAGTAGCACTGTACTGTGGTAGCACCATGGCACTCCTGCAGTATAATAACTTATTAAAGATCTCAGTTAAGTGGTACACAGACACGTTAGCATACACAAAACTTTTGTGCTTGGTCCTACAAGGTTGCTAATGGTAACAATTACTAAAACCTTTCAGGTAATCTTTGTAGGCTTATCTTGATCTCACATCAGAGATCTCTTAACTCCTAGCTATCTGTAGTTTATCTTGCAGTTAGCACAGATACCATTAACATGGTTTAGTGTCATTTTTGAGTCACATTTGGAAGATATAAAGGACCAAAAGATGAATGAAAATAGTAAAAAGGCCATATATGCTGACTTGCAGTGATTTTTATATTTCAAAATGGAGCAGAAACAACTTTACAGATCAGGTCTGACCTGACGAAGACTAAGATGAAGGGAATTCAAAGCTTTTTTTCTAGCCTGAGCACGAAAACGATGAATTAATCTGTCTGGTCGATATGATGTATAATCAGATATTTGCAGAGATAAAAGTAAGTCCTGAGGGAAAATCTCTCTTAATTTTCCTTAGTCCTCTAGGCAACATGACCAAACAGGTTGGTTATTCATTTTGTTAAATAGGACCAAACATGGCATCTCATCCGTGTCCATGCAGCAGGAGGAAAATGTTTTTGTGTGTCATTGAAGACCAGATGCAACAGATTTTCTGGTTGCATGTGGACAATAACATCACTTAGATTTTGAAATCAAAACTGGTGGGTTATTGATAGAATTTCTAACAGAATTAAAATGTATTCCCTCTACTACGCAACCGTCACCGTACTGTTTATACACGTCATCATACAGTTGCTCTCATGACCACTACAGGTCAGGTCACTTAATTCTATGAATGTAATTATTGGTTGTTTCTGCCTGAAAAAACTTCCCGGGATTATCTTTTTAAAGGAGGATAATCGTTTTTTTCTCCGTATTTTTTTTCCTCTGGGTTTGTTTTGGTCAGGAAAAGAAATTTCATCAGCAGCTTAGTCTGTACTCTTACCCTTTGGCATTACTAGACTGCAAGTCAATGGAAATGTGTACAATTTAACATTTCTTTTTAAAGCTTTTTAAAAAGAAAGCTTCAAATTGCTTCACAGGTGAAGAAGAGCCAGATATTTTAGCTTTCTTCCAGATGGCAGTTAGTGTTTGTCACTGGTTATCCAGGCATGCTGGTGGTACCGGGTCTGGGTTGGTGTAGACATCGACCTTTTATAGACTTGCAGCAATGTGGTTGGTACACTATCAAAATAAAATGACTTCCTATTTATTTCGTGCCAAGGTTTTATTGAGTTTTTACCTTTTTTTCCCCCTCTTGTCTGCAAACCTTAGTTTCCCTTCGTGTAGATTCTCAGTCATTTTGGGTCATGGTAATGTTAACAACGTGAATTGAAGGCAACTGTGGACGTCTCTTGAAAATGTTTCACCTCTCCTCCAGAAGATGTGAACTGACGAAGCCTTTTGGATGAGAGATTAAATGTTTTCAAGAAACAACAAAAAAATCCAGTTGCCTTTGATTCAAGCTTTTTTGCTCTACATGCACAGTAAACCAATACCATTCAATCAGGTTCCTGCTGATTACCTTAGGTTGGGGCAAGCCAATCCCAGTGGGAGTAGGATCGTGACTAAGAGTGTAGCCACAAGAACTAAGTGGAGACCCAAGTCAATTTAAGATAGCTTTGACTCAGGTAAATTTTGCATTTAAGAGGATACTGATGATGGGAAGAGGGAGGTAAAAAATAAGGAAGAGCGCATTGAAGGGAAAAAATGGGGAGGAATGGGGAAATTGAAGTTGAAAAAGGCGAGTAATTGCTCAGCCTTATGTCACAAGCAATCCCTTGAATCTGTGGAGGGAGGAATTATAGACAGCTTGGGGCCTTTTTCTTCCAGTGTGGCTTCATTTTTTCAATATAGAGACGAAATGTACATAGTCGTTCCTCAACGGTCAGATTTAAACACCCATTTTATTCACAAAAACTGTCCCTGACTTCAAAATGCTCCAAATGCTGGTTACGTTCAGGATTTTTAACATCAAAACACTCAAATTAAAGCAACAAGTTACTCACTCTTTAAATATCAGTCAATGAAGGATTTAATGTTTTATTATTGATGACGAAGGATTTACAACAGCTTGTATTTTCATTTCGATAGCCACTGGTTTGCTTGTCTAACTGCTGCCATTGATTCTCTAAGTGAAACTGTCAGGCTGTGTTAGAGCCATGCTCAAACATTCAATAATCTTATAACTACACTCTAAGATGTGGCTTACCTAAGCACTGTCGTTTGTTCTGTAACTTCAGTGCAATATATGCCATAACCTTGGTTAAATCCAGTAATCTTTACACGTTCTATCATGATCTATTGTTTTAGCTGTGGTGTTTGGGATTAAGTATTATCTTTAAATTCTTTGCTCAATATTTCCTTACTTGGTTTCACATTTTGTCCTTGTTTTCCCGGTAATTACTTTGTCCTTTTGTGTTCCTCTTGATATTTTTTGTGTTTATCTATTCCAAACCAGTGTTGAGTTCAACTTATTAACCTACCACCCTATCCACACACACACACCTGTTTGCTATGACTCCAGTACATGAACGCCCAGGATCATCCTCATTGTTTTCGTAATCCCTACCAGTTATCAGCTCTGTTTAGCCTGTTTTGGTTTCCTATTTGGAAAAACAGTGCAGCAGTTTCAGTTTTGTATCAGTATTTTTAGTTTAACAGCCTGATTCCTGTAAAAGTCTTATTTGATTCTAAACACAGTGTTGACAAGTTTATTATATATAGGAGACTTAGTTTTTTCTTGGGTTGATACCGTTTTCAACACAATAGTTTCGTAAGTAATTACATTTTGGCCACAATAGCATTCTGGGTCAGTGGTCACATCTAATTTATATGACTATCCGTTATTTCCATTTTTAGACCTAAGTGGTATATTTCATTCCATCTAAATGACAATAAAACACCAACTGACTGAGAAATGGATTCAACTGTGAGGAGTACGTTTGATGTCCCTGTGAGCCATTAAACTTAAAGCATAGACTCTTATACACATTGTCATGTTACTTGAGGCTCTTTGGTTGCAAATTGGGGAGCAGCTGATGCTTATCCTTAAGATTTCAAATCAAGCACTGATGCCTTCAAGTGTTTTCCTTGCTGAAAATGTCACTAATCTAAATTCCCTCAAGTGAGCGGTTGTCGACTGACTATTTTAACAGAAAGCCTTCCGACAAGAGGAGGACTTTTGTGCAGGGTTACAAAGAATAAATTACCTTAGAATTATCTTTAAGTGTTGCTTCCCTGGCTGGCTCTGCTGCTCTGACAGTAGAACAAGCTCAGGGAATGCTAAGTTTTCAACAAAAGAAAATGTATGGATACCAAATGATTCCTGTCTCAGCGGGGTTGTCCACCAGAAACAGCAGGGCTGGCATCCCTAAAAGCATATCCAGCTGGGAGATGCTCACACAAAATCACAGAAAAAGAACAAGCTGACACTCTAAATGTTTTGTGTTTTTCTTGATTCTTAGGAAGAGAAAGTTCCTGATTTCTGACCTTTTTTTAAAATCTAATTGGATTGTCAGTTTCTTAAGGGAACTGACTTTTACTGAATGACTAGTTGAGTTTTTCTTAGAATGGTTGATTTGTACCATGAATTAGTAGATGCAAAATGCAATTTTTGTCACATTTGATCTCTTTTTAAATTAAAGTTTATTTAAGAATACTGACAGTTATTCATTATTTGATTATTAATTTTTATTATGTAATTCAATATTTTGTTATTGTATGTTTGTGTGCTCAATAATTAAGATTCAAAGGTCTTTTATATGGCTGCTGTTTATTAATGTTTGGGAAGATGTTTGTGTGAGGAGAAAAGGGGGGGCCAAACCATAATCTTTCCTTGGGCACCAAAATAGCTAGGGCCAGCTCTGCTCCCTTTGATGAGGACTTTGCAATTTTGTCTACTTTTTTTTTTTATGCAAAAAAAACTATAGGCTACAACACACTCGAGGAAAAGGAAAAAACCCAAAGAGACCTCTTTTACCGTGTGGGAGGGAAATCGCACAACTGCTAAAGATAAGAGGGCCGAATAAAAGCTTGAAAGTAGGTGCTGTATTTATGATGAAGAGGTGGAAGCAGCTGTTTTTGAAACTGCACATGAAACGAGGGAGAGGAATCGTTAACAGGGCTGCCTGGCTGGTTTTTGTATCTAAAGCAAAGTCGGGGTATTTTGAATGAAGACGGATTGATAGTGGTCAATGAATGGTGGCTTTTCTGTTTTTATAAATGATCTATAGAAGTTGGAGCCTTTCAGAAATGTCCTTTTGCAGTGAATGTTTTCTTTTCTCTGTGCACACGGAGAAGGATGTCCCTGCCATTCTTATGGTTTTCATGTTACAGGTTTTAGAACAAACAGGAATGAAAAAGCAAACAGTCACATGTTCAATCAACCATGACTTAACTTAACCAAATGTTCATTCAAATGGAAGATGGTGGAGCTTTTAAATGCTTATATACTTTTAATCTTACCCTCAAATACCCATCAAAGCGTAATTTAACTTTATTTTGAAGTCCACGTTCAGCTCAATAATAACGGCAAATAGCAGATATTGTTTTCAGAGTCCATCTCGAGGTGGGAACTCAGTCATTTTAGCTTAGGGCAGGTCCAAACATGGGCCCTGTGTAAGCAGGGTAAAAACACACCTTAAGACACACATGGTCCACCCACACATTTAAAAACACATGCAAATAAACATTTGTGCCCTGAAGTCACACATGCACACGCCTATCTGCAGCCAAATTATTCATTTATTCAGTGAAGGCTGACTCAGGTTGTGGAAATTCTCTTGCACTGGTCCAGCCTACGCTCCATTTAGCACATCTGACTGAGTTATTGGGTGTGTAAACGAGCGGCGCGGTTTTAAACAGACTGTGAACAATGTTTCACGGGGGGAGGGGACTCCACATTACATGCAAGTTAAACGCTTATTTAATTTCATTAGGGCCATTTCCCAAACATGTCGAACATCATGCCGCCTCATGTTCCTCTGTTGTGTTTTTTCACATTAAGTTTGCTGGTTGATGGCATCAGCAGGCTTCAGCTGAAATGCACTGAGCAGCATGCACATCACCATGAAAGGCTATAGGAAAAGTCTTCTGTGGGGTGGGGTGTTGCTGTAAAACGCAGGCAGCTTTTGCAACAGAGTAATAGTCCTGAATTCATTAGAACTCAAAAGGTTCAAGCTGAATTTTCGCCTTAAAAATTCTACTATACCAGGAGCCCCCAGCGCTATTGCTTATGTTGTCGACACTTTCTCAGGAATGGTTGCATTTGTGGTAAATAGTGACCGATAGCTTATCCTTTAGGTGATCTATACGGACATTTTCCAAACATTTAGGTTTAAAATCCAGCTCCAAAATGCTGTGTTTATCTGAGACTCTATAAGATAAATCCACAGCGAGTTATCCATGATAGCACAATTATTTATCACAATTATTTACAATTATTTATCTGATTTTTCTGATAAAAGATAGTTATCAATAGCAACCTCTATTTTGACCTGGAAATTATGATGAAGCCACTTCCTGTCAAACTTTCAACCAATTACCAAGGTAATCCTGTTTGAATGATTAAAGACACTCATTTAGCAGTTCTAAGACTGCTAAATGAATAGCAACCCACAATTTTGGTGGTGGGTGGCCATAGCTCAGTGGGAAGTTAGGTCTTGACCCAGACCATGACTGTATCATGACCTAATACTAAAGGCTGCAAAATCACCCCAAAGACATTTCTTGTTCTTTCACCTTTGGTCTTTCTTCCACTCAATCTTTTGTTAGTTGAGAGTCAAGAGAAATATGATAAGATACAAAAAGGGAAGCTGGCAGTATCAATGTGTTCCAGAAACTAGAGACATGGGAGATACAGGAGAGAGGAAGCAGCCTCCAGGAACTGTAGAAACCCCATACAGAGCTGCATTAGACCTTGGAATTACCACCCAGGTAAAAATAGTAGGCACTTTCTTATTTCCTGGCTGCAGGATATTTATTACCTCCTGCTACAAGTATGGAACACCTAATGGGTGCTATATGGTCTTATTTTAGGCCTTTATATTGCACCATGATGTATCAGTCTTTTAAGTAAAGTAGCCTTGGGTGGAAATAACAGAAACCAGTTAACTAGCTCTTATCAAGAGTGTGCTCTGAAGTAAAACAAGCACATCCACAAGGAGGCTGGGACAATTTACTTGGTCAGCATCATATCGGGCATTCTATTGGCTGGATGAATTTCAACATGATCCTCAAAACAACCTAGGGGCAGCAGAAAAAGAGAGCAAAAGTTTTGTGAGAGTAAAGAAGGAGTCTGAGTGCGAGAAGGGCTTGAGCATTGCAGCAACTCTAAATTCAAGAACAGAGTTTAGAATTGATGCGTAAGATATTTACATTCAAGCAGGGACATATTTGGTGTATGAGCAGCACATGGAGGA
>JBBBVU010000005.1:21040081-21052288 GCA_037177055.1 Atherinosoma microstoma
AGTGGAGGAGGGGGGAACTGCAATTTTTGGCACTTCCGCATAGGCTTCTCATTTCTAAGCCGGAGGTTGCCCCTTGGTCATTCCTTAATTTTCCCATGGTGATGCTTATTTGGTCCGCATCAGGGTGTGAAAGCAGGTTCACGCTACTCTAAACGAACCGTACTATCCATGGAAAAGGACAAGGGTTTGTTGAAAGCTGACAAAAAACACCTGTGCAAAAGTGCTCTTAAATTCGAGAAGGAAAAAAAGAAAAACAGTTTTCTTGTATTTGAATAATTGCTTGATCTCCCAGACAAAACTCCAAATCCCAGTTCACTGCAGGTTAATGAGACACATTTGTAGAAGATGCTTGGATGTTTATAGAGTTCAAAAACTGTGAACTGGCTGCCTACAAAACGTTGAGATTGTAAATATAACTGGTTTTCAAGAAACCAAAAAATAGCACCACTTTATGGTGACTGGAATGACCCAGCAGGTGGTTGAGGCACAGAATGTGTTGAAGAAACACAGGTACTGGGTCAGGTTTGGTACTTATTCTTACGGGGTTGGGGGGGGGATTTGTAAAAGTGCTCTCGTTCAGGACTGGGCTGAGATAGGCTATACTGCATGCGACCCTGCATTGGAATAAGCATGATTTAAAAAGGATGGACGGACTGTAATTGTGAAATTACTTTCTATTGGCCTTCATTAACCCTTTAACAGCCTGTTCCACCATTTGGTACAGAACATTTTTTCGTGACTTTAATTAATTTAATTAAAAATTTGTGGAAAGAAACCCGCCCGAGCCATCTAACCCCTTGGTTTGGGTATGTAATTCCAAAAGTCAGTGTTTATCTCATTACCATTCCAAATTTTGCTGTATTATTAACTGTCATCTCAATCAAATGTTTAAAAGAATTATTATTATTGTATAGTTTTTCTTTTTCTTTTTTCTTAGTATGAACTTTAAAGGGTTAATGTTTGACTTTACCCTGTTTTTTTATTTGCTTTCCTGATCAAATTGCTTGTGCTGTAAAATGGGCATATTTGCCCTTACCTCCCAGTACATCTTGTATCTTGATCAGGTTTCTTTTCATCTCCCTCTTACATCTTTCTTCATTTCATCCTCTCATTTTCTGCCTCACTGCTCCTTCCTTCTTACTCTTCTGCAGCTCCGTGCAACGACATCCACCATCTGGGGTTGTGGAGAAATGGACATACAAAGCAAAAAAGAAAAAAAGTAAACACTTGTTAGAAAATGGCTGCATAATCACTAGAATTATGAAATTGTAGATGTTTTCCATCTCTGGGGGGCAAAATTGTTGCACATCTGTTTAAACATGAAAGAAAACGATTGCACTTTTTTTTTCATAAATGTCCCTTTTTTCTTCTTTCTCTCGTTCTTGCTGCTTCTTTGACTTTTTCTGCTTTTGAATCGATTCATGTCTTCCTTCCTCTCTCCTCTTCATCTTCCTCTCTGCCCATCTCTCCGTCTTCCTCCCTGTCTTTCTGTGGCAGTGAATACCAAATCAGTCGGAGACAGACGGTGCGTGGGGTCTCCCCAGAGGAGGGAGAAAGCTACACAACCAAGTGCGCACATAAAAAACACACAAATGCACACAGACATATGTCAGAGCAAGAAAACCCTCTGTCTGTGTACGAACACAAGCATGCACACTATGCATGCTGGGATGATTTAGCTTTGGTGAATTTTCAGCTGCTGTGCTCCTTATCACCAATCTGCAGCCTTGAAGATTTTTCAAACGAGTGAAACCAGAGGGCAAGGTTAATGGAAAACACATATGTATGCAAAAAACATTAATATACTAGTACACTCATGAATAGGCACTTTGCAGGGAGAGCTGTCAAATAAAAAAAAAACATCTAAATAGTGCTGCACTCTAAGATCATAAATCCAGTTAATTTACACGTTCCCTACCATCCCCATGTTACCCAGCAAACACCAATTACGCTCTTTTCATTCTGTTCCATGTGCCCTCCCATCGCTGTCATCACTTTATGCTTAGCATCTTTTCCCCTCATCTGAATGCTTTCGTGAGTTTGTCTCCTTCGGTGAGCACGGGGGCCCCATGCTGCCGGATTAACAGTTTACACTTGGCAAAGAAGCTGACGTTGCATAGCAGTTACCATACTGTCAACGCAGGCTCAGTTTTATGTGTATGGCATGGCAGGGTTTAAAAAAATGGATCAAGGGACAAAAACATTTAGACTAAATGAGTAAAACGAAAATGGTGAATGCTCGTTTCAGTGGATAGATGAGTGTGGGGTGAGTACAAGGGCTTGGATGAGCTCTTGTGTAATATGATAATAAGCTACTGAAAAGTCTGAGCGGACTTCAGTTATCAGTCAATTATCACTCCACTGAAATGGCCTCTTCTGGGGGCTCAGTCAGGCATCATTCATATAGTATCGCTGAAAGACAGAATCTAGCCCAGATCCCAGCGTCTTCATGTGAAAAAGTGTAATGATTATCTCTGCTGTTCTTGTGTTTTAAGTTTAAAAGTCAACCAGAGATCGGTAATGATTTTCACTTTTTTGGATAGTCATTAGTTTTGATTATCGTCTTGGTATGCAACTTTCTTGTTTTAACAATCACCCAGTAGTAATGTGTCACTACCATCACAAGGTGGTGTCAGTTTACCAAACCATTGGGGAAAAAACAACAGAATGCTTCGCTATTGCGACAGTTTGAAACAAAGTGTTCAATGCGAAATATAAGAAACATTCAGAACCAAAGACCACAAACACCAAAAGGTTCTGTCTGAAACATCTTATAGAAAATTAACAAAAATGAGGTCCACTGTAACTTCTGCCAGGTAAAGCTAGCATATAGGTTTACCAGCAGTTTAAGAGCAAAGCATCCACAGATCAGCAGTCAACAGCTAGCTTTGTTGCCAAGCGAGGTTTGATGATGTGATCAAATGATGCGTCTGATGTCAAAGGCTACGTACGTTCACACTGCAGACAAAAGTGGCCCAAATCCGACTTTTGTCCATATGCGACCCACGTCTCTTCTTTTTATGACAGTCTCAACAGTACAAATTTTTTTCTATTCTTTTCAAATCCAACCCAGATCCCTTTAATATATGCTACTACTAAATTAAAACCATATTTTTTTCACAGCAACCTCAGTCTGAATAGTCATGTCTCATTTTATCCCACTTTTACATCATTGAACCTAGACAGATGGCAGAATGTTGTGCAGGAGGAGGGATCCTGCAAGATCATATCATTTTGTCGCCTGCGACTGCAAAACAACTTCAAAACATCTATTTTCATGCTGACATTTGCAGCATCCATATTTACCTCCATGAACACAGCATGCTGTGTGTGAGGTCACATATTCCTCTGAACATGCGGGTCACATCAGGGTCCTTAACTATTCACACTGGAGTCTGATGGCTTGGGATTGGAAAAATGTGCTCTTGGAAACATTCTATAGATCAGTTTGGTGGCGGTAATGCACCAATTAGTTTTTCTCAACTGCAACAAGAACACCCCTTGAGGTCAGATATCTGATTCAGAAAGTCGGGGAAGATTCACTATCTTTGACTTGATCTATTAAAGATGGCAATTAATTTCCAGATCTGACTTCAAATCGAATGCACCAAAATTGTGTGAACGCAGCAGAGATTCCTCCAAAGGGGGTGCATGGCAGAGTAAGTCTGAGAACCACTGGTCTTGACTCTGATCATGTGGCTTAACAAGCTTCCAAATGCTGTCAACCAGGATTGTTCATCTGTGTCTTCAGGAATCTCCTAATGACTCATCTTTTCTGAAGACATTCAACTGATTTGACAGTTATGACATCTTCTGCGTCTACAGCAGAGAAAAAGGGCCATGACAGAGACCAAAGTAACAAGGGAAATAAATGTGCTGGTAGAGGTAGATATAAAAGACAAACTATCTGCTCTCTCATTTGGTCTGAAGTGATAAATCAAAAATAAAAATAAAATTTTGTCAAAGTTGACGAAAAATCCAGACAGATTAGTGAGCTTGTGTACCGTTGCTGAAGTTTGACATAGGAGTAATAAAGTTTTTATATATAAAAATATACAAAGATATAAAAAGATAGTTTGTCAACACAACAGCTGCATAGTGATGATCAATCAATGATTGTGTTTGCAGCAACCTTAAAAAAAAGCACTTTAGATATAACTTTCTTTATTTGATGAGATTATTCTCTTTATTCACCTTTTTTCTGTCAATCTATGACACAAGTTGAAGTGACACAGGTTATATAAAAGCATAGCAGCATCCCAGTATTAAGTCTAATCTTAATTTTGAATGTATCCAGGAAGAGGTGTTTCTATGGAGCATGAGAAAGTTGAATATATGGACTAAAATTAAAAAACCTCGACTTTAGACAAGCGCGAAACATATTAAAACAAATTGTGAAACACTAATTTTATGTAAAAGAAATATAATTTTTTTTAAAAACTCAAAACCAGACCATAAAGACTTAAGATTGTAAGACTTTGTTAGATGGACTGTGTTTGCACCGTGGGAAGTTGACGATATGCTTTAGTATCACAGCGAGAATCATAGCGGACAATTATTAAATCTAAATGTGTGAAGATAAGAGAAAAGTAATGTTGGATAAAGCTTTAAATATAGCTGGGAGGGTGCACGGCAGGGTGCATAAGGCTTATCAGATCAAGTACAAAACTGTCCACTTCATTATGAGGCGTCGGGCATGTTGGTTCACATCCGTATCTTTCTAATGGAAACAATGCATCAGAAAAGAAATATGGCTGCAGAGAACTCGCCAAAATCGGGATGTGATGTGAGATTATTGCAGGTGCTGGAGAGATGTAGCAGCACATAAATGAATTTCATATATTCCCTAAGATAAGAATTAAATGCTTTGTTTATTACTTATGATTTACCTTTTCCTTCATCCCATGCGGCCATAAAAGATGAGCCACAGCTCCAAGCACGAGTGTCGACTCACTTGGTAAAGTGGGGAAGGTGACACGGAGAAGATGCAACAGTAAATACAAGACAGGTTGTGCACGGGGGGAAATGACAGGGCAATTTTTAGGTGGACAAAAATGAGGACTTACATGAAGGTGATGATGGAATGAATGGACCAAACAGCTGAAAAGAGCAAGAATCAAGGACGGCAGGGAAGAGATTGATAGCATAAGTGTCATATATTCGAAAGAAGGAAAAGGCAGCCAGATTTAAGGGTGTCAAGTGCAAGAGAAAGGGACATGAATTGACAAATGGTCAAATGAAGGGGAAGTTGAGGTCGAGGAGTAAAAGTAAGGGTGGAGGAATGAACAAAGAGGTGTTTGAAGATGTTTTCAAACTGTTACATCCCACCTGTGCTCCAATTCTACCATAAAAGACAAGTGACCCAACATGTACAACAGCAGGGAGACATGGATGTGGTTTATATAAATGAAAAGTCCAGCAGAAAGACATAAATAAGTGCAGAAATTGTGGAAAAAGCAATGATGAAGGAATTAAAACCTTCATGGAAGCACCAACAGATCAAGTGAAAGGGCAAACTGCAAGAGACCATTACAAAAAGGAAAAATGTATACTTTTTTTTGTTTGTTTAAAGGCAAATGATAGAAAATAAGAGAAAAATTAAAGACTGTGGGTTAAATGATCTTATGGTCTGGAAAAATAACTCATTCGAGCTGCTTTGTGTTAAAGTGTGATGTCTTTATTTCTTTCATTACCTTTAATATCCGCCTTTCTCTATGGCTGTCATTAACTTTTACCCCCTGACCTCCTTTTCATTTAGGTTTTATTAGATATATTAGCACACTGTGGAGGCATGTGGAAACCAAAATATAGCAGGATACATATTCCATTGTGGATCTGTTACATCCTCAAAGCACCTATAATGGTGCAACGTGCTTGAGAGTGACATTGAAGCGCTCCCACCTTCAATCAACCTTACTCTCAGCGTGGAGGTGGGAGGTCCGTGGGCATGCAGTCTTCTCGTGGGGGTACTGATAAATTGTCTGCTGAATGTAAAAGACCCTGATTACAGAAAAGCTGGTTTATGCTATTACTAGGTAGGAGAACTATTTGAAGGCTTTGATAAAAGTTGAGCTTAAAGCTAAATCAACACTTGAAAAATAGTCAATTTCAAGCCCAGCAGTTCATTGCTGCCTACATCAAAGTACAAGATTAAGGAATTTTATTTAAAGAACTACAATTATACTTAAGAAATAGGCCCCTGTCAGTTTAATATTACTATATATAGTATTATTATGGATCAACGCAGTCCTACTATATATTAATAAAAAATGCAGATTTTACTGTTATGTAAAATCAACTCCTTAAGCACATATGACCATATATGTTGATTGTTTATACCAATTGTTTCATTCCCTGTATGAAAAGAGACTCTCAGAAGGACCCATAACGTATGAGACCATCACCAAGCAGCAACCTTTTAAGGTATTAAAGGAATTTTAATACAAACAAATACTTAAAAAACCCAAACCATAAAGGAGAAGGGAGTCCCTGCCAAAAGAAGCAAAAGATGGAAGCAGGCCTATAACAGCCATGCGGTGAGCTGTAGGATCTGGGTTGCTCATCAAGACTACCCTGAAGGACCAAAAACAAAAGCAGGATTTCCAATGACTCATAAGAAACATAAACAACCAAAGGTTGCAGCAATGCAAAGCTTGCATTGGTGGTGGCTGCCAGGTGTGTGTAACACTAAAACACCACCAATAAGAGGGTCCTTCCACCACCAATGTTTGTGGCTGTCCATTCGTCCCTATGACAGTTGATTGAAGATTAGATCAGATGTGATAGATTTATCTTCCCTTCTGGAATTTGCTTTGAGTAGAACAAATTTTTTTAACTTTAACGGTGGATTTCGTAAAGAGGCTGCACTAAGTGTAATGTCGAATGATCATTCTGAGCAATCAGTGAAGCCATTGCATCCTCTAAGATTAGCATACACAGAGCTACAGTTACACATGGGCAAGCTCAGACCACAGTATCACTCCACATCATTAACTAGTGACCATGATCTGCTAGTCAGGATGTCTGACAATGCCAATGTCAAATTTATTTCTGTAGCACATATAAAGATCCACTACTTAAGTTTTTTCCATTTTCTCAGTGACGCGCCCCCTATCGACGGCTAATTCAACATCCACCTTGCATCCTACCTGTGCTGTGAGATCTCTCCAGACAGTAAAAAACAGTCTTATCTTGACTCTTGTTTTATCTCTTGCTTTGTCTCTGGCTCTTTTGTTTCCTCTCTTCCTCTGATAATGTCTTCTAGCGTTTCTTTGCCGAATCAGCCACGGTGTGCGTTCAAAACGGCCAGTTTGTCTACATCCGCTTGCTAGCGTGTAACGCATGCTCCGAGCGAAACTCAACTGCAAGTCACTCAAGCGTCCAGGATGAAAAAGTTGTATAGTGCGATTTCTCAGCCTCATGACGCTGCTGAGCAGCGACGGTTCTAGAAATGCACATAATAGATGTCACTGCGTCATCAAACGAGTCCAGAACTTGGAGTTATAAGGTCAAAGTTAAGGAATGGGTCTTTAAGACAACAGGTTGATGCAACAAACACAACAAAATGAAACAAATGACAAAGAAGTCATTAGGCCCAAACCTCTACTAGTTACAAAATAGCCTATGTCAAAATGCTCAATAATTTTTAACAAAATCAAGTAAAAACTTCACAATTTAGTTAAAATTGGCATTCAACTAACACAAGTCGTGTAATTCATACATTTTCTGAAGTCTTACTTTTTCTGAAGGTTAAACTCTTGACTTTCTTCTCCCTTTTACTTTAGTCATTCTGTGATTTCTTGGGCTTATTTCATAAGACTGGATGGGAAAACTGCCAACATCAATCTCTCCGATTGCTAAAGAGAAGTTGATTCATCTGAAGAAAAAAGATGTTTTCAAAATCATTGATGCAGAGTTCACATCAGACTGAACCCACGTATGTGGAAAAGAGGGATTGATTACAGCTTTCAAGACTGACCCAAGGGGTCAGACATAGGACAGCTTCTCTATATCAGGCTGTAATTATTTCTCATCATCATCAATTATTTCAGTCATTTTTCTCAAATACTTGTTTGCTTGAATAGCAAGAATACGAAACATAACATTGCTGTGTACACTTTAATTGTCCAAAACCCACACCCTTGGTTTCTTGAAATAAGAGAAAAAGCCCAACATAAACACTTCACAGTTGCAGCAATGAAATGTTAACATTTTCCATTGAGTCATCTAAATGATAATTTTAGATCTTTTTTCTACCATATTGTTAGCACGTAGAACAAAAAAGAGATCAGATTGCCAGTCACGTTCAAATGTTTCTGCACGTGGCTCTTAACAATGTGTCCATCATTTTGAGCGGTTCAGCTCCACCGCCCATAAACAGCTACAGGCAGATGCACTGTTCCGTGAACGTCCCTTTCTTAAACGGGTATCAGATAAACAGAAATTAGAGACAGCACTATAGAAGGCTAATTCAAACATGAAGTCTACCATAAAATACAAGATATTTGTTGTAAACACAGAGCTAAACCACATAGTAATGAACATTTTCACTATTAATAATTAAGTTGTTTTTTTGTTTTTTTTCATGTTTTAAGAGTCAGTTGTTTCCTGCTAAAGCTTGTTAAGTCGAAGAGCTCTCTTGTTTCTTGTTTTTTAGTCAGGATTTGTTATCATGGACCCAACACAGAAGTTGATGTAGTCTGTGTCCTCCCTCAGCACCTCCCAGCTGGTACAGTCAAAGCAGGCTGGTAGTCTCTCTATGCCTCACAACATCATTTTTTATCATTAATTCATGCAGCATTTGGCTGACTAAGTTTGACCTCTATGAAACAGTCAATTTGGAAAAAAATAGCCAAAAGGTTCCTCTACTTGGCAAAAAAGTGTTAGACACATCATCAAATTACAGCCCCACTACTTGTGCCAAAATCCCATTGTTTAGAAATAGAGGCCTGTCTTGGTGAAAACCATCAACAGCAAGTTACCATTTCCCAGAATACATGATTAGTATTCAGGCTAAGTTGAGTCAAGCTACATTTAAAGCTGTCTATTATAACATAGAACAAAACAACTGAGGAACCATTTAAATGGTGGCAAAGTGGAACTATATCAAGCAGAAAATTGGACAGCTTTGCAAGTTTTTATATGTTGTACATTCTGTATGCTTTATTTTCATTGTACAAATGAGCTGCGTGTTATCGCTCATACTTATTCTATCGTTGTCGGCTTCTTTTTACATACCAGGACAAAGCCTGGCACCCGAACTGTGGAGCACGAGTAGAGCACAGTAGGTCAGTTTGAGGCTCATTGAACGAATGCAGTCGAGGGAAATTGTTCTTCCAACTTGAAGCCATCTGCTGGTTTCCTTCCCTAGCCCATTTATATGGACATACTTATTATAAACTGGACTAATGTAAAGCATACAATGGATGGTTTCATTGGATTACAGTGACTTGAGTTGAATCATAATTGGGATGTTGTGGAATTGTTATGGTCTAGGAAAAGACAGGCCGGACCCAGGAAAGGGCAGACGGCAGATCAGTAGAGAAAATTTTATTTGGAGAACAAAAAATCCTGGTTAATAAAGAATAACTGAGGCAGAGGAGGTGATGGTGCAGCAAGCAAACGGACTCAGAGAGGGTTTTCCTCTCAGGAAATTTTCTAAAAATGGAAGTACTCACACAAAAAAAAGAAAAAGGAAAGCTAATATCCAGAAACTGATACAGCAAAATACAAATCTGTGAATGGCCGGTATCATGCTACCAGGTAAAGCAATGATCTGGTGATGAGTGGACTGCAGGCTGAGATGAATATCCCATTAGAACCATCACACCCAGTCGGAAATCACAAAAGGAGGAAAAGAAAGAGACTTAAAATAAAAGTCAAGCAAAAATACAAATCCTGACAGGAACCAGGGAGAGAACTGTCTGGTTCTTCTTGCTGAACCTATAGTCTCTGCCTGACCTTAGATAAGCAAGAGAAGATGGATGGATGGATGGATGGATGGATGGATGGATGGATGGATGGATGGATGGATGGATGGATGGATGGATGGCACCATGTGACTTTGAGAAATTGAATATAGAGTTTCAGTGGGTTTTACATGCTAACATGTATTTTAAAAGCCAAGTTTCTGGTTGCATGTATGACGTGTTCTTCCATAAACATTGAGCCGACACCTCTGCTGCACGGCCTCACATGGTGAGGCTGACATTTGCTGAGATGTTTGCTACATGTAGTATTTTACTCTTCTCGCCTTTCCTCTTGATTTCTGACAGCAGCAATTAACTGGATTCCAAACAAACAGAGAAAGCCTTCTACACGCGCTGTATACATCATCTTTATTTGTGAATGTACCCGATCATCATGCAGAAAACAGTCTTTAGCGCCTGCTTGGACTTTCCTCGCATTAAACTGGTGAAGTCTCTCAGCAATAAATACAGCATGACCGTGACAAAGCCGCGGTGAATACGTCCGGTTTATTCCTGTCACGTATGCTCTGTCTCTTTGTGACTGCACTCTCTAAACAGCTTTGTGTGGCTACTCTGCATGCTGTGGATTTTAAGTCATCTGTTGAGACGCCCTCCCATCTTTCTGTTTTTAACACCCAGTCTTCAGGGCTGTCCTTGAAAAATGAAAAGCCAGAATGTGTGTTTGTGTAGAGCTGTGAGTGTGAGCGTATGAATTTTGATGCACAGAGCCCTACCTGCTGAACGAAAGTGCCTTTCCTACTCCTTTCCCGTGTTTCTCGCTTCTACAATATTCCTCTCTGCCTGCAGCTCTCCTCTATGGTCCCTCTCTCCCTCATTGTCTCTCTGACATGCACACATACACCCACACGAGGTATGCTGGAATGTTCTCTCTTCTATCGACGACAGACTCGCACACTTGCTTTGGACTCCATATTTATGCACGTCGGAGAATACAGTCTAAATCTTGCACACACATGGTGGCAAAAAGGGTTGGAATGAGGGTTTGAGAGAATATTATTTGCATTGGTAAAGGTTCCAGTTGGTTGGCAAACACAAACACACGCACACATGCTGGTAAAAGAGTGCAATAAGCAGGTCTGACAAAGAATATCTTCTTTGTCTAGGCCCGACAGCTTGACGTGCACGGACACACAAATGTAATGAGTTTTATTCATCAAGACACCGTCATTGAAGGCAATTATTACATCGGTCATCCTGCATTTAAATATAATTTAAATTAACTTTAAAGAATGTATAGTGAGGTTAAAATGAGGGTACATAGAAGACTTCAACAAAGCAAAAGTAAACAGATGGGGATGTGAGTGACGAGTTAATGTCTGTTTTGTTTGCATCGCATGCCAGTCTGAAGTCAAAGTCATTTGTTTGAAGTGATGAGGATGCTCATGCAACAGTTGGGTAAAAGTAAGAAATCTGACTCTGCTAAAATTGCAGCTGTTTTCATCAATCAATCCATCCATCTTCTATAACCATTTATCCCAGTGGATACTAGGCGAAATGAGAGACCAACAACCACTCATGTACACACTGATTCCTAGAAAGAATTTAAAAAAACTGATCAACCTAACATGCATTTTCTTGGACTGTGGGAGGAAGCTGGAGTACCTGGAAAGAACCAATGCATGCAAGAGGAGAACATGGAAAGAGGCCCCAGGAATCTCCTTGCAAACCTCTACCAACAGTGCTTCCTGTTTCATACATTCATTGTATCTTTTTAATGATTGTAGATTTTTTAATGCAATACTGTTTCATAAAAAAATCTTAATTCTTAAAGTCTGACTGTAAACAGGGGTTGCACATTAGCTTCATGGCATCTATTTTATGAATCAGTGTTTTATGCATATTTCCCTGTTAAGTACACATTTTGATAAATTTTCCTTATATGGCAATTTGCTTCTTACATCCACTTTATGCCAGACCTGCCTCCCTAAATAACAAGTGAATTGAATTTGAAAATATAAAGGTTTTCTTCTGGAAAACAATTGAAAAACTTTTACGGCTCGCACTGCTTTTGGAGGAGCATATATTATTTGCCAAATGCTTTTCTTCAATTTATACTTTTGTTTCATTGAAGCACAATGGGATGAAATGAAATTAAAAATACTTTATTTATCCCTTTTTAGAGGGAAATTATTGTTGTAGCAGAGTTTTTTTTTTTGTTTTTTTTTTTTTTTTTTCCAACCATAACAATGATGACACAAAAAACTAAAATCAAACCGAA
>JBBBVU010000005.1:21072689-21092931 GCA_037177055.1 Atherinosoma microstoma
ATATAGTGATATATATATATATATATATATAGTGATATATATATATATATAGTGATGGACGGTTTATACACAGCCCAAGTATTCTGAATCCATCTGGCTGTGATGACTGCCCCCCTTTATCATTTAGAAATGTACACACACAGGTTCTCTCAGGGAGTAGGACAGAAAGGGCATGTCTCTCAAGTTTAATTAGTCTCTGTAGCCCTCAGGTGTGGAGTAGCTTTCCTTTCCTCCTTTCATGCTAAGTCCTCCTACTACCTCTCTTCTCCTCTGGTTCTCTTCTACTCTGGCACCAGAGCATGGAGATCAGATAACTACATTCATTTGTCCTTCTTTCTCACTTTCTATCTTGCTTTAAAACTGTATTTAAACACACAAGTACTCATGTGCATTCACAGTATCTTTGATCCTAAAGCCCAAATCAATTTGTTGTCTGTGCAGCAGAGCTACTAAGTTTAATTACCTTTTCACTGTGGCCGAGGCGGGGGCAACACGTGTATGTGTGTGTTCGGCTAGTGGGATCAGCAATAATCAAGTGTAAATCTATCGGAGGTAAATAAATAAATAAGAGTCAGTAAATTACCCCCAAGGGATTAACACACTGCTTCGACGCAGCTTACCTTCGTATGAATGCTCCTTTGCCAGAAGCTGCTTATTTACTTTAGGAATTAGCATAACAACATCATTTCAAACCTGTTGAAAGTGCAGAAAGCCAACATGTTTTACATTCTTGTTTTTTTTCGTTCATACAGAAGTGAGATTCACTGTAACTGGAACCACAGTACTAACCGTATTCCTTTTTCTATGGCATCCTTCATGGGAATAAATTCCTGTTGCTAATTTTTTAATTTACTATAGAGCATTACTCGATGTCCATCTGATTTGTAATCAGTAACCGTAGACAAGTTTAACACAAAATACACTTTACCTCTTCTCACAGTCAGCTTGAATGACCCCTCGTTTGTGACAACCACCTGGACACCAGTTAGTTTGATGTAATCTGCAGCTGTTTACAGGAAATTACTAAATCTTTTATATTTCTTTGTTTTTCTTTAAAGAGCCAGACTTTAATCTTTTAAAGAGGTTTTGAGCAATAGCGACTTTGTAAAGTTTTTCCTTGGACAAAAACAGCCAAATTCTAGCTTTAATGTAAAGGTGCTTTTATGATGTCATTGTAAACAGAATTTTGTATTTGATAGAAGAATGTTTCTCTTTAACTTGTATTCCACGTATATTTCTCGTTCTCTTGTACTTCAAAGGGAGCGTATCACAGTTGTCAAAAAGCCAATTAAACAAGTTGGTACTCAGACCCTGCACTTTCCTTCATTCACTCAGCTTAATCGTGGTTTACAGCTCTTGATATCTCTTAATTCTTTTAGAGCAGCATCTGATGTAGTGATTTTTAATGAATGGGTCACAACTCTCTTCTGACTGCTGGCTTGCTAAAGTTGTGTAACTATCCACCTTTGTTTCTTTGAGACATGATTACCACAGTATGCATTGGTTTTATGTTGTTTTTTTTTTTTTGTTGAATTTATTTCCTCTCTGTTTTTCCAGTGTTTTCCTTGTATTTGCTTCCTTTTCTCTTTGTTTGAGTGTTCCAATTTAGTGCAGTTTTCAGTTTTTTGTGGATACCCTCTCAGAGCAAAACTAGAAAAGATGCACAGTTTTGTCACATTTTGGATTTTCCGCTCCACCCGCTTTGTTTTAACGTGTCTACTCTCTGATTTAGATGCCGACGTGTAGTATCATCTTGTCTCTTCATGCGTGTCCAGCTCTTCGCCTAGTCTCTGTATTACTAAACTTATATGTATTCTTTTGGCTTTTTATTCTTCTGCTAGACTGTCCTGATTTACCCAGCTTTTGTTTCTGATCATCTGTACTGTAAGTTTCCATAAAGGTGGCATTAAGTTTGTTGAACCCACCTTTCTCTGCAGGTATTTGCATGAAGCAAATCCTCCAGGCCATAATGAAAATGCATTCAATTTGGATCAGTTGAGTTTATTTGTTGTAAAAGCTAGCCAATCTGGTTCTGTCTGATCTGACACTTGTGGTGTCAGTGATTGGTCATTTGCGCACTTAAGTGATTACCAGTCATTTCCACCGTGCCCAAGTGCCAATTAACTGGGAAAAAAATTATGGTTTACGAGATGTCAGCAGAGGTGTTTGATTAAAGAGCTCTTTAGGTGGCTCGTGCATAATGCTCAATGAAAGCTGAGCTGATTTTATGACCAGCCAAACTATATCATGACGGTTATTATGATAGTCAGGAGCAGTGACTCAGCTCCTGGGGCAGTCGCTATATATCTGTCGTGTGCAGTGACCCTAGCACTATCCAGTCCTGCCAGCACAAATTCATTGCTTCAATTATTAACTTAACTATGTGTGGTGCTGATGTATTTTATGCTATAGTGGACTGTAGGAAATTTCAGGGTGCTAACATACCCACTCAAAACACGATCAATCTCAACAGCAGTACTAAACTTGACAGTTACCAAAAACGGAGTGAATTTAAATTTAATGCGTATTTGCATTTATATATTGGTACTTGCAGCCTGTTTCATTATTACTTTGTGATAAAACTGTAAAAATTACTTCAAAATTACTTCAAAATGCTTTAGATGTTCAGTAGGAAGAGGTCAATGCATTTTATTAATTGGATCACTTTACATTTACACGTCTTACACACTAGTATAGCTTTTACTAAATAGGCCTGTGAAAAGAGAGAGTAATAGAAAAGAAGGGTTTAGCTGTGTAGTAATTTTCTTCTTTTTAAGAAAAAAAAAAACCTTTACCGTGCAATACAGCAACTACAGTAATCTTGCTTTAAATCAATATAATTGACATGTCAGTGTGTTATTGATTTTAGGGCTAGAACAGAAAAACACAAGTAAAAATTGGTTGTTCCACTCCTCTGTTTTTCCCCAAAAGGTCCCATCCATACTAAAACATTTACATAGAAATCTCCATCCATGTGAAAATGCATGGATACATGTGTACATGCAACTTTTTGACAGGTGATCTCAAAATAGTTTTTAGCCTTTTAATGTAAAAGGCAAAGCAGCTCAGTAAAATACAACAATAACGTGGATAATTGAAAATTCTCTCACTGTTCTTCCTTGTCCTTGGGTGCTGTGACATTGTGGTCTTTTTTTTGATGCAACACGCACTGTAACCGTCAACTTGTTATTGTGCGTCTAGACTCACCGGCCTCTTTATTAGATTCACTTTGCTAGTACTGGGTTGGACCCCCTACTGCCTTCAGAACTGCTTTAGTTCTTGGTTTCATAAATTCAACAAGGTGATGGAAACATTCCTCAGAGGTTTTGCTCCATATTGACATGATATCATCACACAGTTGCTGCACATCCATGATGAGAATCTCCTGTTTCACCACATCCCAAAGGTGGAATATTGGACTGAGATGTGGTGACTGTGGAGGCCGTTGGAGTACAGTGACCTCATTGTCATGTTCAAGAAAGCAGTTGGAGATTATTTGAGCTTTGTGACATGGTGCATTATCCTGCTGGAAGTAGCCATCTGAAGATGGTACACTGTGGCCATAAAGGGATGGACAAGGTCAGCAACAATATAGCTGTTAGGTGGTAGGCTGTGGTGTTTAAATCATGTTCAGTTGATGCTAAGGGGCAAATAGCGTGCCAAGAAAATATCCTCGGCATTACACCACCAGTACCAGCCTGAACCTTTGATACAAGATAGGATGGAGCCATGCTTTGATGTTGTTTCCATCAATTTCTCACCAGAGCATGCAATGTTTCTTCAATCTTCTGTTGTCCAGTGTTGGTGAGTCTGTGTGAATTATAGCCTCAGTTTCCTGTTCTTAGCTGACAGGAGGGGCACCCGGTGTGATCTTCTGCTGCTGCAGCCCATCTGCTTCAAGGTTGGAAGTGTTGTCCATTCAGAGATGCTATTCTATACCTTGAGTGGTTATTTGAGGAACTGTTGCCTTTCTATCATCACCAACCAGTCTGCCCATTCTCCTCTGACCACAACACGACATTACTGTTGCCAATGAAAACCAAGGAATAAAGTGCATGTTTGTGGCATTGCAAACCAACAACTCCAGGTTTCCAGTCTAAGGCAAATCAAGTTTATGTGTACAGCACATTTCATGTACAAGACAATTCAAGGTGCTTTACATAAAGCATTAGAAACATTACAGCATGGTGCAGAAGAAACATTAAGAAGAATTAAAAACAAACTTTAGAATAAATTAAATAAAACTGAAGAAAAAAAAGAAGGACAGAAGATAGGATAATATGCAAAAAATGAGTCAATTATCAGTTCTTTTGATAAACGGCTGCAAATAGAAAAGTTTTTAACCCTGATTTAAAACTGCTGAGAGTTTACCCAAAAATGTTAGTCAGTAAACATTTTCACCCTACGTTATCCTAAAACTGTTTACATGTGGATGATGGCTGCAAAAATGTAGAAAACTCACATTCTTGTGAATAGAGCCTGAATGACAAAGCTAAACTGTTGTCAAACCAAGTTTTTTCTATTTAACTGTTCTTTACGGTTTCAGTCTGGCTTTTCTGTAAGAGTGACTGTAAAAAAGTGCATAGACCATGAAAGCAGTCAGCTTCCATCTGCAGTATTTTTATCAAGTTAATATTTCTATTGTTCACTGTTGCGCCATCATGTGTATGTCCTATGAGGATTCTTCTTAAGAGCCCGCTGCTGTATGAAAAAAGAAAGAACAAGGTATTTGCTCTGTCAGAGCAGCAGCTCAGTTTCTCAGCGACAGGCGCTTCTGAAACATGGCACATAAACAGAGAGCAGTGAGGCCACAGCAGACAGAATAAAGACATGCTTTAACTGTGCTCAAACAAAATCTGACCCTGAGATGCCGCCTTTTTATTTTTGCTTTTGACAAAAGTGCTGTGAAACAATCAGAAAATGTCATTTTATTTCCCTGTTTCTCTGCTCTGATGTTTGTTACAGACACACTTAGTTTACTGCCTAACCCTGAAACTTTTCTTTTTCCAAGAAGTTAATTCACCCAATAGCCAAACTTGTCAAAAATAGAGAATATGGAACACTTAAAGACAAAAATGTGTTATTGTGGGTGCGAAAAAACTGTGGCTGTGACAATGTGGGCAGCAGGGACACTCCTAGCCATGTGGCACAACTGTTTTGTGGTGCCCCACCAATGCCCCAATTGTTCAAGTCTTCCCTGAAACTCTTTGTCATGTAACCCCCACGTGGTTAAAGCATGCTCAGAAACAACATACACCCGGAAAAATTCTGAATGAGTGAGTGTTTTACATGGTTATTTTTCTCTGCTGATCCAATCGTGAAAAGGTTTAAACCACCCCTCTTGATCGGATTGAAAATTCTTTCTGATCGAGGTAGATCTGATTAGCTGAGGTGTTTACATGACGCATTTTTATTCCGATTGGACCTCCGATTGGATCAAAAGTGCTCCGTGTAAACACAGCTAGTGTTACCAAACATTAAATAGATTAATAAAGAAAACATTAAATGACCACAACCCTAATAATAATAAAAAGATGTGTATAATGTTTGAACATCTTTGTCAAACTAGGCAAAACTGAACACAACAGACCACCAGAAGGTTGGTAGGTTGGACAAACTCTAATTGTCTTAATCATAATCAATATATTAGTTTAGTATTGTTTAAATGGGTTAACACAGCATATAGCGTATTGTAACAGACTGGGACATATTACATGTAACTGGCATGTTAAGATTGTTACCGTGAGTACAGAATCAATTCAGTTGAGATTAAAATGTTCTGTAGAAGTGACATTTTAGACATTTAGAGTGTCACTGAATGCATCAGAAGCTCAATCAATGTAGTCTCTGATTGGCTGGAAGTCAAGGGGGAGGCGGTTCTCTTCATGTTAACTGTGTGTGTGCGGAAAGAGGACAGAGTTGTTACAGCTGATTTTACATCTGTTAGCGGCTAATGGGCGGACGCGAACCTTCGTCACAACCCTGCATCATACCAGCGTCCTGTCCAAGTGTGCAACTTGTTCTCATAGTTTGAGTTTCTCCATGGCTTTTTAATAAGAGCTGATCCATAATGTCATACAATTATATTCTGATGTGTCAAAAGTATTCAAATTCATTAGCCCTGTAGAAGTATAGATACTAGGGTTTAAAAAGATTTCTGGAAGTTGAAGTATCTACTCAAGCTTTTTTACTCAAGTAAAAGCGTAACAGTGCTGTTTTCAAAACTTAAAGTATAAAAGTAAAAGTATTGTATGGGGAAAATGCCATTCAAGACAAAAGTTTAGGCCATGCCACAGGGACTTATAGTTCATACCCAACTTCCCCCAAAAAACATTATTCTAATGGCATAAAGGCTACAATTTTATATTCAAAATGTTAATGCTGAAATTTTTTATAGGCTACCTGTTCTATTGAGTCTCTGCCACGGACATCTTTGTACTAGGCTACATATGTCTGCTATGTCCTTGCTGGATGGCGACGGGTTTTATGTCCATCACAATACAAACCGATGGCGTGTACGGTATGTTTTTACTTATCCAAACACAACCAAATTCACTCCATCTAGATGGGGCAATTTAAATATAAGGAGTAGAAAGTACAGATAATTGTGTGAAATTATAAGGAGTAGAAGTAAAAAGTCGTCTGAAAAATAATTATTTCAGTAAAGTATTGATACCCCGAACTTCTACTTAAGTAAAGTAATGAATTTGTACTTTCATACTTGACACCTCTGATTGTATTGATCCCCTCAATGTCAAGGCTAGAAAAAGATATGAGGCAAAGCTAGTGGCAGTAGGACCGAATTAATTAAAGCATTAACACGCTAGATAGCCGCTAGCCAATTGATAACGCCTTTTTGGGTTTTTGTGTCTCTTTGGCAACTCAAAGAACAATCTTCTCTTATCTATAGAATTATATTTATGGCAGCCAGCCACAACACAGTTTTTTGGCATATTTATAGGAATCTCAAAAAAATGAAGAGGAAGAGGATTGATGCTGAAAATCCAATGGCATTTACATTTTAGCAGGCCTTCATATTCACCGGCAAGAGACCCAGATGTGACAGAGTTTGCTTAACTTCCCGGATGCTCGCGTCCGGCCAGACCCGTTAGTGGCTAATAGCATAGCTTTTCTGTTTGTTTTTGGCTTTGCAGCCCACAGCGTCAGCAATGCTGGATCACACTTTGCCGTTCAGAAGGCTGTAAAATGTGTAACTCGTGATATGCTGTGATGATCATTATGATTAATCACGTATCTTTAAAGATAAGACAGCATGCCTGTCATCCCAACAAATCTTGCTAGTCTTTACTGAAAAAAATGTGAGCATGCAGCTTCAGAAGAACTGCTCTTTCTCATTAATCTCTGTCAGGAGGACGTGATATCAGTTTGCACAGTTTTGACAGGGTTACATTTCTGGTTTTCAATTATTCTTCTAAAAGTATACATTGTGAATGAAAAAGCCATAAGAACCACTGCTAACAAGCTGCCAAATAAAAAGATAATATAGTGATAAATGTGCCTTTTTACTGTTTTACCGACAACTCTCCTCACAGCTGCTATGTTTTATGCAAAAGGACAAATCTGTGAATTTATATTGGCTCACAACAGTTCATTCTTTGATGAAATGGTGAAACTTTTGACTGGTGATTAAACCAAACACTGCAGCTGAATGACTGGAAAAGACGAGATGCTGAAGCGAACGTTGCTATCAATACAAGAATGTTTGAATGTATGAATTTACAACACTCCCACTTTGATCTTAAAACTGAGTAGGCAAAGTATTGAGTGTCTATAAAACATGCAATCTCACTTATACCCACAAAACAACCGGCCCCATCCGGGCTGTCTATCGAGCGCCCTCCAGCTTCATAATGACACGCTGATAAGGCCATAACGAAACAGAATAATCCTAACAACGTTGGCAATTAAAGTGATTGAAAATTCTTCTCCTCCTCCTCCACCCCCTGCTCCTCCCTAGGGTGGGGCGGGTAGGGGAGGGGGGACATTTTGTGTCAACCCCTACAGTTTTATTAATGCAGGCAGTCGCATCAAGGAGCTGTCAGTAAGGACGAGAGGGGAAAAGTGTGTTGCGTGTGTCCCTTTTGTTTAATCTACCAATGATGTTCCTGTTTAAGAGTGAAGGGCTGAGTGAGATTCCCATGGGCCCTGCCCACACACACACATACACACACACACACACACACGTGTGGGCACACACAAACCCACTCGCACTTTTGTGTGTTTAGACACGATGCTGCACAAACTGTCCTCCTACTCTTTCCGCTTTCCCTTCCTCCTCAGTGTGTGTTTTTCTTGTGATAATGTAAATGGACAAGGTCTGTGAAAAAAACAATCAAATTTGGAGACGAGGAAGAAGAAGAAGAGATGGGCCAGTTCGAGTGGGATAAAAGGAGCTCTCGTCTTGCTGTCGTTAGCATAAATTATCGAAGGCATCTCCCCTGTTGAATGTCAAATCAAGGGAACTGGTTGTTTACGTACTCAGCACCCGACTTCCTAAGGTCAATAAAACAAACCTTCAGCATATTTTAAAGTCGTTGGCTTCTATATTGTTTTTATTTGTGGTGGCGACACATCCTTGCAGAGACCCCTGTGAGGGGCAAAATCTCTTTCTTCTATATGAGAGTGTATGTTTTTCCCAAACTGTCTCCTGGAAAGAAAAAACACGCACACACATAATCCCTCATCGCAGCAGCATCTGAGCTCTGCACAGTGTAATTTTAAGTGGCAGTTGCGTTGGCTTTATTGTCTCTGGGGCAAAACCTAAAATGTGATGAATCAGTTTGTCAAGTTTTTTTTGTTCAAATCACTCAGAAGAGGGGAGCGGGCAAAGCTGTGGGGAGGGGATTTACAGCAAAGTCTCGCCTCTTAATCTGGCTTGCCAACAAAGTTGTTAAGGCAGCGGTCGAATGAAAAGAAACACGAGTGTTGGACACTTTCAGTGTTTCTATAACAAAAGAGCTGAAAAATGGATTTGTGCAAAATTGTAGATCCAACAAACTACATGTAGCGGATGAACATTTCTTAATATGGCAGTGTTGTAGAGGGCTGTAAATTCTGCAACATTTTTTTTTTTTTTTTACAGTAGTCTAGACACACAGTATACAAGTGTTCTCATTATTCCCACACTTATATTTCTTACAATGTATGGCTTAGATTGTACACATTTTAACATTTGGTTGCCCCGTTCATCATTTCAGTTTTTCCTTCTTCCCCAAAACAACTGCTTAGTAACTGCATTACAAATGGGTTTCTTCTTCTTGGCTGGTATTTTGTCCTGGCAACAAATCTGCATGCAGCCATTACAGCATATTTCACGGCCAAAAAATTAAGAATGGCAACGGGGAAGCATAGAGTGAAGAGTAACTGGGACTGACCGTTGAAGCTGGTGTTGTTTTACAGGCTTTGACACAAAGCCAGCACTTCACATGCAGGTGCTTAATCCTCGCTCGTGTCTTTTGAATTAGCACAATTTCAGCGGATGCTATGCAAATCAGGCAGTTTGACGCCAGGAGTTTTATGGGAATCAAACTGTGTAACAGATCTTGTTCTTGTTTCCTGCTGAGCAGTTAAAAACAACAATAAAACATCTCAAGCCAATGCTTTCAGAGCACCCAGCCTTGGTTATGATTTACAGAGATATGTTTGTTGAATACTAGCTAATTATCTATCAATGCCCTGGCATATTTGTTGGAATGAACTTAATAAGCTGCCCCATAACTTTTTTTTAAACCTGAGGTCCCCCAGTTGGGGGACATTGAGGACAGATGGTGCTAAACTGTGCTGAAAGAGCCATCTTGGAGACCTTGTCTCAACTGTCTGTAGTAAAACCGCTTTTCTTGAGTTCTACTTCACTTGATCAGAGTTTACTTTTGCAGAAATAATGTTTATATATTGTATTTTGATTTGTTAGAGGTTTAGAGTTACAGCTGCTTTATTCAAAAGAGATTTTCAGATTTATACAGGAGGTGTTTTTTTGTTTTGTTTCTATAGGTAAGCCTGAAACTTTGTTCATTTGTGCTATGCGCCATGTTAATTTATTCTACACCACTAACACTGATATTTGATTATGTTTGTCAAGTTTTTTAGAATGGCTGTCAAAACGAAACCATTAATTCAAAGATATATCTGTGAAATTAGCACCTTAACTTTTGAACACATTAATGCATAAACAGTTACTATCATGTCATATTAAAAATCTGAAAAACCGAACACACCAAAAACCACTTTATCCTCCTTATTTATGGAGATTCTGACAGTTTTAAAGCCTGACATTTAGAGGATGGCTGCAAGGCAATTGTATAATATATCAGATTAAATATCCTCCAACGTATGTTATCTTGAGGGTCGTTGCTCAAAAAGTTTGGGAACCCCTCATTTAGAGTATGCCATCAGTTGTATCTAAGGATTGTATCTAAGCCTATTTGGCTGGTTTCAACTGGATGACTTATTGGTAAAGACACCATGACCTCTCCATTTCAGTTTATAATGAGAAGGTCTGACTTTGGATATCTTTTCTCTGCAAGAATCTGTACATAAATTGGAATGTCATTCATGTGTGCAGGTCATACGTGTTAGTGTGTATTGTTAGCAAGCAAACAGACACAATACAAAGATTCAGAGACCTACCGAGTGTGCAAAGAAAACATTCAGTCTGGATACCTTGACATGTTACTTTTATTAGGTTGTGAAATGTTTTTTTTCTTCTCGCAGCTAATACGAATTGTGAGGCCGTCTAACAGCTGTCTCCATCTAATAACATATGATCCTCATCATGAGGATTTTTCAGGTGTTCAGTCAAGGATTTAAGTTCTTGTAGCTTGGAAGCAGCTCTCAGGTTTAGAAGGGGAAACATAAAACCCTCTCTCCAGTGACATCCGCTCCTCCGGATCCTATCTGGTAGCTTATGTTCAGTCAAATGCAAAAAAAAATGTCCATATAATGACATTTTTATCTGCTGACTGCTCTCTAGTCAGGATCCTTCTGTAGTGTCACAGCAGCTTGTTTAAAGATAAAACCAATTAAACTTAAACTTAACCCTCAGCTGAATTAACATAGAACTTCATGCTCTTACCTGTAAATGGACAGATGGTTCTAATTTTATCAAAGATGAAAGAATAGGCTACAAAAGCAATGATGGACATGTAATGTTGAAATGTAAAAACATATTTACTTATTCTTTAGAAAATGAATGGAGCAATGTCATAAATCATTCAGTTTGCCTTCCGCTCCTCGTCCTCCATGTCATCCTCTTCCATCCTTGACGTTACTTGTGACAAAATCCAAAATTATAAAAGCTCACACGTCACTGCAGCCATGAGGTGCCAAATATGAGGCCATTTTGTGTGTGTGTGTGTGTGTGTGTGTGTGTCTGTGTGTGTGTGGAATGACTCTAATTGACTCACTTCTTGCTTTTATTTCTTCCATCCTTTGGATGAATGGAGAAAAGGGGGAAAAAATAGGATAATCATTCCCATGCAGATAATGAGAATTAAAAAAAAAAAAGAGGAAATCACAAATAGGACATCATGGATAAAAAGGGCTGAAAAAGAGGAGAATATTACAAAATCAGATCCTAAAAAATATATGAGAAGTGCTTTGTAATGTGTTTATTAGATATACAGTGATGCTGAAAGTATTTTTCTGTATTATTGCATTAATGTGATACATCATCACTTTTAGTAGGTATAACTGAGATTATATACTGGAAGTAATGGTTGAGTTACTTTTTTCCAGCAAATGGGTATATACTTTAGGATTATTTTTCCCAATATGTAAATTGTCTATTTACATTGCCTATTAATATGCCTGTCTTGTTTCATTAGTGTGTTGTTTTTATCTGCTGAAGGAAAATCTGAATTTTATTTAGAGAGATTTAAAATTATTCTCAGACTTTCATTTTTACTGCTGTAACTGTCTGCAGATGGTGCATTTTGTACTATACATGCACGTTCCTGGTACAGTAGTAATGGATTTCATGGACTGTTATGGTTCAATTTTTGAGCAATGGTCAGGTTAAAGATATATAATTACAGCAGGAATATAATAGCTGGAGCATTGGATTTGCTATTGTTGTTGACTTTAGTCTTTACTGCTCTTTATGTTCCCTCATATTCTTTATTCAACGTCTTAACATTATATTGAAATATTTTAGACTCAGTTATAACCTCAAAAGGAAAATTTTAAGGCAACGTAAAAGATAAATTAAAGTGGACAAAGCTCTAAGTACTATTTTACGTGCCATATTTTTAATAATTGCTTAATATTTTTCTAAGAGCAAACATTTCTGTATTGATTATATAAATATAGATGTATAGAATAACATGACTGCCACAACAAATGATAAATCTTTAATGGAAATAAATTATACATTTAAAAATGTGTACAAAAATAAATGTGGAATTGAATCATTTTCATTTATTTCTTAATTTTCTTATTTATGTATTTGCATTTTTTGTATTAAATACCCATTTTGTATCAAATTAGAAATTTCTTATAGTATATGATTTCTTGTCTATATTTTCTATAATGGCAATTATTTTCCATCCAATTTTTCTATTTATTTTTTCATCCTCACTGTGTTTTTATATAAAGGTAGTGAATAGTATTTTTCTAGCCTTTGCTTTGAGCCAATGGAGTTTTAGCTACCGTTAAAATGTGCAACCCCAGTCCTCTTAACCAATCAAATTTAAGCATGAGTTTGTTGCTTCCTCTTTATAGACTTCAGTTTAGCCAAAATAGCTACTTCAACTATAGTTGCAGAAAACATTTTAGTAAAAAAAAATTTTGTCTCAGGGCCAAGTTATTCGCTAATTAAAAGTGTATTATATCGTTATCTATTCATTTGTGTTTTTATGAGCTGATTTAATCCTTGGACTTTAAATTGCAGAGAAATCTGTTTTTTTCTGACACTCTTATTATACCATATAGTGGATCATAGTCACTAGAATAATAGAGGTTTGATATAATTGTGCAGGCTATATAGCAGCATTTATCAACAAGGTTCATTTAGGGCAATAGCTAGTACTTTAATATTTCATTTTTACAAATATTAACTCATTTTAAATTAAAGAAAAGCAGAATCCATCATTCTAACATCCTTACTTTGTTCAATAATTAGTAATCTAACATTTAACAATATCTTTACAATAAGTGGAGCTGATGCATTATTGTTACTCCATTTCACTGCTTCACTACACCTTAATGGAGATAGATGGTGCAGCAGGCCTCTAATGTTATCCCTTTCAGGATGCATTTTTCTGTGATTTGGCCGATCACTTTGCCACGACGAGACAAAAAGATAAATTTAATCAACCCAAGTTAGGTTTTGGCAGTAAATCCCAATTTACTGTCCTCATGGTGTCAATGCTTTCCCAGTTTGACATGAAGGTAAATGCCTGACAGAATAAGATTTAATGCAAAAAAGATTGCAGTTAACAAATGCTGTTCATTAGCCAGCTTGTTTTTTGGATATCAGGGTTTCCTAAGCTGATAACGTTCAAGTCCAGAGACTCATCACCATGGCAGTGTGGAACGATTTGGCAAACTTCTCCTTCATCAAATATATCTTATATGTATTACAAAGCTGGAAAATTATGTTTTTTCCCCAAGTATTTTCAACGTTTAATCTTAAAGGTACAATGTGTAAAAATTACTGACATCTAGTGGTAATGATGGGTCAAGGCTGGAATTGAGTACCATACTTGAGAGTCAGGCATTTATTCCTTCTCCTCCCCTCCAAAATCCTTGCATGATCTGTGGTACTCGATAACCCAGCACATAAACAAATATTGTCCTTTTGCTGTTTGAGTATTTGCACAACCAGGTCCTAACTTTCCGACTGCAGAGGGATAACTGAAAATCTGCTGCAGTAAAACGATTCCCTGTGCATTGGAATTTGTGACGTTGTGACAAGCTTAGGAATGCATTTGATTAGCTTAACACATTATTTAAAAGCAAGGGATGAATATTTAACTGCATGATACAATTTTGATGATATGCATTGACTTGCCGGTGTAAATCCACAGTAGATTTTACATGAGTCGAGGAGATTAGAAATTTCCGTTCAGCTGAGTCGAGTTCCTCTCAGTGCTTAAATTGAACAACTTTGACTTCAGCTGGAAGAAATGATTATAATTTGGCATTCATTTCACCTCTTTCTGCTCACTTTGCTGGAAGTTAACGCCAATTGCATTGAGATCATTTTGTTTGAAGAAAAGGGTAAGTCACTCCTGATATCGACCTGAGAAGTGGAGATGTTGATGGACGGAGAGAAAGATGAGGGCACATAAAGGTGAGAGGATTTTGCAGTTGGATGACAGAAAGGAAGACCCTTATTAGCCCTGGTGGATGAAGCAGGAAACTGTGGTAAAACTCATGTTGTTACATCTTTCCACCACTTTATGTACGCAAACTATCCTCAAGCACCATCCAGACCATGTTGTATCTGCTTCTTATTGGCTCTTATTTTGTAAGGAGAGGGTCGCCTCTGGCTTTCATGTGGCTGACTACGTACAATAACTCATATCTCACCGTGTGTTATATTCTAGGCTGCAACTCTCATATTTGTGGATTTTGAGGTTGAGCGTACTACAGATGAATGTATGTGTATTACAGAGAAAAAGCAATTTGTGCTGTTTATGTTTGCCAAGCGTGTATTTTGTATTCTACAAAAGTGTCTGAAATAATTTGCAGTCTCTCTTTTACACAGAGTTGGGTTTTTTTGTATGATTTTTTTTTTTTTTTTTTTTTTGCATAAATATGTCCTCCGGTCTATGTTGCCTTAGTTTCCCGGTTTTTAAAGCAGGGAACTTTTCAATTGAACAGACAAAACTTGAAATGCATGCTGCAGTGCAGCCCCTCAGGGTAGGAATCAGAGCAGATTTAATGTACTGCATTTGTAATGCATTTAAGTGTTTTTATTGCTTCACTATGGAGCTTGCGTTTCCTCAATGAATAGCCTAATGAAGAGGATCAGCAGTGCAATAGGTAGCAGCACACTTAGTCATATTAAACAGAGTAGGTCCAAATAAAGGGTCTTTTATGACAGTTTATAAAAGGGCCTCAAATGGTTGAAAAAGTATACATTAATCTGTCTTCTTGGTCTGCTAGTTTAGAGTATTGGCAAATAGGACCAGAAGAAATTGCAACTAATGGTGCTTGATAAAACTGCAAAAGAGACAAAAAAGGATTAAAAACTAACAATACAATAAGAATGAGGATTTGCAAAGACAGTTGGATTTTAATGTAAATTTCAACTTGAGCAATCTCCTCATATCTGTAAACTTGCTTAATAGCTTTTTGGTTTCTCAAGATAATTTGATTTATCAGGAAACAAATGGGTGAGCTGAAAAACCTGGATGCAGACAGGGACAGTCCTGGCCTCTCTGACAAACAGTGACTTTTAGAGGTGATGCTATACAACTCACAGCTTCTGCTGGAGGTCCCTGTAAGGTTTATTTGAGAGATAAAACCATGCTAGTTGTAGTGACAGTATGGTGTAGATAGTTTTACTCATATCTATGGTAAGCAATATTGATGTTTAAACAAAGCAAACCAATAACTAACAAATATGATATATTATTATTTATAGTCCAATTCAGGGCTGGAGACTATCCCAGCTATCCCAGCAATTATCAGGCGAGAGGCAGGGTACACCCTGGACAGGTCGCCAGTCCATCGCAGGGCTAACACAGAAAGACAGACAACCACTCACACACACTCACTCCGAGAGAATTTAGAGTGACCAATTAGCCTGCATGTCTTTGGACAGTGGGAGGAAGCCGGAGTACCCGGTGAGAACCCACGCATACAGGGGGAGAACATGCAAACTCCACACAGAAAGGCCAGTGTTTCAAACCCTTCCCCAGCTCGAACCAGCAACCCCCTCTGGCTCAAACTCCGCTTGAGGCTCAAACCGGCAACCTTCTTGCCGTGAGGCTGTGGTGCTAACCACCACACCACTGTGCAGCCTCAAATTCAATCAATCAATCTTTATCCATAGAGCACGAAATGCAAAGCAAAGTGTTTTACATTAAAAACGTAATGAACAACCTCATCTTCACTCAAGTCACTCAGCTCACAAACCCACGAATCGCAGACATACATGTACATGACATATTCCCACACACTCCCATACATGTCCATAAAATGGTTCAATTATGCTCTCCAGAGCATGTACATGGTGCGGAAAGTGAGGGAATAATTGCAGGAGGGATGCTTCAGAGCAACTTGGCTGTGGCTGAGAAATGAGTTCTGACAGACAGGATTAGGAAACTCGTAATCAGCCATGAACTCCTGCCTCAGGTTCAAGGATAACGAATCTAAATACTGCTTCAGGTCTTAAAAGTGAAATCCCACATGATCCAAAGTTGGTACATTGTCTCTCTGTCCTTCCTCATGTCTGCTGAAATGGCCCAGGTTATAAGAGCAGGTTATCGGCTACAAGCCAGGCTACAGTAAAACCATCCTTATACAGTTAGGAGCTGTGTTCCCTGGAAGATTTTACCTTGTCAGGTCTAGATGATGACCTTTGATTCGCTGGAGGTTGGTGAAGTGTTGAGCATACTCCGTTGCATATTATCAGGACTAACACTGTTAGATGTAAGTTTGTAGACTGGTTAGACACTGATAATTAATCTCATGGATTTAAAAAGTGAAAATCAATTCGCTATCCTGCTCTGTATGAAGGTCAGCTAACTACACAGAGGTGCAGCACTGACTTGAAATGGTGTATTTCAAATCAAAACAAACTTTATGAAGCGCTTTTCATGCAACCAGCAGCACAAAATGCATTACATAATAAAAACAATCTCTGAATATTAAAATAAAACAGGCCTTCAAACACCAAAGTATAAAGCGTATCCATTTAAAAACACACGCCATTATAATCTCCTTCGCACACAATTACACATGCACACATACACATCCATCCCTCGTTCTCCTCTCCTATTCTACACAATTGTGAACTACGATCCCTAGTTTCTGTCTCTTAATGTACATGTGAAAATATCAGTGGAACATCTTGCTTGACGCTGCTGTGAGGAAACGATACCTCAGGGATCCGTCCACAACGGGGCCCAGCCATGACCACAGAGGGCGCCACTACAGGAGCTACTCAGATCCCGGCAGACCGGGGCCCACACCACAGCCCATAGGGCTGCTGTGCAAGACCCCAGCCACCCGGAAATAGGCGATCACCACAGCAACAATCCTGCAGACCGAGCACGCAGAGCCCACCAGCATGGTGGATGCCCCTGAGGAAAACACTGGAGAAAAAAGTTAAAGCAAATATAAAATAAACCTAAAAACAAGAACAGAAAAGGGCAACAAAAATAAGAATACACATAAAGGAGTTTTATAAGAAAAAATTAATAAAATCAGATAAAATTTTAAAATGAATTAAAAAGATAAAAATTCAGTAAAAAGCTACAGTCTGAGGCTTTCTGGCAGGCTGCTCTAGACGAGGACTGATATTGGAACAAGGCCTCGCCGTAGGTTTTAGGTCTCACTTTAGGAATACCCAGAGGACCTCAGAGCCTGCAAGCGTTCATAAGAACAGGTCTGATTTAAATAAGAAGGTCCAAGACCATTAAGACATTTATAAACAACTAGAATAACCTTAAAATCATTTGGAAAATGATGGCAAGAATTAATTTTTTTTAACAGCACCAGAGCAAGGTTATGTTATGTGTTGTTGTGTTCATTCAGAAAGAACTTCAAGAATGATTTTGTAACTTGGTGTTCCAGCCAGGAGCATCACATGACAGCTGCCCTTTTTCTTTATGGGCACCATGTCACATGCCAGCAACTATATATCAACACACTGGCTGTTTAGAAAAGAAATCAGAGAAGAGACAGGATGCAAGACAGATGCTGGATTAGCCGCCTTTAGAGCACGCTAAAGTGCAAAAACCTGACAATGTTCAGTAGCGTTCCATTAATGATGGGAAAATTAAAGACACCACTCAAAAATGTTCCTCTTTGCTTTTTTCTCTGTGAAACGTTACGAAATAGTCCACACTAATGTGAGACTGACCTTCAGTCTCTCTAATCCCATCTCATCTCTTATATAACGGTCAAGACTTTTAAATAAAAGCTGAAGGCAAAAGAGGTGTTACCTTTACGTTTTGATGAGGACCTTTCTAAACCTTTTCTTTTCTTTTTTGATCATGCTCAGGATTCTTAGGTGGCTTACATGCATCTCATGGAGAGAAAGCAATGGGAATATGTGCACAGTCTGTTGTTTTAGTAGTCAACACACACATGCTTATGTTGGACTAACGGTGCCACATACTGACTGAAATCTGGAGCAATGGTAATATGGACACAGGTTTGGATCAGGCCACTCATTCTTTAGTTTTTCCACATGCTTCATCATGTTCAGGGTTGCAGGGAGGCTGGAGTCTGTTCTTGCTGTCATTTTGCAAAAGTCGGGGAACAAATTGCCCAGACAAGAAAACAGAACAAAGTACCGAGAGAAAACCCACTCGGGCACAGGGAGAACATATAATCTCCACATGAAGCCCCAATAAGGATATGATGTATGAAACCTTATGTTGTTTTGTGACCGTGCTAACCGGCGCTCAACAATGCTGCATTTTCCATCAAAAGTAAAAAAAAAAAAAAATGTTTGGGCAATGGAAAATGGCTCTGATATACACTAAAACAGAGTTGCTTACACCACACCCACTTTCCAAGTCAATTGCAAACACACAGAACAGGTTAAACTTTGGTAATTCAGGTTGTAAATAAATTAGGATCACAAAAAATATTTAATCATAGAGAGAGGTGGAAATGCTAGCATCTTACCCCAAACTACCCACCCTCTTGCTCTAACTGTAATCCCTTTATCTGCCCTTGACTGCCTAGCATTGTTTCTTCAGGCCTACCCTGATACACCAGGGTAAAACCAACCTGCTGCATTTTTCATTTCATGGTGCATTACTTCCTGCCTCTGTATGTGTCTGCGTATTGTCTATGTTGCCGTGTCGATCTTCTCTTTGCGATGAATGTCAATTAAGAAACGAACAGAAGCCTCTGCGGAGTTGCCTCAGATGTTGATCTGGTATTGGTATTCACCGTGCTCTGCTTTACACTTCATTGGCTGCATTGCATCGTCTTGTGTGCTGGGTGCAATTACGGGCCATATAAAATGAATCTGATACAGATGGACAATGATAAAATGGAGCCGAGTGACAGAGTCACAGTGAGAGAGACAATGATATGGTAGAAAATTGAGAAAATAGAACCCACTGCAAGTAGACAAAATATAAAATGGTGCACAAGTGACGGCTAAAAATGAGTTATATTCATTTATTTACATTATTGTATGATTTGAGGTGGTTAAGCTGACCTTTCCTGGCAAAGCAGAAGTAGTGGCGGCTCATAAACTCCAATATGTCAAATACAAAACATAAAAGAGCATCTGCAGGAACAGAAATGCGTGGCATTTTACTTTAAAGACATAGCTGATACAAATTTGAAAGAAATGAACTTACATAATCAGGAGTTTGCCTCTAAATGTCAACATATGGTTTATGTGCTGATAGTGAAAAAATGAAAAGTGTTACCAAGTTAACAGCACGCGATTGAGAGCAGTTGTTTTTGAATTTGCCAGAGCTTTTCAGGAAGTAGCTGGCACAATTTCATGAGATCTTGTGGAAACATTTAACATGCGTTGGTTAAAATACTATGATTGCAGTACCTCAGCACTCTTTTTAACCCCTTAGGAGCCTATTTGAGTGGAGGATTGGTCCATTATGTCCAAACCCTCTCTTCCAGATCAGCCATAAACCTTTAACTGGACATTAAAAGCCTGTGGAGCACCTTATGACAATTTAAACATACATACAGTTGGTTGCATAACGGGTCACACTAGCATACACCGAACTGGGGAAAAAAGGCTTTTTTTTTACTTTTTGTTTCCTCTAATACTGTCAGTTTTGTCTTTTTCTTTTCATATTTACTCTCCAGTTTGGCCTTTAACAGCTACTGACCCTTTTTTTTGGACAAAGTGTCCTTATGATTCAAACATTGAACTGGCCTATACACTGCACATTGTAATGCTGATGTAAAGAGGCAGCCAGCCAGCTGGTAGTAAGACAGGCAAAAATTGGATTTTTAGATTTATTGACTCCAACTTTCACATTCAATTCAATTTTATTTATAAAGCGCTTTTCCGACCGAAGCAACACAAAGTGCTTTACATGGTAAAAACAATAAA
>JBBBVU010000005.1:21093031-21105093 GCA_037177055.1 Atherinosoma microstoma
ACTCGTGCCGCTGAGTTCTGAAGTAGCTGTAAACTAGAAGTACTCTTCTTAGGAAGACCAGAGAGCAGGGCATTACATTGTAAGTCATTTCCCAGAAGGATTGTGTGCAATCATTGTGTTACATTATTGGCGATGTAACCACTCTGCTCTGGTTTAGAAGAAGAGTTAAACTGTCGTCCTCAGTTAACAGGGTCAGAAACTACCCAAGAACCGTATACTGTAGGTAAATGAAGTTATTTCCCATGAACACTATTCCATGACGTATCATTGATTCATTGGCTGTATGGCTACTTTAGTGTGTTGTTTATGCACTACCCTTGGCCTGACTGAAGTGCAGCTGAATGAGAAATGAAATTTAAATAAAGCAACATGCAGAAGGAAAAATTAAGTACAGATCATTTGCATTCACGCTGGTTGGAGTATGTGAACAAACACAAAGCTAAGGAAACTGAGAATATCCAGAATGGCATAGATTCAGGCCGGGGGGCTCTGAAAATCAGTTCTGATGAGAGCTTTGAAGACATCAGATTGTGTCACTCAAATGAATTAGATGACTAGTTGAGATTATTTTATTTATTTGTATTTTTGCTTTGATACATCTTTGACCTCTTCTAATTTTCCAAAATATTGCCAAGAAATTCTTCTTATAATTCATTCTTTCATTTTCTGTACTGCTTAATCCAATACAGAGAGACAGACAACCATTCACGCACTCACTCCTAGGGAGAATTTAGAGTGACCAGTTAACCTAACATCCATGTCTTTGGACAGTGGGAGGAAGCCGGAGTACCCAGTGAGAACCCACGCATACAGGGGGAGAACATGCAAACTCCACACAGAAAGGCCACTATTTCAAACCCCCTTCCCAGCCCGAACCAGCAACCCCCTCTGGCTCAAACTCCGCCTGGGGCTTGAACCAGCGACCTTCTTGTTGTGAGGCTACGGTGCTAACCACCACACCACCGTGCAGCCCTCTTCTTATGATGTCAAAAAAATTCCACAAAGCTACCAAAAAGCAGAAAATGTTTGGGCCAATTATAGCCCACATCTACAGTTTTGTTTGGCCCATATTGGCCTTGACTTACGAAATTGACTCTGTGTATGTGGCTGCCAAAACCCAGCCTTGACCACTAAATTTATGTGGTCTATGTCCAGGCTGATTCCTCATATTTGGACCACTTCTGGCCCTTACAACACTTTCCGTAATCCACATCCCAGCCAGCAACTGACATCTGGACCGCATGGATCCCACAAGATGCTTGACATAACTTGCGTCCAGGCCAGCAACTGACATCTGGACCACATCTGGCCTACACAAACTGGCCAGTACTATAACTGAGCCATAGGTACCAAACGTATCCCAGATTAGGCCCAAAGGTGTCTGCTGGGTATGGTTTACATTAGATCCTTTCAAATGTGTTGAAGTTACTTTGTTTCCTCACTAGTAATGAGAATGTTGGGGTTTTTTTTGGCATTTTTATGAGGAAAAAAAGCCAACAAAAACCATTTAAAGTGGTATGTTATGAGTTAACTTGGAGCCCTGAATACCTGACATATGAAGATAATTCTTGGAATAAATGTTCTTACTAGAATGTGTAGAATCTTTATTTTAGCTTGTCTTGTATTTCCTGCTCTTTAGCTTTTTGTTTGAGGAGCAACTCTGGGTTGCGTTTTATTTATACACACGTTTCTCTGAATGTCTGACTAGTTCAAACACCCATGGGCATATTTGAGGTGATGTGGAGTTCAGTATCTTGCTCAAGGATACTTACATGAAGACTGCAGGAGCTGGAGATCACCTAAGTTGCCTGAGCATGGGGGGGAGAGAATTCTTTATTTTATTTATCTATTTACCATTTAGGTTGCTTATTGACTTTCTTGTCATTTAACTGAGACTGAGAAAGTGCACACTTATTGGCTACAGTATCAGCCTCCCCACATAATCTATACATGATTTTGAAAGATAAGTGCAGTAATTTGTTCCCATTTACCCACAAAGTTTTATGAGAGTTCATTCATTTTCTATATGGCTTATTCCAAATTTAAAGTTGAGGGAAACCTGGAGCCTAGCAGGTGAGAGGCAGGGTACACCCTGGACAGGTCACCCGTCTATCATAGGGCCAAGGGGAGTGCATAATGCACCTCATTGTGCTCTGATATTAATTATAATCATTAAAACAGCCTGCGTTACATTTCAAATAAAAGGTTTTCAGGATCCAGGGTCTGCAGGTCAGTCAAGATCCCCCAATGGAAAAAGTTTCCACACTTTGTGCACAATTGCATTGACCCATAAAATGATGCTAGATCACTGGAGCTCCTGTATGCTACCACTTGTCAACAATAATTCTGGAACAGTAGTGTTTAACTGTGGGGGTCAATTGTGATCAATAGCTTACCCTTGAGGTGATCTACAGAAATTTTCAAGGCATTTATATCCAAACCTGGAATTTTACAGTCCAGCTGCAAAATGCAGTGTTTGTGTTTATTTACTATGGTAAATCTACAATGTGTGATCCATAGTATGATTATTTATTACATTTTTGTTATAAAAAAAAAGGTTGCTATCACTGCTGTGTTGCTAAGAGACCTCTACCTTGAGCTGGAAATTATTATGAAGCCACTTCCAGACTTCCAGTCAAACTTTCAACCGTTTAAGTTTAAACAGATGGTAATGCTCAATCAGGAGCAACCAAAAATCAACAAATGACAAGAAAGAAACAAACACGTCCCCCACTGCTTTTTGTATTTTTGTTTGTTTGTTGTTTTTCTTTTTTCTATATTCCTTTCTTTTCTCTTCCTCACATGTTTATATAAGATGCATTTCCTGTCTTTTTTGCACTTGCTATCACAGAAAAAAAGAAAAGAATAAATATATTTTACTTTCTCCTGAAAGCCACGACTTGAGAATGAATGCCGATAAGAAGAGGCTTGGTCACTGTTGATCTGCGTGTAAATTCTCTTGTTTCCTCTTGTGTTGTGCCCCTTTTAGTGCTATATGTATCAATACTTTATGTTTACATAGTTTTAGCCTCATAATCTGACAACTGAGGCTGTCTTGAAAAAACGTCTGTACGTTGACTGTGTTTGATAGGGTTGAAGTTCTTTGGATTTTTACATTAAGATAAACCAGGCAGACAATAAAATACCCAAAAATATCTTTGAGAAGCAAGAAGCAAACACCCTTGAAAATTGAAAGGTTTTTTGTCTTTGCTTTGTGCAGAAGTTGTGCTCTCCTGATCCCTTCCTTTTTGTCTGTCTGACTCATCATTCCTTTTTTTTTTACCTTTGTGCCGTCTCCTTTCCATTCTTTGACTTTCCACCCCTCCTAATTACAGCCTTCTACCTTATTTCTACCCACCTTTTTACTTCAATAATGTCCTTGTTTGTATCTAAGTTCTCTTGTTTGTGTCCTTTGCATGTAATTTTGTCTATATATTTTACACGTCATTGACGCCCTGAGCTCACAATCTTCATCTAACATTCATCATAAGGGCCCTTCAGCAATCATCTTTCTTGCTGCCTGATGAGTGTGGGTCAAAGTTGCAGAAAGATTCCAGGTCAAGCACAGTCAAGGACAATCAGAGGGGTCTGCAGGGGTCTTTACAGTCAAATCCCTCCAGGACACCAATTAGAGAGAAAGATGGAGGGGGACTGATGAATTGACGGGAGTAAAGGAGAGCAGAGAGCGATAGATCTACAAATAGAGAAGTGGGCAGTATGGAAGATGAAGATTACATTAAAATAAGGCAAAAAGGATTCATAAAGGTGGTGTGGAGGAAAGGGAAAGATGGGCACAAACACTACATGCCCTGTTTTGGTCAGAGTTGAATGAGAAGGAAGGAGATGAGATAAATAGTCGGCTTCATTGCAATCGGTTAATTGGCTTGATTAAAATTTTAGTTTGGATAAAATTGAACGATGAATGAACCAACAGGCTGACACGGTCGGAGCCTCGCCTCTAGCGTGCGTTTTGCAAAATATGTGGATGAAAGAGGGAAAAAAAGCAAAATGATGTGTATGTGGAAAGATGTGTTGAGGAAATGAAATACAAAAGTAAGGCAAGCAGGTATGATGAGTTAGAATCGACTGTGGAAAAGGAAGAGAAGGAAAATGTGATGGGAATGGAGTTATGGCTGAATGAAGGTTAAATGTGCATCTGCAGCTATCACCATTACCTTCACCTATTACCGTCTGCCTCCAGACATTTCACCTCCACAGCTAACCACACAGTATCTCTGTCCGTATGTGTGGGTGCAAGTCTGTGGGGCCATTGTAAATCGATCCCACCCTCCCCAAATATAGACAGTTTTTTTTCTTTTTTTTAAATAGCCTGTCCTTCTGATGCTAAAAGCCTCGGTGATGTCAGTGCAAACATGGCCCAAAACTAAAACTAATAAACATGACAAATTCTACTGTCCAAAATATACTTAAGATTGTCAACAAATAAGCTTTATTCCAAAAGTTTTGAGAAGTCAACATCACATTCTTAATCTGTAGGGGTTGATATGGAGTTGACCCACACGTTGCTACTTTAAAAGCTTCAACTCTTCTGGGGAGGCTTTCCACAAGGCTTAGGAGTGTATTTATTGGGGATTTTGTCCATACTTCAATACGTGCATGTGTGAGGTTATGCACAGATGTTGTATGAGAAGGCCTGACTTGCTGTATCTGCTCCAATTCATTCCAAATGAGTTATATTAGGTTAAGGTCAGGACTCTGGTGTTGAGGAACTTGACTGACCCACACAAACTGTCTCATCCATGTCTTTATGGACTTTGCTTAGAGCACCTAAATTCAGTGATTTGGATGGGCTGTCCCATCCAAAGAATTTAAGGGAGAGAAGTTCTATGTTTGAGACTCACTTAAAATAAGCTCAAAGCCAGATAATCGTTAAGTTGGGCTGCCGAAATGATTTACAGCAGTTTTCTGCTTATGATTTTTAAGGAATGTCCAATTACAAATTCATGATGTAGGGGCGTTAACTATATAAGGCAATCTAAAGTGACTCCATCCTTAAAACTGGAATGTTATGAACAGGTTGACTTCAGTGTACAAGCAACCAGTTTGACCTTGCTGTTCTGCCTTTATATTTGCCTTGTATTTTAAAATTTATCTGAGACAGATGGATCTAATAGATACACTAACACACTGGTACAACAAATGAACTAAGCTTCTTGGTCTGCGACTTGCATGTTGATGTTGCACAAATGTATACTGCCATATTCCTAACAAGACTACTCATGAGCACAAGTTCTCGCAATTGAACTTTATCAGTTACCAAGTCAGGCCTGCATGGTGGTGAGGTGGTTAGCACCACTGCCTCACAGCAAGATGGTCACTGGTTCAGGCCTCAGCTGGGGAGGGGTTCGAACTGGGACCTTTTGTCGGGAGTTTGCATGTTCTCTCTGTGTATGCGTGGGTTCTTTTATGGGAACTCCAGCACCGTCCGAGAGTCCAAAGACATGCATGATAGGTAAATTGGTCACTCTAAATTCTCCCTAGGAGTGAATGGCTGTTTGTCTCTCTGTGATGGACGGGTGACCTGTCCAGGGTGTACCCTGCCTCTCACCTGCTAATTGCTGGGATAGGCTCTAGCTTCCCCACAACCCTGAATTAGACTAAGTGTTATAGAAAATGGAGGGATGGATGGTGGATTTACCAAGTCCATACTGCAGATTAAATTTCTGCATGAAAGCACTTTTCTATGGTTGAAATAAACTATGCTCTGTTTGTCTTGCGTTTCATTTATGTTGATCTGAGATCTGTCAGTCAAGATCTTGTGCAGACTCTTGTTCTCATTTTCCTGGTGTTTTAGGACATAATAGGATTAGGTTTTATCTATGCTTAAATGTGGAAATCTTGCACTGACTTTGAGCAGAATCTGCTGCAAAGCCCTCATCAACTCACCATCTAGGAGTTCATAATGCAGTTGAATTAATCAAGTGGTCTGTTGATGGTATCATATGAATACATTAATCTGATTCATACTGGGGCAATCTTTCTCCTTTAGTCCCTTTTTCCATTCTGTAAATGTTAGGACTCTGGTTTTTAATGGTGATAGTACATTTTTGTATTTATTTGATACTTTGTTGCATTATCAGTCCAAAAGTAGCTTTGTTATTCATGAAGATTTTGTTTTCTTATCTTACAGTGACTTGGTGATACTGCTGCTGTAGAGTTACTGAAACTGGGCGGCATCTGTTTAAGACCATTGAGATCATTGTTCTTAACTATGGACATTTTTCTCCATTCGGGCTAATATTTATCTCTCAATATGTCCGTCATTTAGATGGTGTTGGTGCATATGGCACAATTCTTTTCACAAATTTTAGAATTCAACTTTTAATTTTGCAAACACCAATCGTGTCTGAGGAAATTGTAGTCGTATGTGAAATCACAATAGGATGTAAACAAATGTCCTTTAAATTTCTGATCCCAACCCTCCTTTTTTAAACTTTCTATGAAGAGAAAAATCCTAGCCAACTTTAAATCTTACCTTCCATGTATGCCCTTCTGTACTTTCACAACACTGACTATTTAAAATAAAAAGCAAGTGAAGGGCAAAGGATCCATGGCTAAAGGAAAAAAGGAAAGGGATGGAGATATAAATACCCAAAGCTAAAGAGTGAGAGAAAGATGTGTCCTGAAGTGTCTGCTTTTCCAGTTTTTCTCTTTCACTGAAAACTTACTGGGAGGCATGGGGAGAGATGGATGGATTGAAAGGGAGAGATGGATGGATTGAAAGGGAGAGGCAGCAGAGAGATGGAGGAGTGTGTCTCTGCCCACTCAAGGGCAAAGAGCACCTTGACAGCCTTTCTTGGAGAGAGAGTAGTCGTGTCGGCCACTTCTTGTCTCTCTATTTCTGCCACTTCCTCTGGATCATGTCATTTCTACTCCTGTCAATTCACCTCTTCCTTCTCCCTCCATGACTTTCCTTTTGTCTCATATCCCTATTAAAAAAAATCGAACGATGGAAAGCCTGAAGGAAAATTGATCGTGCAGAAATGAGCTCTGACCAGCACGCACCACCTAACTCAAATGTTATCACCCCATTAAATGGATATTATTAGTTATTGCTTCCAAATAGTAGGACTCTTTTGTCACATCCTGGTGGGCACAGAAGGCTTTTATCATCTGTTTGAAAGGAGACCATAGCATCTGCAAGACAGTCCACATTTATCTTGAGATCATGAGTTAATTATATCATTTCAAGATCACAAAGCTTGTTGTCATGTGATAAGTTCATTTACCTCCTTTTCTTGAGAAATTCTAGCTTTTTGTTATCTTGAGATGAAAACCTACTGTAAATTGTTTACCAATGGATAACAAGCTTTGGTTCCTATAGTAGTACCTAACTGCATTGTTCATTTTCACAACTAAGAATCTGGATAAGTTGAGGCATGCTTATGTTATTGTCTTTGCTTCCTGGTAACAGGGAACAACAACAAAAAATAGTTTTTTTATAAATGTTTTTAAAAGTAATAAACTTGTTATTTAGATTTTTTTTTAAACTATTTATCTTGAGATGACGCTAAATTGTTGGTGTTTATTTTAAATTTAAACTTCTTTCAGACTCTTTTAAAGAAGCCAAGAACGTCCATATCTGCAGATACTTTATTTCTGTTTTTCAAGATTAGAAACCCATTATTTTGTTTCATTGGGAATAGAAAGCTCATTCTCAAGTTATTTTTTATCAATAAATTAGCCTTTTGTTTTCTTGAGATAACCACCTGCTTGTCACCAAGGAATAACAAGCTCTGTTTTCTTAATTTAATGAGATGATCTCGATAAAGAATGGACGGAACTTAATTTATTCCTAAATGGTCCCAATTGGTCAGAATCTGTAAGTTAAAATGTTATTCTGTTCTTTTCTTTGCAATGAATTTTCCTGACATCCAACAAGGAAAGCCATCCTTGTTTTTATCATAGTTTTTGAAAATAATTGAACTATTATCTTGTGAAATAATTCTTATCTCAAAACAATAATAATAATCCATCCATAGCATTTACTCACTTATTCCAATTGATGGTCACGGGATTGTTTAAGTTTTTTCAAGCATGTTTGATCCCAGCTAATGTATTTCCGACTTTCAGTTGTTTTTTCCACAAACATGAGGTTAAGAAAAGGTGGAGGGGAAAAAAGTGTGAGTACATAAGAGAAGACGAAGACCATACCTGCACCATGATGTGGGTCTGCAGGACTGAAACTACATCTGTTCATCAAATATTCTTCAAAATAATATCAAGTGCAGGTTAAATGGTCACCACCTTTGCTACCTTGCTACACAAAATGGGAAAAATCTGGAGCGAGACTAAAGTAACAGCTTCTGGCACCTTGTATCCATGTATTTTGTTAGGAGTAAGTGTTGTGGACTGGTTTCACTGACAGTGTGTGGTGTAGTTATATTGAAATAACATTGTGATACCCCAGTGCAATGCATCAAATACATCATTAGTGAGGTGTCCTTGTAGGCGGAGCATACCACCAACTTATTTAATGAGTTTCAGCTATTAAAGTGTGCCACCAGGTCTTGAGGGATGTTTGCAGGTTGTCTTGATTCCTTTTCTCAAACACAGATACTTTCAAAGTATTATTCCTCAAGTTAATGATTTATTTGTATCATGCAGAATATTGCTCGCTAGCATGTGCTGACCACATCAGCTCAAATGAACACCGAGCAGATTTGACCAAGTTTCTTTATACACCTAAGAGCACAATTTCCTGTTCTGTCTGTTTTACAACTCACATTTTTCCCATAAAACTAGTTCTAAATGGTTATTCATCCAACCAGGATCTACTTATAGAGACAATACAATGGAAACGTACAAGATAAACTGCTATGATAATTAACTCACTTTCAAGATGTCTAAGTACTGAGACAAAGTATTTGTTCCCACAAAATATATTAGTAAAAAATTTGCATAATATTTAATCCTTCAAAGGGATACCACTATTAGGAATGGCATCAGTAAACTATAGAAAATAAAACAGTTCAGGTTTATATTCAAGAATCCCATCTTTTAAATTAAGACTTGACCTACCAAACCACGGACTGGACTCCCTAGTTTGGAGGGGCAGGGCCGTTGGGCAGGACGATGCAGAAGCGCTGCCTGCTGAAGCTGCTTGAGGAACGGGCATACAGCTTGATTAATCATACTGCTGTTCCTTTTATGAAACCAGTCCTAGTCACCGCTGCTGTGCCATGTTTCCTCTAGTTGACACACTGTAAGGACTAAGTTGAGGCATCCTAGTTACAGTTACAGCAGTATCAAAGACTGGGGAACTGGTTACAATTAAGGGAAGGCAGGGAAAGGTGATTCTTAGAGTTCCTTTACTTTTTTCTGCGAAACATAAATTCCAGTTTCACACAGGGGAGAGTGTAACAAAGTGGCACAATGCATTTGAGTCACAAGATGATTGCCAGACAGAAATGGGTAAGAGCCGCCAAAATAACCTGCATTTACCCCAGTATGGAGTACTCCCAATCACACAGGTCAGCCGACTGTGGTCATTTTTATAGCCTCAGAGATGGAAGACATCTTTATACATTTTTTTCACTGCCTTCCCTTGTTGGAAAGATCTTGCATAAAGTCTGCATCCCACATTTAATTAGCCTGGACTTCATTAAGCGGAGGCAGACTCATTCAAATTGAGCATAAGTATTTATTTATGCTGCCATTATCTTAAATTACAAACCTTATTATTCAACTTGCTTCCAGTCGTCTCAATTAGCAGTTATTATTCTTGCATGTACTTGGAACAAAATGGATCAGGAGCATTTTGTTTTTTGTTGGAATATATGCAAAACAATGAGCAAAGCTGGCATGTATTAATTAGATATTAGAAAGCTGCGTTGCGAAGGAGAAACAACATTCTACGGGATTGAAGCCAACCTCTTTTTAGTACATAAATAAGGAATTCTTCCTTTCCAACATGCAAAACCGAAAGACTTTTTAAAATCCAATTATGATTGTACTATCATTCAGCTCGAGGGAATCTGTGCAGAGGTACACCTTCCAAAAATCTATTTCTGAAATCATTTATGACCCACATAAAAGATATACACAAAAATGACAGTGTGTACTGGATGTTCCTTTTTAATTTTTTTTTTTTTTTTTTTAAACTTGGATCTGTATAAGATAGCATATTACTTCATATTTCCACATTTAGGTCTGTACAATTTGACAGCAAGAATGTTGAGATGACTTAAAGTATACTAAATCTGTGAAATGATGAAGCCGACCATGACCGGGACATAGCTGGCTCACCAGAAGTTACCTGCTGCCAAAACGCAGCTGAATGTGTCGAGACTTGGTCTGGATAAAGACCTAGTTTACAGATGGTGCATACATATAGTCCGTGTCTGTCTTTCTTTCTCTTTCTCTCCCAAACACACACACACAAATACACACACAAAGCTGTAATCCATCTTAATGCATGTTAGTAGAGGGATAAAGGAAGGATAGCTGATTTGTCTTAGAGCTCAAGATAATCACAACTGTGGATGATGTTCTTAGCGTGTGTGAAGGTTATATTTGCGTGTTTTAGATTTTGTCATTTGCCAAAGCAATAACAGAAACGTATTAACAAAATTTTATTTATATTCATGAAAGGACTGTGTGAAAGTGCCATTAAAATCTCCTTAGATCTCCTTGTCTTTAAACTCGAACCCAATGCAGCACATACAGACATACATTCACTCAGTCGCAATACATTTTTTCATAGAGTATAACATAAGGCTTTCTCTCATCTCTGGAGCAAATGGTGCTAAACACACACACATACATACAGTATAGACATGTATTCTTCCTTTCACACTCGTGCACATACACACAGATTAGGAGTTGATTGCATTATTGTATTAATGAATAAACGGCAAGGTCATCTGAGCTGACATGAGGGTGAGTGTTATCTCTAAGCTGTCATTGTAACTTTTTGATTTTGTATTAATTGCCACGTTCAGCATCGGCCATGTTTAGATGTTACATTTAATAGACGTAAATGATTACTGGATCATTCCTGTTAATTACGAGTAGATTCTTTTTATGTTGATTTTAGATATCATTACTGCCCGGGGTGTTCGTGTTGGAGGTATACACAGAATGAGGAACGTGAGAGGCAAGATGACTTTTCTGTCAAACAAGATGTTTTCCTGCTGTTTAACAGATACACTCACCGGCATCAGAGACACCTGTTCACACCTGTTACATTGCTTGTTGACACAAACAGTTATTCAGCTATTGTGAGAATATCCAGTGAGCAGCAGTTGTCTGGATGATGATTTCTTGTTGATGCCAGAGGAGAATGGGCAGACTGGTTGGAGATGATAGAAAGGTGACAGCAACTAAAATAACCACTGGTTCCAACTGGGTCTGGAGAATAGCATCTCTGAATGACCAACCATTTCTGGGGTTATCAGAATGGTCTGAAAAAGTGAAATCATCCGGTGGGTGGCAGTTGTCTGGACAAAAGATTGGAGAAAACATTGCGAAGCACTGCCACAGACCCCCCACCAGGCCACCAGAGACATCCCGGCCTGAACCAATCGCAGCCCCCAGCGCAGGCGGCCCCCACTGGAGAAACACTGGAGATATAGTATAAAAACATAAAACTGTGTAGGCTAAGAACATAAAAATAAATAAATAAATGACCAAATAAATAACTAAATGAATAACAAAATAAAATATTTTATGCACCTCCACCATGCCCTTTAAATAGCCCCTCTGAAAGGAATGAGGTTCTATCAAATTGAATTGAATTGAACAACACAACATCCTGCCTTGTATCAACGGTTCAGGCTACTGGTGGCTCAGTGGCGTCAAGGATATTTTTCTTGGCACAGTTTTGGCCCCTTCGTACCAACTGATGGCTACTTCCAGCAGGATAATGCACATGTCACAAAGATCAAATCATCTCCAACTGGGTTCTTGAACATGAGTTCACTGTCCTCCAACGGCCTCCACAGTCACCACATCTCAATCCATTATTTCACTTTTGGGATGTGGTGGAACGGGAGATTCTCATCATGGATGTGCAGCAACTGTGTGATGCTATCATGTCA
>JBBBVU010000005.1:21109547-21137938 GCA_037177055.1 Atherinosoma microstoma
TTCCTGCCCGATTCTACCATTCATTTTTTTCACCTCATTCATTTATTTACCATCTACTACTTACATTGTTTTCTCTCTGAGGTTAAGAATACAAATTGAACATCCAGCTATATCAGCTTAGAGGTGCTAATTAAACTGCATTCTGGCTTTGTTAAATGAACTGGGGCCACATACGAAGCAGCATGCAGCCATAATATTTCTGCACTGTTAGTTTTCATTGAACACTCTGTATTAGATGGTTTACAGGTTTGTAATTTTATTTTAGGGTCTACTTGCAGAGGTAAATATGCTTTGCTGCAGTGCCCCTCTTCACTTTCTGAGTAAAGCTTAAAATGACAGGACCTACCTGTTGTTTCCAGTGCAAACCAATAAACCGTCTCCTCCCCCGACTGACTGTTTTTTTGTTTTGAGATTTCCCCAATATTCCTAGAGATCCCTCTTTCCATTTCTCCTCTTGTGGACTTTAAGGTTTGACTACAACCGAATGGTGGGTTTTGCTTACAAGCCTTCCTGAGTGAAGTGATCCAGAAGTATCTGAGCAGCAGCAATGATGGGAGCTGTTCAAATTCACCAAATACAAAGAAAAGGAGCTCAAATGTGGTGTTTGAGTGTCTGAGCAGTCATCAATTCTAAATTCCTTTTAAACTTGTAACGTTTATCAACAAAGTCATGGAAAAGAGCTTAGGGAAAGGTACCATACCACTTAATTTAGAAAGCATTTTCAAAAACAACAATGCTGACCAAAGTGCTGTACAGTTAAAAAAAAAAAAATTGATAAGACAGGCCAAGGATTAAAATATAGTAAAAAACACAAGATAAAAGAGTTCAAGAAACAAATTAAATAAAAATCCACAAAACAACACCAGTTGAAGATGATAGGAAGTGACTTTTTTTTTGGCTATTAATCCATATTGTTTGCTTTTGGTTAGGTCAACTCGATCTTCAACCCCTGGCAACATAGCGTGTACCACCCTCTGGAGTCATCATTCACCTTTATCTGTTTGGAATCCGTCAGTGGTAACATGTTTGAGCATTTAATCTGTAACAATGTATATACGTGTAGCTAACTATCTTTATTTTTTAATTTTATTTTTTAAATTTTGATATTTTTATTGAGTTTTAAAACAAAAAAAGATACATAAATGTACATAAAATCCACCCTTTCACATCTACGTTCATACATACACCCACACACATTCATACTTGAGTGCTGTGTCCATTCTATATTAATAGCTCGCAATAACAAACCACCAATAATGAAGTTGATAGGAAGGGCTTCGAGGAAGCAGTACCCCAGTCTACTTTTTCGATTCCCCACCGCCATGACACACCTTTAAATGAATACCGAGGCACATATCAGCAAAAAAAAGACAAAGAAAAGAAGTACATAATAACATTAATGTTGTTCCAATTATTATTGCCACTACCATATCTGGTAGCATTATAACAGGAAAATTATGTATCTATATTTTTCAGTAAAAGATTCCAAGTTTCTTCCCATTTGTGTATATTTCAAACTAACTATGTATCTTTAACACGTTAAATGATCCATTGATATAATTTCTTGCCTTAACTAACTGCTTTTTTTAAAGATGAGAGAAAAGTGAAAGAACTATAGAAGGCATACCACTGGAGGTAATGAATTATTGCCTTACACCATTGCCTCCTTCCTTTTGTAAAGCTATTTTTCATCAAATCAACAAGCTTCATATTGTCACATTTCAAACATAATCATACATCATACGGCCTATTTATAAAAAGTCCACCATGCTAGTATCAGGTAAGACTTACTTTTGTCTTTTGAATTGCGTTAATTCTTTGTGGCATAGATTCATGCCACAAAGACATGATAGCTTGACATGATAGCATCACACAAATCCTCTTTCTTCCTCATTCTGACGTGTGGTTTGAACTTCTGCAAGTCATCTTGACCATGTTGACACGACTGCATTGAGTTGCTGCCATGTGGTTGGCTGATAACTTCTTGAAGACTAACCCTGGTTCAAATGACCATCCTTCCCACGTTTTGTCATTTACAGCTCAGCATGTAAAGGCTTGTTACAGAAACTTGTTGTTCTCTACCGCTCTGCCATCTCCTTTGTAACAAATGCTCCTGTCAGCGCATCACTGCACTTTATATTCATCTCTCAATTGGCCATTATTGCACACCTACCACAAAAACCACTGGTTCTTGTTAACATACAAAGCGCTCCTTGGTTTGACCTCCATTTGCCAGAAATACTTAAACAGAAGAAGCTTGACTCCTTCTATTAATTGTTGATGTTTCATTTTCCAGCTGAAAAGCCCTCGTCAAATTCAGCTGACTGCTGCAGAGTTCTAAGCGTTTAAGCCCTTTGTATGGTCATTTCCACCTTTTTCTGTCTCCAAACGAGCATCATTAAACAGTGGCCAAAATTCAAAGTAGCTTTACCCGTCGTGTTAGAAGTACCACTGACTGGACACAAGATGAACTGATCTGACAAACTGTGTATATCTAAAGTGAAATGTAAACATGTAAAAGATTTATACTAATCCTGGTGTATCCTTTTGAATGTATTCTCATTAGGACAGCTGATGGAAAACAAGCTGATTATTTGAAGTCAATTACTGATATTCAAAACCTGTGCCAAAGTTTTATCCTCCAAAAAGGGAAAAATAAAAGAAATGGAATTGAATAAGTGGAGTAAGTGATTCAGAGAGGTACCCACAGTGAGAGATGGACAGAGACAGGCAGACAGACAAAAGCCTGAATATGTTTAAAGAGTCAAAGCCACTCAGTTTATTCTCTGCTGGATGATGTAAAGGCCATTAACAAAGGGCTGCTGTGCTAATGTAAAACCAGATAATCCTTGCGTGCGTGTGCAGAAGGGGCAGGAGTTGGATGAATGAGCTTGTGCAAAGATTTGTCCATCAACTCCTGTGCACAATAAAGAAAATATAGAATAGATGGGATATCTGCAACATGATTTTTTTTTTTTTTTAAGAAAAAGAAAAGAAAAGGGCTGTTTCTGTGTTTGCAAATATGTGTTTGAATAATTTTGTGCATAGACACGGCAATGTGTCTAAGCATTACAATGAAGCGTGCAAAACTGAACACACGTTACTGATCGCAGCTTGTCCTATCTAAAACACAATGGAGAACAGAACAGTGTGTTTCATAAATCAGTGGAGAGGCTCAGATTATACACAGTATCCGATACAAAAAAGCAAAAAAACAAAAGTGCCATGGAGAGTAAAGGGAGAAAAATGAGAGGGGGAGAAGATAAAATTCAGAATTCAAAAGGAAGCAAATGATAGATGATGACAAAGACAGACTGAGATAATTGGAGGACAGGGGGAAACTGCAGTGAGAGTAAAAGGAAGCAACACAAAAGGAGAATGTTAATGTCTCACGATGACAGTTTTATATTACAGCTTTATTCTTAGAGAGGAAAATTATACAACATATACTTAGGAAAGGAAGCTAGGAATCAATGATGGAGGACTGAGAATAGGAAGAATGGTCAAAATGATCCGATGAAAGGAAAGAGGAAGAATATGTAAAAAGTCAGTCAAAATCAATGGTAAGGGTTTTTTTCTAGTCTCGTTGACAACTCAAAGTGCTTTTACACTACAAGTTTCATTCACCACCTCAAACACTTTTTAAAGACATACAATCAGTGGTGAGCAGTCATGGTAGGTAGTGCCTACCCAAGGCAGGAAGGCATAAATTAAAAAAATCCATCTTAATAATTAGTTTTTATAATTTGTTTCAAGTTTTTATAAAAAAAAAAAAAAAAATTCTCAAACTAAAATTTCCTATAGCCTGTAGTACCTATCAGTTTGGAAGTGATGGCATTTAGGGTTTTTCATAGCTCAATAAAAATGACTCAACACCGCATCAATTGCGCTGTATTGCGGTCCAGGCCTATTGAAGGCACGGCTCTGGCTTTACCTGCCATATTATTACAACCATCGCAATTATGTGTGTTCACGCATGCACAGTCACTTTCCCCATATGAAAATCAATCAAGTAAAATAGCAGATTGCCGCGGTGCCTTTTTTCATTACTGTGTCTCGACTGGCCTGATTGGCCTTCAGGATCCAACCCAGACAAGCTGGAAAAAGTTGCCTGGGCAGGGAAAGTCTGGTCTTCCCTGCTTAAGTTGCTGTACCTATGACCTGACTTCAGAGAAGCAGTAGAAGTTGAATACACGAATGGCTAGATGGATGTTAAGTGACACTACATAAGTTTCCAACCTATGTTCCAAAACTTTGTCCCTCCAATTCATTTTGATGGCACACTGACATTCATGATATGCATTTCTTGAGCCATTAATGCCCTGCAGCATCCCAAGGCCAAAAAGCTGCACTTCGCAACTGGATTTTTTGCAGCCCAGCGCATAGCATAGCATGTAGGCTGTGTTTTGCTTTACACACCCTGTCATCCACCAGCAACTGGATATCAATACACTGGCAATTTTGGCTGATTCAAAAACGCAGAAGGACATTATTGGAGGAAGAAAGGAAAAGAAAGAAAGAGAAGACTACTCAACATCAGACTGACTGAAGAGGCCCATTTATGCTCCTTTACATACGTGAAAGGGGAGTTCCGTTTCAGTCTCCGTCCTCATAGTTCCATGCAGCTTTTATTTTTTCTATGGTTGTTAATTCAATTCATCCACTAGTGGACAGTGCTGACTGCTGAGTTCATTCCCTGCACACGTATCTGACGCAGGAGACAGATGAAATTGTCCGTCTATCTGCGTATCCGTCTTCTGCGTCATGCATAAATGGGCCTTTATTGGCTGAAGAGAGCTTGAAGAGACAGGTTGCAAGATAGATACAAAATTAGCCTTCGTTAAGGAGTGCTAAAGTGCAAAAGTGCCACTTTGATAGGAAATTTTGGGGGTTTCAATTTCATGTTGTCATGTCATTAATTAGCATACATACCTTTCTTACATTGTAAATTCTCATATCGTCTCATTTTTATTCAGGAAAACTCCCTGCCAGACAGGATATGCTTTCAGGATTATTTGTAAGTTTGTAAGTCTTATGCCTCTCCTGAGCCAGCATCTACCCCTTTCATTTCAGCTTTCTCCATTGTTACATCCCACAATGTCTACCTGGTCCATCCATCTTACACCTAATGATACCGTGCTCGGTCCATTAGGTGGCTTTGAATAGCTAACTGGCTTCATTGATGGAAATAACACCTCACACAGTCAAACACAATCCATATCCATCCAAGTTGACAGTTTTATGCTAGACCTGCATCAAACTGTCACTCAGAATTTTCTCTGCATACTTGCTTGTTGATTGCAAGAGTTTGCTAGTATGCTCTTGTAAAGCTAAAACAAAAACATTTATGAAAGAGTATACAACAGATGCTACTGTCCCAATACTGTTAAATTTTTAAATACAAAGTTTAAAGTATCAGCAATCAAACGTATGGTGGTGTATCATTATATACCACTATTGTGAACATTAAGGCTTTTCAAACAGAAATCGAAAATACATTTTTGCTCTCTGTTTTTGAGGTGAGAAACTATTTTCTGACTTATGGCAGCACTACAAAGTCTCAGATGAGGGCAATGGTATGTGTGATCATCCTTGTGAAGTAAAGAACGGGAGAAGACCAATAATCTGAAAGAAACCTCTCCTGTTTATAACGGGGATTTTACTGACAGATTCAAAGCAGATCAAAATTAGAGAATCAAAAAGCCGTTTTATGTTGTTGTATGTAGTCCTGGTGCCGGAACACAGTAACAGGCTGGGCAATTGATTATTGTGGGTAGGCCCTATTTATAAAGTGAACTTTGACCATAGAAAATTCCAGTTTTATCATTTAATATTTGGCTCATAAGTTTATTACACAAAAACCACACACAAATTGGATCCAGCTGATATCAGCTTTGACCAACAGATTCAACAGAAATTTAACATTTTATTTATCAATAGCAAAGTCAGTGTAGTAATCTCAATGACCAATCATACTTTGATTAAACGACAGATTGAGCCTGAGATCGTTTGAATCAAATTACCCAAACAGCGGTCTTATGAGAGCACCATGGGTCACATTTCTCAAAGAACAACACAGACACTCAGGAAGCACAGGTGTTTTCATGATGCTCTTACCACTTGACAAACTTATATTTCAGTCAAAGAGGAACCGTGGTTGAATGCTCAATAACTAACCTGCAGAAGAACTTTGCATAACTTCATTTCGAAATCGAAATAACTTCATTTCGAAATAAAAATGCTACTTCCTGGATGGGAGAGCCTGATTTGTGAATGGGAGGGTCTTGCCCCCTGGAACCTGCCCATAGCACCGGGTCTGGTTGTTCACACATACTGGATAAACATTTTCAGGCTAACAAAATGTTAAGGCACAATCATTTAAGACCTAAATACCAAGAGTTTCTGCAGTTACGCAGAATTCATTTCTAAATGTGAATTGCCAACCACTTAGTTATTTCATCGCAGTGCAATTTCTTTGTATCCTAGTATGCCTCAACATATTTAAGCAAACCTGGGAAGTGACTGATATTAGAAATTAACAATAACTTGCTAGCATCGGATGGAAACAATGCAGGAACATGAATTAGGAATAATATTTAGAGGAAGAGTGAAAAATGTTTGTCATGCATCAAGTTGACTTTTGAAAGCTACATTATCCAAAATATTCCCAGGAGTAGAAACTCAATACTGATTCAATCCCAGTGCAATTTAAGTCTTGTTTTCATTTCGAAAATCTAATTATCCAACATGTCGCAAACATATTTTAAGATCACCTTTCCAGGGTGTACACTGCCTCTTGCCTCATAATGATCGTGTTAACTCTCCAGTGACCCCGCAATGGAATAAGAGGCTATATTTGATGGATGTAGCAACTGTGTGATGACTGAAAGGGCCAGTGACAGTAAAATGGATACGATTTGATTGGTTTGACAGATGAACAATGGCTGATTAAGAATGCTGGTAGTGTTGGTTTGTAGGCAATTCTTGAAAGAGTCTAAAAATAGAGGCAGATTAGTGTCGTCTTCAACTGAGAATCTCCACAAAATTATGTAGGGACTAGGGATGGACGCTACCTAGGTTTTTTCTGTTGATACGATACCATTAGGTTATGGTACTTTTTCCATCAAAACATACTTTTTAAGGTTTAAATATTAATTAAAATGACAAAATTCTCAATTTAATGGAAAATAACAGTAATGAATATGATAAATCATAATGCATTAAACAAGTGAAATATCAAAATATCACTAAGTGATCATTATGACATCTGATAGGCTGACATGATCATGTGACAAAAAATACACTGTGGATGGGCTTTGCGTGCAGTTTTATTGCTTGAAACTCTCAGAATTGAAAACAAATGGCATGTTTTATCAGCAGAGTGGTATCTCAACATTCAAAAAAAAGTTATCACTTCCTATACTTTGAGAATTTAAAAATTAAAAGTATCAATATGCCTGTCCCTAGTAGGGACTCGCATGTAAAGATGCATTGTGAAGAATCTGGTATATCCTATAGGATGTAGCAGCAATGGGGCTGTGATAGAAGCCATAGCAGGTATGTAGTTGAGCCAGAGGTAAGGTTTAGGCAGATGGTTGGGAGAACTGAGGAATACAAGCTTATGGAGATAAAACAAGGTAATGACTGCTATAGGGGTAAATGCGTGAAGAGCAAGAAGTCAAACAGGATCCAGGCAGGCAGAGATCAGGGTCAGTTCCAGATCAGATTGGCCCAACAGACAGGTGCAGAATACAGATGGCTGGAAAGTTGAAGGGCAGGTTTGCAGATATAAAGAAAGAGGGACAGGTGAAGCTGGTTAGGTTGATTAGTGGCTGATTGCTGTGAACAGAGAGTAGAGAGGTGACAAGGAGCATGACCAAATAAGGCATGGGAATGGAAACCATGACAATGGATGGATGGATATTTGAAGATCTTGTCTGAGATTTTGTCTTCTAATTGCAATTTTTGGAGGCCCCGAGAATTTTGGTTTACTTCAAGACAAATAAAAATCCTGGCTTTGACATTTTAAACAGTGTGTTGCCTTTTGTTTCACTGGAAGTCAAATAGGCCCCATCTCTTTATTAGTGGCTTCATGATGTTGCATATTTTCTGGAATTGAGAGGGGAAAAAAAGAATTAAAGTAACATCCTTTTTAGATTTTACTTCTCTAAAAGTCAGGATTTGTTTTCCTTTTTTCCCCTAAATAATTTTTTTTAATGTGTTTTTGTTTTATGGGAACAGCCTTGTCTCACTGTTTGTTCATGAAAGAAAAAGATGAAATTGCCAATATTACACTGTTGTAATATTTGTCATGCTTCCTCACTAACAAATTCAGATTTTTTTTTTTATTGAAATCAATCTGTTATTTCAACATTTGTCATGAAATTCAGTAATTTTCCCTTCCTGTTGCTATGCCTCTCATTAGTTAAAATGTACTTTTCCTAAGCAGTGTTCAGGGGTTCATTAAGGCAATTTTAGCCATTTATCACCATACCTTTTTGTCCAAATATGGCTAATTCAGCTTCTTCTTTTTTTATCCAGACCTCCTAGTTTTAAATGAGAACTTTAAAAAATGTTTTAACCTGAGTTTTAATAGTTGGCTGAAATTAAACTTTTCACTCCAGATTCCTTGGAAACCAAGTATCCTTTAAAAGATTTAACAATATTTTACCGACCTTCTTACTCTCATATATTATGTTTTCATGTTGCTGCTAATCCTTAGAATCATGTAATTTAACCACATGCTGTGAACAGTGTTTATTTAGTACCTTTGTGTTGGATGAAAGAGCTATGGAGTAACTACATTTTGTTGTGCTGGTGTGTGGGTGTGTGTAGGAGTCACTGTGGTTTTAGAAGGTTTTTCAGCCACTTTCATCTAAGGTTTGATCTCAAATGTTTCACAAAAGCGAATCAAAAGTTTCTCTTTTTTTTTATCCCTCCTCTCTGTTCCCTGCAGATGGATGGATGATGGCGATCCCTTGCTGTGGATGTGTGGAGTGACGGATGACACAGGGACCGATACAGAGGGGGAGAGAGAGAACAAGAAAGACGTTACATTGCAAAGAGTAACTTCTGTCCTCAGCGGAAAACAGCGGAAAAGGTCAACCGTATCGATCGGCAAGGCAGCAGGACAGCAGAAGTGAGTGACTAGATTTTCAGATAGAGGATGACACAGTTGCTCACTTGCTCTGTTTTTACATTGTGTCTGTCTCTGCTGTTTTTTTTGTTTTGTTTGTTTGCTCTTTCTGCTTTAAGATAAAGCCTGGTAAAGCTGTCACTTTCTTGTTTCTTGATGCCTCATTGAACAGCTTTATCATCTTAGCTTTCAGGCTAATGGCCTTAGAAGTTGTGCTGCTACATGACTGCGAAATGCCACAAAAGTGATTCAAAACATATTCAGTTAATTTAACTTTTCTTTTAGTTTTTGATAACTTCCTTTGTTATAACTATCAGCACATGACAATTTGGTGCAAGCAACAGCAATTTTCCCAGCATGTTTAATTTGAGTGCTAGCTACACAGAGGAAGGAATGAAAAGCCAGTTCTTTTAGACTACGTTATTAATCAAAAGCTCAAATAATTTTTGCTTGGATCGCCAAGAGAACTATCAAACGTCAGAGATGGAGTTTGAAATAAGGGATTGAGAGTCTTTGTCGGCTTTGGTAGCTACCAAGCCTTGGCTGTTTGTGCTGTTGGGATTTGTAAGTGGGGTTAGAGCAACCAAAATGTTTGTTTTGAGAGAGTTTACATGTAAATTAATGTCTGATGTTATTCAGATTATACTGCTAAACTGTAAAGAAAAAGCTGGCACAAACAACAGCTCTGAAACATTAAGATACGGTTGATGTTTCTTAAAGCAACAATACATAAATTTCCAGCCTTAAAACTCTGTGTTTCTAACTTGTTTTGATGGTACACTGACACTCATTATGAACATTCCTGGGACAATCATTCCCCTTCAATATCCCAGGACTGAAAAACCACTCTTCACAACTTTGTGTTCCAGCCAGAAGTGTCACATGACACATGTGGTCTGCTTTACGGCACAGTTTCACATGCTATTAACTGGATGACAACACACTGGCCATTTTGGACATGTACTATGGCTGGAAAGCGAGGAAATCAGGGTGAAAGAGCAAAAGATAATATAACAACCAACATCAGACTGGCTTTAACTTTCTGGAGGGAGCTCAGAGGAGAATCAGGATGGCAAATTAGCCTTCGTTAGGGGGCGCCTAGGTACAAAAATCTTGCCAAAATTCATTAGTGCCACTTTAAGAGCGATCTTGCAAGCTTTGGCTCTAAAGCATTCAAAATGTGTCAAGTGCCATGAAAGAGTCAATATTTTTTCCCCCACAAGACAATATGCAATTACTAAATACACTTCTTTTAGATTTCTTAAAATGATATAGAATATGCCTCAAAAGGAGATATTTTTGTCAAAAAAGTTTCAGATTATACTGTACCTACCAAGGCTGACTGTCATTTTATCCAAAAAACAAGTTCAAAGTTTGAAATGAACATGCAATTCTTAAAAGGTATTCAAATGTCACACTCCAGCCCACATACTTGTACGCAACCGAAATGCTGTGAACTCACATAATCTGCAGCGACAGCTACAACCACTTTACAGGAGATGCTAAATGTATTTTGCTGATGCTTTCTGCAACATGAACAGCTGCGTGGCTTCCTCTCAGATCCTCACTTCACAGGATGTACATGAAATGTCAAACTGTCATGGTTCCTGTTCCATCATAGGTTACTGAGATCCTTCTCAATGCCAATACAGCACATGTCTTTTCTTATAAATCTTGCTATCTTGCCAGTGAATTCGTCCAGAATTTTCAGGAGTCTGGCACAGGGTATGCTGTGGCTGACTGTGCCCAACATTGACTTGCTTATACATATTGCCTGCCTTGCCTCATACAAATGGGTGGTAAGCTAGTATCATTTTTCCCAAATCCCTTGCCCTTTGTTGAGTAAAAGCTGCTTTGTACAAAATCAACACAAAGTAAAATTGAAAATACTTCCAGAGTCTGATTATTTGGTGCAGTAAATTCCCCCTAAAAGGATGGCTAGTTTCTATGCTTGTTTCCTCAGTTTTTACAGCAAACATAATTCAATTTTTGACACCACCTACTACATACAATGCATACTAAACAGAACGTAGTATGCAGTTCGTCACTATGCAAACGTATAAGCAGTTCACTTCATTGTATACTATGACATTTTTAGCCAGTTTCCAGTTTAGAACAGTGTAAGTAAACAGTGGTTGAGTGAAAAGATGCAAAAGCGTGCGTCTGACTTAAAAAAAAAAGGTTATGTTTACTTCCTGACAGAAAGATGTCAGGTAAGTAGCCTTAACGTGCAGAGGAAGAGTCTGACTCGTGGTCAAATTAAACAAATGAACTAAAATAAGAAATTGCCAGATGTGTTGTGTTATTCAGCTGGACAAGAATTATAAATGAAGCAATGACATTTTTCAGCTTTGAGATTACTACGGAGCTTTGCTTTATGGAATACAATTTGCAACATAAGCTACGTTTATAGGGACAAATATTTTTTCCATCCGGGTGAAATCAATCTGATCAGAGATTCTGACTGACATTTTTTCATGAACACTAGATAAAGTAATCCAATCAGTTGTGTGTTTACATGGTGGAAACCTTTTAAAACGATCATATCGCTTCTGACATGCAAAATGTGAACCCTATGTTTTGCAGCTGCTATTTTCCAAGTCTTTCTGAAACTCGTGTCAACTAATCCCCACATGGTTTAAGCATGAGCAGGAAGACATACTGTGTACATCATGTAAACAATCAGAATGAGTGTAGACATGTTTATTTTCTACTGTTGATCTGTTTGTGAAAAAGTTTAAACCACCCCTCTCGATGAGATAGAAAATTCTTTCCAATCAAGGCCAATGGGATAAACTGAGGAGTTTACATGACACATTTTTATTCTGATTAGACATTCAATCGGATCAAAAGTGCTCCATGTAAACGCAGCTATGGACTTATCAGATGGGTCACCATCCGGGTACTTATTGCAGATTTTGCAATAGTTTGCATATTGCCTTCTGCAAAATCACAACTTAATATTAGTTGTACTAGAACTGTAATGATTAGAAAACATCTCAAACATGAGCAAAAACGTTACCTTCTTTTTTCTGACAGGTCAACAGGCCCTGCTTTAGGCCAAACTGATACTAGAGGCCTCATTTGGAAGCACACTACAGTATTTCAAAGAGTCTGCTGCATTTGAAACCTTTCATTTATAGCACTTACAGACCATAATATTTGTGTTTATAGGGGATACTCTTATTTAAAGTTTTATACTTAGTGGTAGTAGGTTTGCCACTTAGTAGAAAAAGAAGCAACCCTACTTCCTCGTACCAGCCTTTTTCCAACTTTTTAAAAGGCCGTGGCAGCGTTTATAGCAGGAGTTTAATGGTTTAGAAAAATATAAATTGTCTATTTTCCAATAGTCCAAAAACAAAGATAAAGTGTCATAAACTTATACAAACTAAAACTCTATCTACTATAATATAAGTTTTATTTAAAATAAACAAAAGCTAACGAAGGTTAAATGAAAGTGCTCAAAAATCACTGCCCTCAAGTGTCACGCCACCCGACATTGACAAAATTGTTTGACATCACTAGGTGATGTACAAATTAATCAGTTATTTCATAACTTATAAATTGGTAACTTAAACAATAAACTGAATAAATTAATAACCATACTCTGCAAAAAATAAAAAATACCATATAAATGGCCGTTGCATTCCTATTTAATTCAAAATGCCAAACTTGAGGCTTTAAAAACAGAGTTTTATAAAACATCGGCTATTCTTTGGTTTCATTTGTTGCGAGTCTAGCAGACATTAGGGTGATTTTTCTGATGCTTCAGCTAGAAAACTTGGTTTCCTACGCTACCCGTGTCAATATTGGCTGTCTAATAACTCTGACTGCAGCTTAGGAATTGCTATCTCATGCTAACTAGTCCTATACACAAAAATAGAATACATAAGCAATGAATTGGGAAGCAAAACAACAGTGTTGCACTGTTAACATTTAACCATTTAAGATCATTGCTTAGATAAAGCTTGACTGTTAAGCCTCATACAACCCAATAATCTGCTTATGTGCTTTTGTAAGATAGTCAAATAGAAATAAAAGGCCTCCCATCCCTTTTTCCTTTCACCCTTTCCACTTTTTATCTCACAGAGCTGAAATGGCTTAAACAAGCGCAAGTGCAGCAGCAATTTGCCCCCGCAGTGAAGTGCAAAGCGACAGCTGCGACATCTGTGCCTTTACGAGGGTTCGGCAGCACGATCCCTTTGACTGTCCGACCTGATCTGTGTGACTCTCTCCAGGAAGTGGGTTGGAAAATGTTGCACAGTCACAACACCAATTATGATCTTCAGATGATGTGGGGAGTTAGCTGCGGCATACATGCAGTCACTCGGCAGGCTGCATCTAATCTTTGGTTTGAAGCTAATTATCTGTCTGTTTTCATGCCAGGTTTAAAGCTAAAACTAAACGATGAACAGGAAAAGAATGATCGCTGGTAGAATAACAAATTACTTCCCTGTGGAGTCGAGATATTGGTTACATTTTGGGCAACTCAAAGTTTGAGTGTCTCATCATTTAGGTTTTTTCCTTTATTTATCCAGTCCTTTCTCCAATGCTCCTCCCTGTATTTATTCCTTCTCTCATTGCTGCTGCTGCTCTCTCTTTGCTCTCTTCATCCTCACTGTGATATATCACAGCTTTATCAGACCAGTTAAATGGTCTGCCTGCAGAGCTGTTTAGTTTCTTGTGAACAGTGCTGGTGCTCCCCCTCAGAGAAAGAGATCCGAAGCAGCCTGTCTATTAAACACTGCCCAAGAGAAGTGTTGAACAAACATGTTCTAATGTTTTAAACCTGCACTTAATTTCTCATTTTACTTATTAAGTCATTTATATTTTATCTGGTGTTAAAAATATTTTGTTTTCCAAACCTGGCCTTCCAATAGTGGATTATTTTTATGTTAAACTGTGTAAACCAGTCTCAAGGCAAGTTTATTTGTAGAGCACATTCTGTGTACAAGACAATTTAAAGTGCTTTACACAAAACATTAAAAGGATTACAACAGGGTGCAGAAGAAGCATTAAAAAGTACATTAAGAAAAAAAATGAAACAAATTGAAAATAAAATGAAGACAGCAAAAACCATAATGAAATCATATATAATAACTAAATTAAAATGATTAAAAGCAAGCAACAGTCTAGATCAGTTAACAACAACAACTTGTCATATGTTAGATGAATGAATTATACTTTATTGATCCCCGAGGGGAAATTGCATTTTTCCAGTACAACCCATCCAGGAACAGACAACAACATAGACATAACAGGATCAGGTGGACTGAGGCAGCTACCATACTCGGTGCGTAAAGCAGCCAGGTGCTGCTTGCAAAGAAAATGCACAAGAAGAATGGTGGGGGTGAGGAGAAAAAAAGGCGGCTCTGCACAGGGCCCGAGGGGGGGCCCCTTGCCGGGTCACGTAAAAAAAACACCGGAGTAACATGTAAGCACATATCATATCAGACAATCACAACATTAAACAACATGTGGAGGATGGGGGGGGTGGGGTGGATGTCATCTTGTTCTAATGACATTGAAATGTGAACAGAGTGATGAAGAGGACTGTTAATCTGTTGTTAAACCAAAACATTTTAGGGCTCAATTCATGGTCCAGACACTTGTTTTGTTTTTGTTTTTTGGTGGTTTATCATCTTGCTAGAGAACAGCATGTTGTGCAATAAGTACTGAAACAATTAAATGTTGTACTCTTTGATATAGTCAAATTAAGTTGACTTGTAAAGGTTATAGTGTATGTTTAGTACATTCTGACATATAGAGAGAGATATATCTATATCTATGTAGATATTGTCACAACCTGGCTCAGAAGCCATGACAAAAATAGAAACAAGGCAGGTTTTCAACCAAATCTAACAGAATTTATCAACAACTGAAGGAAACGCCCTACAACACGTAAAGATATGAGGTGTGAAAGCCAGAAATAGTGTGCTAGGCAAACAAACAAAACATGGTGGCATCAGCTATCAGGGGTGGGGAACTCTGGTCGTTGAGGGACGCATTCCTGCAAGTTTTCCATCCATCCCTGCTCCAGCACATCTGATTCAAATCAAATAGATCCAACAGCCAATCACAGTGGTTCATTAATTTGAATCAGGTGTGTTGGAGCAGAGATGCATGGAAAACTTGCAGGATGAGGGACAACATTCTCCACCATGAGCTAAGGAAGGAAGGGAACAAACAGACTGCTGGTATTTGAGGACTGTCAGGAGAACTGGCCAGGTGCTCCCAATCAACCTGATTGACTCCACCCACCAATCCCTGTGAAAGAAAGCAGAGCAAACAAAAAGAAACAAAACCAGGTCCAACCAATATGAGAGGAAGAGAAAGAGATGGGTAGAAATATGATTTCCTTTGGGGGATTATTAAAGTATTTCTAATTTGTTTTCGACCAGTTCTGTATTTGCAAAGAGTGTGTGTGTGATTATTAATAAAAGTACACATTATGAAAACAACATGCAGAAAACCGTTGGGCACAGTGACTTCACAATAACTAATTTACCAACCAGTTGAAATGCTGGATAAAAATCCTGAGTATGAATCATTTGTTTTTAATATTAGATATAAATATTGATCAGACTAATTACTGAACCAGGAAGATGACACACTGGAAGTCACAAGAAGAATTTCACTTACTGTCACAGAGGTTGGTTTGGAAGGCTGCAAAACGTGTGTTTTATTGTTTAATCTATTAATTATGATTAGTAATAAAGAACAAATGTCAGAGCAGACAATTAATTTGCTGACACATACACACATTAATTAATCTGACTTGATTTTATTTGCACACAATCACTCATAAACGGTGATTTAGACAAACAAATGGAAAATAGAAACAAATGACTGCGCTCATCACTTCAGACAAAGCCAATGTAAACCTGCACAACTAGTGAAAAAATCCACAGTGGGATTTTCTGTTACTCTGTTTCTTTCTCCTTGATCTTGTAGCATCATAAATTCTAATATATTGATTGATAGAGCACTTTTCATACATATAAGCAACACAAAGTGCTTTACATAAAAAACATACAACAATAAACAGTTCTAAAATCACCCACCTAATTATACTCTCACTGACATACATTCATGCGCAAATAACATGCATTCAAATCCCCCACCCCCATCCTTCTGTCTCTTCAACTGAGCAAAAATCAAAAGAATTCAAGGAAATCTGGCTTGACACTGCAGTGAGGAAACAATATGTTGGGGATCCATTCACACCAGGAGCCAGCCCACCCAAGACCACCGAGGCCGCAACCACAGGGATCTACCCAGATCAGGAGATCCAGAGGTCCACATCACAGCTAAAAGGCTGCGGTGCAGGATCCCCGGGCAACCAGTCAGAGGCAGTCCCCGCAACAGCAACCCCATGGACTGTGCAGCCATAGCCCCCGGTGTGAAGGATCCCCATGAGGAAACCACTGGAGTTTGTGATAAACAGTAATATCAAATAAAATCAACAGGTATGACATATAAATAAAAAGAAAATAAGAGCAATGTACTTGAATAAAACAGTACAATAAAAGCAATAAATAAGCAAATAAAAATAAAGAAAGAAAGAAAGAAAGCCAAGTAAAAATTCAGCTAAAAGCTAAATTAAAATGTGCGTCTTAAACACATCAACAGTCTCTGCAGCCCGGAGGCCCTCCGGCAGGCTGTTCCAGAGTCTGAGGCCATTGTGATAGAAAGAAGCCTCCCCAAAGGTTTTGGTTCTGGCTCTGGGATCAGCTAAGAGGCCAGGGTCCACGTGGATTCGTAATCTAAAAGGCGGTCAGATAAATGGCCCAAGACCATTAACACATTTATAAACTACTAAAAGAATCTTAAAATCAATCCTGAAACGCATGGAGAGCCAATGCAGTGATTATAAAACTGGTGTAATCTGTTCCCGCCCCCTGGTCCTCGTCAGAACTCGTGCCGCTGAGTTCTGGAGTAATTGTAAACTAGAAGTACTCTTTTTAGGAAGACCAGAGAGCAGGGCATTACAGTAAACTATTCTACTAGAAATAAAAGCATGCATCAGCACCTCCGTGCTTGCAAGAGAGAGAAATGGGCGGACTCTGGTAATGTTTTTAAGATGATACAATCCTGTCTTTGTAACATTTCGAATATGGAGGATAAAATTTAGCTCAGTCGAAAAGCACACCCAGATTTCTTACACAGAAGGATTAAAATCAAGTAATTTAGGTAAAATGATCTCTCTCTCGTCTTCAGGGCCAATGATTAAAACTTCAGTCTTGTCCTGGTTGAGCTGTAAGAAGTTCTCTGCCAACCATAACTTTATATCTAAAATACAGTTTAAAAGGGTGTTAACTGGCTCTAGGTCATCAGAAGACACAGCGATATAAAGCTGCGTATCATCAGCATAGCTGGGAGAAGCAACGCCGTGTCTCCTGATGACATCCCCAAGAGGCAGCATGTGCAGATTAAAAAGTATTGGGCCTAAAATTAAACCCTGGGGAACCCCACATTTTATTTCATCTGTTGATCTGTGAGATATGAATAAAACCATCTTAAAACAGTAACTGAGAGGCCCACCTGACTTCTGAGTCTGTTTAATAAAATCTGGTTGTCTACTGTTTTGAAGGCGGCACTAAGATCCAGCAGAACCAGGACAGAGTTTCTTAGAGTCTAAATTACATCTAAGATCATTAACAATTTTTAAAAGGGCTATCTTGGTACTGTGGAACATCCTAAAACCAGACTGATGTTTTTCAAAGATATTGTTCTCATTCAGAAACTTGTTTAACTGAATAAAATCAACTTTCTCTATGATTTTACTTAAAAACGGCAGGTTGGATACAGGTCGATGGTTATCAAGAACATTGCAATCTAAATTACTCTTCTTCAGAAGGAGCCTCACCACTGCCGTCTTCAGGGCAGATGGAAAGAAACCTGTCTGAAGAGAGCAATTAACTATGTTTAAAAGCTCACGCTCAAAGAAGCCATGAAATGTTTTTAAAAGTGATGTGGGAATGGGATGTAAAAGGCAGTTTGTTGGATTTAGTTGGGAGAAAAATCGACCAAGCATCTCTGCATCAACCAGGAAAAAACTCTCCAGTGTTTCCTCATAGACTCACTGCCTGCTGAAGTATTTTTGCTGGAGGCTTGGGTCCATCTGGAACTGTGCTGGCTTTTTATCTCAAATACACACATGGAGGCACATACACCCATTCACTTTTCATGCCCACGCAAAACATGTTTCATTGGTTCCAACACTCTTTTACACTGTCTTACTGCTAGAGACAAAGACATATGTGTGCAAACATGCTCACTTACATTCACTCATGGACTAGGACTCCTCCACCTATCCTTGAAAACATTTATGTGGTGTTAAATCACTAGGCCAACTGAGTGTTAAGGGTAAATAGAGGATAGGCTCTGCACACACACTGCCATGTGAGGGTGTAAATAACTCTGTTTCAGTTTATCGCCTTCAGTTCATGTTAAATGACTAGTGCTTAACGCTGTAAGTTGCACTCTCAAATGTTTGATTAGGAGTGCCGAGAATATCATAAATTTGTCTGATAAAGGACGAACTGTTGCAAGAATAGAGGCAGCAAAGAGGGGAAAAGAGAAAAAGAATTGAGTTGGTTTGATTGATGGATGCATTAAAGGTGCAGGAGAATATAGAAAGTGAGGGATGAAGAAAGGGATAGAAATTATGAGTGAAAGAAAGGTTGTAAATACCAAATAAAGCTTACAATGTCATGAGGAAATAGGAAGCAAGAATATGTCAAAGCAAAGGTTTGAACTGAGCAAATAAAATAATCTAACCTCTTCTTTTCTTTGGTTCTTTTCTACAGCTTGGACTGATCGTCTAAGTCTAATCTGGTGGACGAAGAACCACTTGAATAAACACCTTGGAAACATCCAAACAAAACAGCAAGGTGTACAGCCAAATGAAGGCATTGATGAAACGTACCCCTGGGCAAACTCATGAACAGTGAATGCGTGGACAGAGAAGGCAACCAGCCATGGATATAAGTAATCCAATTTTCGGCTCTGAATTAGAAGCTCTTAAACTCTCCCTTCCATCAGCCCGGAGATGTGGTTGAATACCAAGAAGCAACTCGGGACATACTGGCTCAGTGTGCATACCTGGAGAACAGTTTGCCAATGACTTGTGGCTGTGGCTTGTGGCCAATGGCTGGAAATGAAAGCTTTGAAACTTAGACAGCAATTTGAGGCTGTATGCAGCTAGCAAGACTTGTTCCAATATTATATAGAATACAGAACATTTGGAGCTGGTTTCTCCTCAGCAATTCTCCCACTTCCCTATCATTCCCCAATCTCCCAAGTCTTTCTTTCCTCTTTCTCTCCCTGAACCCATTGATGTCCTGCTAATATTGAGAATTCAACACCTCACTGAAGTTTCCCTCTATGCTGAGTGCATCTTCTTCCCCAACTACTTCTTGCATCTGCTGATGAAGAGGATGACCTAAAGCTGTAGGACTCTGTTCTCTTTTCATCTCCAAAAGAGCAACCAGCTCCCTTTGAAATGGGTGGCCCAGAGAGAGCTCTTCTGGGAGGATTCAGCACAACCATCTCTTCCCTCAATGTTGGTGGTCCAATGGCCTGGCCAAGCAACAACCCACTTGATCTCAACCAAACCCTGCCATGGGGGATAGCTGGCAGCATTGGAGGGGTAGGTGCAGCCGCCATGAGTTTAGGTCTGGACAATTCTACCACACAAGAGTCTATTACCAGGACTGTGATCAAAGAGAAAAACTGGCCGGCGCTGCTCATTCTCGTCATCATCGCATTGACGGTTGGTGGAAACATTTTGGTGATACTGGCAGTGTCTCTAGAGAAGAAGCTGCAAAATGCCACTAACTTCTTCCTAAGGTCCCTGGCTGTAGCCGACATGCTCGTGGGCATCCTGGTCATGCCGATTTCCCTCATCAACATCCTCTACGGTAAGTCACTTGCACTGAAAACAGCTCGGTAACGTAATGTTGGTAAACTATTTTGAGAGGAATAAACACCTCAATTAAAGAGGAGACATTATTTTTGGATTTAGATTTGTCAATTTGACATGTGAACCTATCAGAGTGCAAGGAACAGTGCTAATATTCCATTGTAATGTCTTAAAAACCTGTAAAGTATCAGTGAACAAGACAACCGGTAACTTGAAATGTTCATTAGTTTAGTTCTGCATTTTAACTTTGAAATTACTCATCTTTTAAAAATGATTAAAAGAGGTGCACTATAAGAAATATACTGATTGGTCATGCCGTTACTTGTGCCGTAAAGCTGCTTTGCCTCATCAGGGCATGGAAAGAAGACCGATGTGAGCACCAAGCTTGTTCAAATCAATCCTATAAACCCCCCATGGGATTGGTATCAGGAGAATTTAAAGGCCCGTTAAATGGCTTTTTTAAAAGTGTATTTCTTATGTTGTCCTTGCATAGGTTTTACATTGGTGTAGGTCACATTGTCCTGCTGGGGAGGTTGATAGCTACTAGGGAGTCTTGTTGCCATGGGGGAGTTATGTGGCAATGATTTGGTTGATGGATCAATGTCAAAGAAAACGTCTGCCTGAAAGTCAGGTCCCAAGGTTTCCCAGCAGAGCATTGCATTGTTAAAAGATGATCAATGTTTACTTTTCTTCAATATTGTAACCTAGTGATAAAGGAACACCTCCAAAGCTGAAGGGTGAATCAAATCCTTATTTCTTAGGCAATTAATTATAGATACAATTTCAGAAATAATGGCTTTTTGGACCTCAGATAGCCCTTAGTCATAGTTTCAAATACCTTTAGATTCCCAGTCTTGCACACAGTGTAGATATCTGAGGATTACATTCATTTGTTTGCCAATCGTAAAGAAGGTAATGAGATGTTACTGGATACATCTCATTAGCTCTTATCACTAAAGGGAGAAGTGAAGAGATCATAAGAGTTATAGGGTTAATACTCTGGGAACCAAAAATATCTGAAATGAAATTGATAGTCAATGCAATAGCTGTTGAGATGCCCTAAAGTTCCCCATCAATAACACTTTTTTTTTTAATACAATACATGCATTTTAAGGAAACTGACCCTACAGTAATGAGGTTCAGTCATTTTCAGATGGAGATTATTGCATTGAATATCAAACATAGAAACCACTTTTATTGCTCTCTGTCTGATACATTCCAACTAGTTTCTGTGGGCAAGTTTGCTGTGATTAAATACACATATTTACTTGAGCATGACATCCACTGACTGATGAAAACTCACTCATGTGTTCTACTTTAATCAAGATGGATGCACGCTTTTAAATTTCTGCCAATATTTACCAATCTTCGCTGCAGATTTCTACCACTGATCTCAAACAGTCACTCACCATCTGCTGCCAGTACACTACAACATGCGTGCTGTGATTATTTCACAATATTGTTCTATATAATTGTCTAAATTTCCCCTCACTTTCATTTTGCAAGTGATTACAGTTCCAGAGGATGCTGACAATCCAATATAGTTCTTGTTTACGGTATCTGAGTTATGATTCTGCATTAAAGTATCGGATTGACCGTCACAGAAGTGATCATAAATTTTTTTCCGGGGTGTGCACAAACAGACATCAACCATTGCACTTTCCAGTGATTGTAATCGTTGTCATTGCTGACATTTCTCACTTCCAAGAATTCGACTTTTGTTTGTCTGCAGTTTTTATTATTGATGTTTTAAGTGCAACTAGATGAAGCCCAATCTATAAGTATTTAGTGATGATCCATTTGTTTTTCTGACAGAAATAAAGGCATTTTATCTTTTCTTAAAGTGTTTTGGGGAGGTTATGCTTTCACTCTTTAATGCCATCATATTTGACACATACAGTTTCTAAGACCTTTTGCATCACTTCATGGTAAAAACTTGACTCAAACCCTGTTGTACACAGTCTGATACTTCTGCCCCATGGTGGATACAATAATAATACAATAATGCAATACAATAATTTTGACATATCACAGGTTAGATTTTTTTCCCCATATTTTCTTGGGTCAGGCTTTAAAGGGTTTAAAACCAAGGACAAAACAATTCTCAACCCAAATAGTCACAAAGACAACCAACCATGTGCACGCATACTCTCTCCTAGGGACACTTTAGAATGAACAGTTAACCTAGCATGTATTTTTGTGGGGGACTGTGGGAGGAAACCCCAGTAAGCAGAGATATGTACAAGGAGAACATGCAAACTCCAAACACAAAAAAAACTCACTTGAAATTCAAGCCAGCACTTTACATGTTTCTAAAAGACTGCTGCATAAATATGAACCTCTTTTCTGACCGCTCAGCTAACCGGAGCAAACTTAGTGTTTTGGGAGGGTTACCTTAAAGAATCTGGTGCCACAAATTAGGTGTTTAAAGCAGCTATGTACTCTATGAAAAATATAATGTATTTTGTTTGTTTTAGTCAGCATCAATGTAATCAAAACTTGGAAACAAAAAGGACTTTACTTCCCTTTAACTGAAAGAAACCTTCACCAGAACCCACCTCACAAGGGAAGTCCCTTCTGTATCACATGATCCATTGAGTAATGATGCACCTGTGCACACATTTTTTCTATAAGATGTTTCAGGTTTTAATGTTAAAACAAATCCAGACTGACGCACACATTCTCCTTCAATATCAATACCTCACATGTTGGTACATGCCCACAATGCAACCCATTGTTTTGCTATTGGGGTATGCTACTTTACTTTTTAGCCACAAGCAGATCAAGCAGCTTGCTGTTACAGATCACAAATAACTTGAATTTTATAGACATAAAGGGTCTAAGGAAAAACAGAGGTAATTAAAATGCTGTTTCATTACTGTAGCTCTAGGTAGATATTAAAAGTCAGGGCATACCAGTATGTGGCTACTTTTACAATCTACCTTTCATGCCCTGCAGTTTGGGGAATGTGCAACAATAATTTCCTGTGAGATCACTTCAAATTAGTTAACATATGCATGTATGCAGATACACCTCTTGATATATTGGTATTTTCACCGCTGCCTTCTTTTTCAATTGCCCTGCAGCTCTTATTTATCCTTGACACAACTTGGCCGAACTTGCAATATCCAGCCCTCGCTTTTGTACCCTCTGGGCATCCCTCAGGAATACTAGGCAGGACAGGGAGGGTTGATTGCTGCTTAATGGGCCGCATATGGTGAATAGACACACTCACTCACTCTTTGTGTGTCTGTCTGTCAGTTCAAACTGCCACCACTGCTGAATGCTCACTGTGGTAATCAGTGTTTCACCTAAACAAACACACTCAGGGGGAAAAAGTCGGACAGGTATATCTTTGTCTCACAAACATGCCAAGATAAATGGGGAGCATGTCTCGCAGTCATTTATACACAGATCACAAAAGAACACATTGTCCCTCTAAACCCTTCATGCTAACCCTCACACACACTTAAATGGACTTGAGCTTGGATCCATACTCACAGTGTTATCCATCAGACTGGTCTTTGACTTCATTGATGGGCAAGACCGGCTAATAGAAAGACCAGACACAGACGCATGCAAACACCCACAAGCACATCACTGAATGTTCTCACACCTTTGGAATGACAGAGAAATTTTTGTGACTAACAATGATGTCAATGATGTAGATGGTGATTCACAACTTTTTATCTTTGTATTTTTAGACATGGAAAAACACAGCTGCGATTAAATCATTAGTAAATACAACGAATGTACATGGAACGTTTAAGACACATACACACAGGTAGGCAGGCATGTAAAATGACTCATAAAACAAATGACTGTGCTCTTGGGAACCAGTCGTTTAAATCATGGCATGGTTCTTTGATCAATCTCTGGGAATATCAAGAGGAGGAAATACTTTCAAAAGGGAAAATAAACATGCCTTCTCTACACTCACAAGTTAAAGGGCACATGGGAGTCTTTAGGACCTTTATTTCATAATGTGGTATAAACTGCTTCAAGTGATGTCACTAGAGTTATGTTTAGAGGAAGGTTGTGGTTGTTATTTTCTGGAATTGAGCTCCACAAAATGCTTCTAATAAGTTTATTTTTCTAACTATGAAATCTGCTACATATGATGAACCAATACTAGATATGTGCAAAATTAAAACCTCACTTATTCTCCCTTTACACATGTAATGGGTACGCCCACATCAAACATAGTCAAATGTAACTGCTCACATACTCCCATGTACTGCATGCTTTACATGAGGGCTACTCAATTCGGTCCTACGAGGGCCGCAATCCAGCAGGTTTTCCATGTATCCCTCCTCCAACACACCTGCAACAAATTAATGAGTCATCAACTTGATAGGCTGTTACATCCATTTAATTTGATTCAGGTGTGTTGAAACAGGAATTCATTGAAAACCTGCTGTATTGCAGCCCTCGTTAGGAAATGCATCCACAAGAGGGCAGTGTAGAGTTCAGAGTTCACTTCTGAGTACGAAAGCAAACATGGTGACAGTAAAGCGTACATTTTCATAAAGAGACTTAAAAATAAGGGTGGTGGTCTGTGTGACCATTAAATGAGTTGCAGCTTCTTCTTCTTTGTTCTTTTCACTGGCCACAAGTAAAGCTAAACTGTGCGACACTGCCCCCACAGTGCACAGGGAACAGGGGAACATCTAAAACCTGCGGGACAGTGGGCCTCAAGCACCAGAGATGCTCATCCCCCCCTGTTTGGGTTGTATCTGAGTACAGCAGCCTATTTAGTTGTTTTGGTTTGAGGACCTCTACACCGCCTTTGTTGCTCTACGAAAACACAACTGTAGTTTATTTGTTTTTCCACATTAAAAATGGTATTTAAATGGCTCGTACCAACACATTGTCAAGAAACCTCATCTATCACACAGATGGTGTCTCATTTTTTGGTTTTATCAACACTTGTCTGAAAAGAAAAAAAAAAACAAGGTAGCATTTTTAGCATGTTAGCCAGGTTTTAATTTGGCCTTTTTCCTTTTGTGGATCTTTGTTTCACTGTTTTTCTACATGAAAGTGATACAAAAATTCTGTTTATAAAAGAGGGAATTTAAGGAGGGAATTTCCTCAGTTATAGCAGAAAAAAAGTATGAATTTTTAATATTTTTCACAGTGGTGGAGAATGAGGAAGAAAATGTGAAGTAACAAAAGCAACAGAGATGAGATCATCAAAACTAAATTAAGGGAGTAGTGGGAACATACAGCCAAAAGGCACTGACCCCATGGTCAACTCTAAGTTATCACTACAGGCAAACTGGGAGGACACACTCACCAACAAAACATCCAAACCCATTCTTCGTTGACAGTGGATTACCACCAGAGTCCATCTCTGCTTTCATTTATCGGAAATGGGACCAACATCCAGGTGATGTAATGTGATAAATTAAGCATTGCTGAGTTCTTTTTGGCCAGACAGTGCCTTGCTGCCATTTTGCCCTCAAGCAAAATCTAGATGAGATCTACATGTAAAACCTTTAATTAAACCTCTATATTTGATTTGTCTTCGATGATGTACTGTTTACTCATTCTAGGGGAGTAAAGGTTAATCATCCTTAAAAGAAGATGCAAGACATGTCTCTTCTTAATCAGTATAGTCTGATTGCTATTATCAGAGCTAACAGCAATGACTTTGTATAACCTTTAGAAGTTATGGTTTAAAATAACAAAAATTAAACATTTCCATCTCTGTTTTAAGGATTTTTCTGCTGTTAAAAATGCACTTTTTTTCCAGATTTCTTCTTGTTGCATCCTATTCCTTTCCCTTGATGATGAAATGAATGAATGAAATATACTTATTTATCCCTCTTAGAGGGAAATTATTGTTGTAGCAGGATTTTTTTGTTTGTTTGTTTTTTAAATGATAATAATGATACAAAAAAATGAATTTGAAGACTAAGATAGGGCCTTGTTCCGGAGGGTGATGGCTGCTGGCAGGAATGGTCTCCCGTACCTTTCCGTCTTACAACCGACTTTGACGAAGCCTCTCACTAAACACACTCTGTTGTTTCTTCACTGTGTTGTGTAGAGGATGGGAAGAATTGTCCATTATTTTGAGCAGCTTGTGCAGCATTCTTCTCTGGATGGCATTCTTCTATGATGCCAGGCAAAAATAGCATAACATAACAGGAGATATAGCACCTCATACGGCTTATCTTCAGATGCTTGACATCTCTTATCATTAATACGAAGAATGAACTTAAATACTCAAACACAGCAACACTCAATACTTGTTTTGATAATAATAATGTTTTGGTTTGAATTCATATTGATCATACAGGATGATTAGCAAAACTGTGGTCATATAAGATGCTACTATATGGAGCCACACTGGGGCCATGGCTATTGTTTATTTGAAAATTAATTTGAAATGTAAAAGGTAGATTTAGGTTTGAATTTATATCTAGTGTTAACACATTTTTATCATGTAAAAACGCCATATTTTTTGTTAAATTTTTTTAGAAATATTTGGGTTTTTTTCAAATTTGAGACACACACTAGCAGTCAGAAGTTTGGAAACATGTACCCATTGGATTTGGGAAGGTGTGTCCAAACATTTGACTGGTATTGTATCAGTTTCAGCTATTGTGTTCATATTAATATTTTCTATCAGAGTCATATTTTTTTCAACAATTTCCCGTATAAATAGCAGGTTTGTGCCAGAGTTGAGCATGCTTCCCCATTGACAAGTGCCAGTCATGTTCTCACCATCAACATTCTTAATTGCCACATGTTAGTTGTTAACAGACTTGGCCATTGTATGAGATTTTGTGGTCATGTGATTCAAGGTGTGAAAAGTTATGAACTACATAGGAAGGAATGTTTAAAAGAATGGCCCTTGTCTGCATTGAAAGATTGCCTCTTCACTCCTTTCTCACATCCCCTATTTTTTTTCTGTCCAGAGTATATATTACCGTCCAACAAAGAGTGTCCCTTATCGTAAAGATTAGCATGGACTACACTGTCTTCACGAGACAAACTGGCTTTCCTGTGTTGTGCCATGTGATTGCAAAGTGGTTATCTCCCCTTTGTAAAGGTTTGTGCACTCCTCTCTGCAAATACAACATTACTCAGCTTATCTTTGGGGTGATCTAGCTTATGTGACCTACCCAGACATTCGAGCCACATGTAGGAAGATATTAGTTGTTGTTCTCTGTTACTTGCTGTGCTGTTCCTTTTTAAAATGTATTTTAAACCTATGATGGGCAGCTGACTTTGCGGATGTCTTCTTCAAGTATTCCAGTTTGGGTTTTAAGTGCTTTCTTGGACATCTGTTACTTTTCATTTCCTCCTGTCGCAGTGGTGAACGTCTCAGCAAAGGTATGTTGGGTTTAGTTGATGCCCAGTTGGATTTTTGGTGGCTGGTAGGAATCAAAGAGTGAGTATTGGTGTGTGATGTTTCTGTCCACAAAGCTGATGTTTTGACAGAAGGCTTCTACTGCTTGGGTTTGGGTTTTGTCATTCCAAAAAAAAAATGTTTTATTTGTCTTGATAAACATGATATTTGTGGGGGGTTTTCTTGCTGCCCACAAGGACTTTAAAAGTAACGGATTTCAGTAGGATGTCTATCACAGCACTATTTTTTATAGTAATTTATCTTGATCACAATAAAGAGTTTGTTAGTACTGTCATTTTTAAAGGTATACTAACAATGATCACAAGGGGCATTGTGTCTTTTTTTGGAAAATATGAAACTGCTGTTGTAATCTCGTTGCTTGTTACCATTTCAGGTGATTAATCAGATTAGTCATGTTTCCCATTTTTGTGTTCACCAACCAACAACAAAGTTTGCACATCATATTAATCCAGGGATCTCAAACTCTGGTCCTCGTGGGTCACTGCCCGGTAGGTTTTAGCTGTTTTCCTGCTCCAACACTCCACTTATTCTCTCCTACTTTTCTACTCAGTTTCCTCCTTTCGTCCCCTGAGAGTTGCATTACTGCCAACTAGTGGACTGTGTGTGTCGCGCCGCCATTGTTGCAGTTTTAAACTGGTATCTGTTGCCGCCTGCTGACACTGACAGCAGAAAGGATATCTGGACTGACAACATTAGACAGCGGCCCACAGTTACTAATGAAGGTATCTGATCTGCCAGTCTTTAAGTTATTTCGTTTTTTCATGTTAATTAGGCATCGGTTATAACAATAACCAGAAAAGAGAAAGGACAAACACGAACAAAGTCCGCTCTATATACATCTCAGTACTGTAATAGGTTACTGTACTAGATCTGAACTGTGTGTGTGTGTGTGTGTGTGTGTGTGTGTGTGTGTGTGTGTGTGTGTGTGTGTGTGTGTGTGTGTGTGTGTG
>JBBBVU010000005.1:21159157-21171469 GCA_037177055.1 Atherinosoma microstoma
ATAGTAGTTTATATTTTATTTTATAGTAGTTTATATTTTATTTTATTAAGACATTCAGTGTGGATGGCAAAGGAAGTTTTTCATTGTACAGGGAAACTAGTTTCTGCACTGTACATATGACAAACGCTATTTGATATTTTGATTGATTTGACTTATGTTGACATTGCTAAAATTGTTGTTAATCTTCCTTATTTTAATTCTATGGTGTTCTGTTTGTTAGTCTTGAATCATATTCTGGGTATTAATAGTATTTCTGTTCATGTACTCCAGTGTATATCCATGTTCCAATTTCATATATTGGCCGATACATCGGATATCAGCTTTATAAAGCCTCCAATGTCGGCATCAAAAATCCTTATCAATCGGGCTCTATTTTAGTATTTTAAGTTCTCATGATTTTGGTAAGGTTTAGTCTGTTTAGATGAGTTAGTCATTTTGTAGTCTTTCATTCACTCTGTGTACCATACGAAAAGTTTGTGGTAAACTACAAAGTGGTTTACAGAAGTCGAGAATAGATTTGTTGAAACAGACCATCATGCACTGGAGCTCTAAGCTACGCCTGCTAATGCTTGCTACAAGTAGCTAGCTACCGCTAAATCTTAAGGCTCTTTATGATTTTTCTTTCTTTTTGAGAATGACTGATGAGCCAATGATACCCTTCATATGTCTCAGGGGCTAATCTTTTATTCTGAGACACCAGATTTGATAAATTATTGGTAATAAAGTACAGGAACAATATTTGAATCTTAAATATTTTATAAGACAGAGTTAGCATCACTGGCGTGTTGTGAGTGAATGTTTGGTGGTTGTTGGAAAGGCTGTTGGTGCAGATTGTTAGCCACATTCCTGTCACTCTGCTCCAGGGCATTGTGGTTACACATGTAGCTTACCACCACCACTGTGTGAATGTAAAGCGCTTTGAGTGCCTTAAAAAACATCATAGGGTAATTTATTATAATCAAACATAGTAGGGGTAAAGGACTGTACATACTCTGCAAGAACAGAGAAATTTGTTCTCTCTCCCAGATTTAGTTTATCATCATCTGGGTAGAGTTTTTTTTCTTGCGTTGTATCAGACAATTATTGTTTGATTGGTCAGAAATGTGAAGTGGGCGTGGTTAAGGCACAAAAGATTCAACAAGGTTGATTGGATAGTTTTAAGCAACAGCTGGGCAAGGCTGTAAGGAAGTATAAAGATTTATAAAACATGGCATATAAAGACATGGACAACGACCCGAGCAATCCCCCACGGGCCGTGGACAATGGTGCGTGTGAAATATTAAATGTCTGGGCTAGAGCTATCTTGTTCCGGCCGCCATGAGAAAACAAACTAATTTCTTTGTTCTTGTGGTGTATGTACAGGTCATAAGTCACTTTTAAAGTATTTGCATGTGGCAACATTAAGACCACCACGGCTCTAAAAACAGTAGTTCACCAACACTTTTACGTTTTGACATATTTAATTGATTTTTGTTGGTGATATTCATAATTAGTACATTTAAGATTATTGAATCATTACAGTTGCAGCCAATGTTCATGTGTATATAGACAGGGGAAAGCAGCAGGACCTGAAAGCATCAGCCCCTGAGTGTTAAAGGCCTGCTTTAGTCAGCACCTCTACAACCTGAGTCTGCCCCTTCAGAGAGTCATGCCTTGTCCCTGTGGCCAAAAGAAGCCATCCAGTGGAACTAAAGGACTACAGGCCTGTAGCGCTGACCTCTTATGTCATTAAGGTCATAGAGAGACTGATCCTGAGACACCTCAGGCATCTGTGCAGTTTGCATGTCGGCCCTTTCTCGGGGTTGATGATGCAATCATTCATCTGCTGCGGAGGGCTTATTGCTCCCTGGATAAGCCCGACACCACTCTGTGCATAATGTCCTTTGACTTCTCCAGCGCCTTCAGCTTGTGTGGCTGAGGGAGAAGTTGGAGAGAAACATGCATGTGGATGCTCCCCTGGTCACACGGATCAGCAACTATCTGGCGGGCAGACGGCAGTTCGTGAGACTGCAGCGCTGTGTGTCAGAGCGTCTGGCGAGCAACATCGGAGCACCCCAGGGAACTGTGCTGTCACCGTTCCTCTTCACCACCTACACGGCCGACTTCAGGTACAGCACCGAGTCCTGCCACCTGCAGAAGTTCTAAGATGACTCAGGCATAGTCGGGAGAGCTGAGAACGGACGATGATTACAGGGGACTGGTGGACCGCTTCGTGAAGTGGTGTAAGGAGAACCACCTGCAGAGGTGGAAATTGTGACTTTCTATAAATATCTCTGAGTTTAACTTGATCACAGGCTGGAGTTGTCCACTACCGAGGCTGTGTACAAGAAGAGTCTGAGTCTTCTCTCGGGTCCTTTAATGTATGCGGCACAATGCTCTGCATGTCTTATCAGTCTGTTGGTGCAAGCACCATCCTCTTTGCTGTGCTGTGCCGGGGCAACAAAGCAAACAATGCACACAGACTGAATAAACTCATCAGAGAGGCAGAGTCCATCATCGGGATGAAGCTCCCCAGTCCGGAGGAGGTGGTTAGGGACAGGATGCTGGCAAAACTCCTGGAAATCATGGACAATAACTCCCACCCACTCCACAACACACTGGACAGTTTGCAGAGCAGCTTCAGCAGCAAACTCCTCCATCCTCTGTCTGAGGCAACGATACAGGAGGTCGTTCTGTCCTGCTGCTGCCAGGGCTGTACAACACTTCCACCACCCACCATGGACCCACACTCAGGACTGAGCTGACCATTAAGTCAGCCATAAAATCTATATTTATTATATGTAGGTATGTGTGTATGAATGTTTATTATTTAAATTTTTTCTTTTCAATTCTTGTTGTTCTGCTGTTGATGCTACAATTCAATTTCCCTTCTGGAAGAATAACGTTTTTCTGATTCTGATATCGGTCAATTATTTAAAAAACAGTTTGTACATTAGGGATGTGAAAATAAATTTTAATTATAACATGGTCACAAGCTTAAACAGCACACTTGTGTTAACCATCAGCTCAGACTTCATGCCTACCTATCCTGCCAGCAGCTAGTTATGCAACATGTAAATATGAACATCAGGTGTACTGTGTGAATTGCATCAGCCGCTCCATCCCTGTTCCCTAGTGAGTCCTCTATAAAGAGAAGGCATTCGAGTGACTAATAACCGCATGAGAGAACAATCCAAACAACCTTGGTTTCAGTCCTGTACTTTCAGGTAGTTTGCTTTGTTGGTTTTTTCAATGAAACTAAAGATGAAAAAAACAGAAAACAACTTACTTTCCGTGCTTTTGTTTCCTAAACCAAAATGAAGATGCAAATTACAGTTTATGTTCTCAACTAAAATAGCAAAGATGGAAAAAGAGCTCAGAGATTAGATTTTTTTCTTCTACCTGAGACGAGTTAGATGATCCAGTTAAGGGTTTCTGGTTTGTGCCTGATGATTATTTGTAAATGAAAGTAGTTTATCATTGTGTCATGTGGTGTATTGATGTTGTCAAGGCAACTAATATAACAGCACTTAAGTCCAAGTCAAATTTCTCTATGGGAATAAAGTGTATTGCATTGTGTTCCATCATATCCTATCATATCGTACCATATTGTATCTTAAGGTATATCTAGAATAGAAAAGAACAGACTGTATTGTCATTACACAGTGATGTGCAACAAAATTAAGACACTCAAAACCAATACGGTGTACAATAAAAGTACAAGAATAGATAATCATATAAATAATGGAAGATAAAAGACATTAAAATAGAGGATAAAACCATTTTTAAGCTGTGAAGCTATTGAGTGTCTTTGAAATATTGTAGTGTATACATGTGTGTATTGAGTGGAGTGTGTGCATGCTATGTGTACATTGTTTACTACCCATCATCACTGTGTTGAACCCATTTGGCCACCATTATAAATAGATACAGAATGCAATATTTCCTTACTTAATAAAAGTTTATGTTATTGACTTTTATTTGTCCACCTGTCGCCATAGATACCGATCAGTTGATAGTTTATGGTTGGCACCATCTATAGGCGCTGAGATGAGATGAGTCGACTATTTAACTCTGATATATTACATTATACAACCTTTTAATGCTGGTGTCAGAGGTTATGACTCATTAAGTTTCAATTGAAATGTAGCCTTTTATCTTTTGTTCTGAGCACAAATTGGAAAGCAGTTAATGTTTTGTTTTTCCAATTAATCATTTTGGTTTAGGGAACAAAAGTACTTTTAATTCCAAAGAAAAAAATTGAACTGTTTGAAAGTACACGGACTGGTTTCCCTGCACTGCTGTTATTTCTGTAGAGCTCCTGTTTCATGTTCTATTCGTATTTGTTTCATTTCCTGAGAGCTGCATATTTTGAGCTTTCCGTTGAGTTTGGCTTCCTGTTTGTTTCTCTTCTACTTGCGCTCGCATTTGGCTTCTCTTCCACTTCGAATTATGACAAATACTGCCTGCCTCACACTCCCTTACTCAAGCTTGGCAGACAAGCTAAGATTTGCTGCTCAGAGCATTAAAAGAAAAAAGAAACAACTAAGCAAAGGCACTTTTGTTTGCAGCATGTCGGAGTCGATGGAAGAGAACAGATACACAAATTGCAGACATTAATGACTCATTCTAAAAACATGATTGTTCACTATAAATAATCTATCATTGGAAGCCAGTTTATCATCACAGAACTACAGGACAACAGCAACATCTTTAATTGAAAAACCGTTGAGTCTTTGGATTAGATCTTTGCCTCATTCTTCCTTTCCTTGTAGTCCTTCACAAATGACTGGTTTATATAAATCTCTGTTTCCCCTACTGGTATTTGTTGACCCTCACCTCTACATGCTGCTGTGATTGAGGTCTGAAAGGCTTACAGCCATAAATGCTGAAGGATTATCGATGAAACATCCAAAGGGAGATTTCTGCCGCTGTTTTCTGTCTGATATAACAACGGACACTTGTTTGACTTGGAGGTCGGTTAAAGCCGTCTGGATTTGTAGGTTCAATAAAATTTCGGCTTACATAACAGAAAATGATGTATTGTAAATTTGTAGTTGCTTAATTATTAACACTGTGGTCTTTGATTTAGATTTCCTGAAGGACTCCTTTTATTTTTATTCCACTGTGATTGTTGTACCTTTAGGCTTTCCCATTGGCTTGTAAGTATTTCATACTGTTAAAGAACACCTACTCTCTCTCTCTCTCTCTTAGTTTTAGTAGTCTCTAAATTTCAGCTTTGGTTAACTTTTAAGACTTTTTTAAATGTTAAAATCTTTACATTGGAGCCTATAATGTGGCTCAAGTTATACTGGGATTGGGACTGATACTGGACGAGCCCCCACTTGCTTCAGTGCTTGAAGAGGTGTCGCATGAGTTTTTTAGAAAAGCAGAAGCGTATATATAAAAGTCAGATCCCCTTTTGTCTTAAGAACTTTCTGAATTCTTCATAACATAGATCCAGCAATATGTTGGAAACCTTGCTTCAGTTCCACCACATCCCAAAGGTGCTTTATTGGACTGAGATGTGGTGACTGTGGAGGCCATTGGAGTACAGTGAACTCCTTGTCATGTTGGAGATGATCTGAGCTTTGTGACATGGTGCATTATCCTGCTGGAAGTAGCCATCAGAAGATGCTACACTGTGCTCATAAAGGGATGGCCATGGTCAGCTACAATACTCAGGTAGGTTGTGCTGGTGAAATTATTGGTACTAAGGGACTCGATGTGAACCCAGAAAATATCTCCCACATTATTAAATCACCAGCAGCCTGAACCGTTGATACAAGTTAGGATGGATCCATGCTTTCGTCTTGTTTCCACCAAATTCTGATCCTTCCGTCTGAATGTTGGAGCTGAAATGGAAACTCATCAGACCGGACGATGTTTTTTTCTAATTTTAGATGCTTAGATCAGCAGTTTCTGAAATACTCTGACCAGCATCAACAACCATGCCACATTTAAAGTCATGTAAATCCTCTTTTTTTTCCTCATTCTGATGCTCAGTTTGAACTTCGCCATCTTAACCATGTCTACATGACTAAATCCATTGAGTTGCTGCCGTGTGATTGGCTGATTAGAACATGGGTACCTAATAAAGACAAAAAAAGAAAGAGAAAGTTATGATGGATGCCATATTTTTGTGTCCCCATATTATAATTCCTTATGTCAAAACACTTTTCATTGTACATTCAAGATCATATGTACCATTTTTTACAAATGAGTCATATTGTCACAGGAAAACTAAGAAAAACAAAACATCTGAAAGAAGTATTGACATACAGTAAGTCTAGCTGCTTATTTGCATTGAATATATTTGATAAAACTTCTTTATATTTTCCAAAATTCCCTCAACTGGTAAAGTAAGTGTCTTATCAGTGCATTATCATATTTGTGGTGGGCTGTTTGTCACAGACGATGAGTGGAAGTAGTCTGGGCATTTAGCTTTAATCATTTGAAGCAGCATTTTCATATTAGATTGAAAACCTCTGCGTAAAGTTTATTGTAACACCCTCAAACATACATTGTAAAGTGTCTCTCAAAGTATCCAGGAGTTCCCCATCAGGCACCGCTCTGTCTCAAGGGGGTAAATCAGCGAATGACTATCAGTTCTTTTATTACCCAGGACACCTGCCTGAGCAGGCAGTTTGGGTATTTTCTGTTATTTTCTCCTAATTTAATGGAGTTTTCATGCTTTTATGGGAGTTGTAAACAATTTGTGTAAATCAACATCATAAATTCTCCTCCACACACTAGTTGAAACGGGATAAATGAATTATGACTCAAAGCAGACCACCGAACGGCCTCATTAGTCAGATTTATTTGCATTCACAGGTTATTTGGGAATTTGCAGAAGAAAAATATCTGCTCATCATCCAGGTAAATTCATATTCCCAGGAGGTGTTTCCGTGTGCAGTCAATTGTAACAATCACATTTGGGAAGCCGCCACCGCTCCAAATTGCATTTTGATGTCGGCCTGGACGGTGGCAGTGCGAGAGAAAATGATGTACCTTGCACTTATACCAGCCCACACTTTGGACTTAATGCATCTGAGAGAGGAACTGAGAAAGCTTGCAGTGTTCGGCTCGTTTTCAGCAGCTCTGAAACGGGAGCTTTTTCTCGCCTCTCTATTCTCAGGTCAGCAGACACAAACAGAAAAGCCTTTAAAATCAAAAGAGGAGCTTTAGTCAGCGTTATTATCATAGGTCAGAAAAATCAGCCCGGCCTTGAAAAGCTTGTTCTCGCTTTAGTCTTTCATCAGCAGCCGCCTCTAACAGCACCTCGGTACCTCAACAAACATCCATTACACACTAATAGTCTTTAAGAACACTAACAGCAGGTTGATTTATTACAGGTGTAGTTCTCATTACCTGCAAAACACATTAATCTGCAATATAACAGGATTTTATTCATTCTTTTTACTTTTTTTACAATAAAAATGGACACTGACTAGCTTAATTTGCAAACCTGCAAATATGCTATCGAGTAGATTTGGAGAGATGATGTTGTATTTTCAAGTAATATTACTCAAAAATGACTATCCAGCCCTCCAAGGGCTTGGTTTAAAGTTGCTAATTTGAGTAATGTGTATATCTCTATTACCACAAGGTATATTTGAGTACTTATGGAGTCATATAAAAGGGAAGACATGTAATATTTGTTAAGATATATCCGTGTATGTGTTACCGGTGAAGAATAAATGATAGAAAATGTTTCAGGCTCACATAGAAAAAAAATAGAACGCTTTCAAGATGAGGATAAAAATCCATTTTCAGCTTTTAGTTTCTTTTTTAGCTGGCAAGTAGTGATGAGTAAGCTGAGGGAGAGGGTTTATACAATAGAAGGACTTTTATCGGTTGGCTTTTCATAAATCCAGGGCTCCGACAAGATATCTTCAAGGAGTTTTTTGTTCTTTGGCATTTGTTTGAGGAAAGCTACATCATTGATTAACAGAAAAATAGATTTTTTTTTTAAAAAGGGTGGTCTGGATCGAGCAGAAGAGATAAGTCTAAGTCAAATAAACTTCCTTTGAAACTGAAATGAGAATATCAAAGCTCCTCTCTTTTAGTGTTTTCTATAAGAGGATAGTTTCCAACTGAAGCTAAAAAATTGGTGTGACAAGTTTATATTTCAGTCTAATAAAGTGCTGTTTTACTTTAATAAAAGTGTTTGTTGGGAATAAACAGAAACAACATCTGAAGAAAGGCTGTAACAAAGAAATAAATCATTTTTTATTTCTCTCTATTTCTTCCTCCTTCAGGTGTGTCGATGCCCATTCCAGTGATCGGCCTCCACAACGAGGACAAGGTCTTTGTCAATGGCAGCTGCGCCCTCAATGAGGAGCGCTTTATGCTGATTGGTTCCTTCGTGGCCTTCTTTATTCCGCTGGTCATCATGGTAGTGACATATTGCCTCACCATACAGGTGGGCTTTCAAGTGTGGCTTTATCTTTGTGCATGTAATCCAGCCAAATACACATCCTTTTACAGCATCCTCGCTTTCTTCTCCCCTGCAGGTGCTCCAGAGGCAGGCCACAGTCTTCCTGTATGAATCAAAGACTTCCCAGCAGCCTTTGAACACACCAGTAATCACAAACACACTGCAGCCCCCGCCGAGCACATTCCACCTCCCTCAGCTCGATACACTCGCTCGTCCAGACTCACAAGGTAAACAAGGATCAGGACTTCAGCGCTTCAAATCGTTTTACTCTTACATGGAGATTAAAATCAGAAATTTGGGATTTTTTTTTTACTAGTTTCTCCTGACATGTTTAATGTTTATATTTCTTTCTCTTTTTTTGTTTTTTATTGCCTTGGAGATTTTAATCACTTAAATTAAACTAAGAAGAGGCACAAAGCAGATTGCTGGCTTTGTGTTTACAAGTTGAGTAAATCTTTAGTTTGTAGCTGCATACTGTCATTTTCATTTTAATCATAAAAGAGACTTCTACGGCGGCTTAGCACTAACAAGACTGGACCAATACAGCTAATCAGTTTATAATGGCCATCATCTAAAATAGGAAAAAAAAGGTCAAATTATGCTCTGTTTCCCAAAAAGTTTGGACACCAACTAAATGTGACATACTTGCAAATCTTTATTTAGCTGAAAATGGTTCAGAGTTCACATTTCTTTATTTTACCAACACACTAAGCATTTGTCAAAGTATCCATCCATCCATCCTTTAACCAAGGTCGGGTCACAGGCAGCAGTCTTAGCAGGGAAGCCCAGACTTCTTTCTCCCTCCCACTTCTTCCAGCTTGTCCAGGGGGGTCCTGAGGCATTCCTTGGCCCAACCGAGAGACATAATCCTTCCACCATGTCCCGGGTCTTTAGGGTCTCCTCCCACTGGGACGTGCCTGGAACACCTCACCAGGGAGGCATCCTAACTAGATGCTGTGGCAACTCTTGATGTAGAGAAGCAGCAGGTTTACCCTTGGCCCTTCCTTGATTACCGAGCTTCTCACCCTGTCTCTAAGGGGCCGGCCCAGACACCCTGCAGAGGAAACCCATTTTGTCTTGTTTTTTCAGTCACTACCCACAGCTTGTGATCATAAGTGAGGGTAGAAACGCAGATTGACTGTGAACTACCATCTTAGTGTTCAGAGAAAATCAGAGGGCTGCGTTGTCTAGGGCTCCAGCACCTAGTAGGCTCTCTGAAGGCGAAGTGGTCGCACGGAGAGGGTCAATCTAAGAGCAATTTAAAAGACCTTGATGGACTGGCCCCAAGATAAATTAGACACCTGGCCCGGAAGAGGGAAACTGGGCCACCTACCTGGAACAAGGCCTGGGAATTGTTAAAGTATCATCCATTTGAATGCCAGGATACAGGTTTTCCCATCAGAACCAACCAGATGAGGAAGTGGTTTTAATATTATAGCTGATCTATGTATATTATTAAGCATTGATTAGGTGTTCGCAGGTGTCCATACCACCATGCACACTGGCTTTTAAACTGACTTCTGATCACAGGCAGGATGGTTCCACTCCTCTCAAGCCTGCAGGATGCAAACACTCTTTGACTTCCAATAAGAATTCCAGGGTTGAATTTGTCTTGCTCCCGGGCAGTTTTCTTCTTCACCTCGTTTCATCTTAAAGCGTTTGCACCCAGAGAAAGTGGCAACGTGTCTGGATCTAGTTGATTTAGTGCAGCTGTGGCTTGGGAGACAGAGCAGCAGTGCACGAATGAGAGGCTGTAGTTTCCCGGAAGCAGAGCGGATGAGTCTGGTAAACAGACCTTACATGTCTGATCACATGTCCTCTACATGGATCACTAAGTAGCAAAGATGCTGACTTTCTGCTTACCTGCAGCTTTAGCATCAATATTTAAGCATATTGTAAATTATGTATTTATCATGTGCATATTTAAACCCTTTTGAGAGATTCCTAGATGGATTCCTTGTTGGTTAGAAATGAGAGGGCTGTGAGTCTGTGCCACTGTCTGAACAAAGGAGTGTTTTGACAAAGGTCTCATCGGAAATTGTGTGTTTGGGAGCTCTTAACATAAAACGGATTTCTCCAAGAGCCGAAATCTGATCTTATTAGTTTGGCCCACATACACGGCTTGCTACATAGAGAAATAATATTACATGATGTGGTAGTTTCTACCCATTTTCCATCTCATCTTCTGTCCATTCCAGACAGAAAAGTATCAGCAGCCCTGCCAAAGGAAAATCTGACTTGCTTTCACTGGTTTTTATACAGGAAGTAGTTTTATTAGCAGCTAATGTGGAACTGGTCATCTTTTAATTTTCTACTTACAAGCACAGATTTCATTTTCCAGTGTTGGTATGTTGATTATTCTCTTAAATATTAGTCAGAATAGTTGTTTTTTTCTTTTCCAAACACAAACCATTATAGATAATTTAGGGTGTTTTTCTTTTTCCTCTCCCACAGAGTTAAAGCCCCCGCCCCCTCAGAGCAGGCGAAATACCCTGAGCTGCCTGAAAGGCACCGAGCCCGGCATCCTGCTCAGCGCCTCCACCTCAGACAACATCAGCATCATTCCCAGCTCTGAGGTGGCATCGCAGCTCAGCTCTCCAGCTGCTGGTCCAGGCCGGAGCGACGCATCAGGTTGCCATGGGCGACGGGGGATGATGCAGGCCATAAAAAATGAGAGGCGGGCCTCAAAGGTGAGAATAAAAAACAGGAGTTTGATAGCTGGCAAATTATCCTGCATAAACATCACAACTTTACAGCTGCTTTATACAGCTTTTAATCAGTATTTGACATTATTTTGACTTGTTTTCTTTTACTTTCTTTTCATATTTGTGAGGAAAATTACAGATCGACATAATACGGCCATACATATATCATGTAAACACAAAAATCAAACAATTTTAAGGTTTTCTGAAAGGAAATGATGAAATAAATTTTTACATACAGCCAAATGAACACATTTGGAGAGAAAAACCAAACATAACAGCACAAACATCTCATACCAACTGTCAAGCACGGTGGTGGAGGGATGATGATTTCAGCTTGTTTTGTAGCCACAGGGCCTAGACACCTCTCAGTCGTTGATTTCACCATGAACTCCTCTATATCAAGGTACTCTAAAGTCAAACGTGAGGCCATCTGTCTGACAGTCATGCAACAGGACAATGATCCCAAACATAGCAGCAGATCTACAATAGCATGGTGGAAAAAAGTGTTGGAGTGGTCCAAAATCCAGACATTGGCCTAACTGAAATGCTGTGGCGGGACTTCTCACAGAGATGCACAGATATATCTGCAAAGTCCAAAATTGTATTATTATTAGTAATTTATTAGTTATGTATTAGTCAGTGTGAAAGGGGCAAAGTAAGGTGCTTCTATGGACCGTAGTAGACTAAGGCAGACTGATTTGGAAGTTTTTTTGATTTCGTTTTTTAGCGACCTTTTAAAAAATCTATTTATTGATCTTAGGGATTGTACTTTTCTTATTTTAGTATATTTATTGAGTGTGTGAAGGTTTTTTAATGGTGGGCATGAGCAGCCAGTGTTGAAATGTCCTTTGGAATTAATAAAGTTTATCGTATTATCTGGCTTGCTCTGGCCTCACTAATCAAAGTGAAAAATCCTCAAATGTTTTGGGGGGGGGTTTCCCCAGCAAGCTGTTGTTGTTTGTAAAATTCCTTTTAGGGAGGAAGCAGGCGAGTCTCATGTGAAACAGACCCTACAAGATGATAATTGTGATCATGCAGTTTTTGGCTTTATGATAACGAACATGCTTTCCACAGCAATGTATTTCAGTTGAACTTCCAGTTGTGCTTACACACTGGGTGTGTGTGTGTGTGTGTGTGTGTGTGTGTGTGTGTGTGTGTGTGTGTGTGTGTGTGTGTGTGTGTGTGTGT
>JBBBVU010000005.1:21174021-21184026 GCA_037177055.1 Atherinosoma microstoma
GGGGTCCTTTTTCGAAGGTTGGGGGTTCCTCCCCTCCCACCCAGAGCGCACCCCTCCCTTTGTTGGTGGGGGGGTTGGCACAAAAAAAGAGAGAAAAACCAATATCTCTCTAATATCTTTTTTTTTTCTTTTTCCCAAAATGAAGTCAGGCCTTTGTGTGTATATAAATGTGCTCATCAATCACAAAATGTGCTATACGTCGTGGGGATTGAGGAAAGAGGGGAGAGGAGGTGAAACAACCAGGGAAGAGCTAACTCATTGCTAACCTGGTATGAAGTCGAATCCCACCCCCACCCCCCCGCCCTATGGAGTCCTGCTGATATGCAGGTTACAGAGTCAAGCACCAACCAGGACATCGCTGGAGTCAAACTACGGCCTCAAGCCCTCACAGTCAAAATGCAGTCAGAGCTTCACACAAAGGAAACTCAACCAAGTCAATTTTGTGCCATCAAGCTTGACAGCAGCAGTCATGAAATCCAGATGAATGAACCTTTTCAGCATGTGCGTTCAAACTATTCAGCTGACAGAAAAGGAAACTTTCTCAAGGCTGCCATCTAAGTTTACCTGAGAGGACCGAAAATGAGAGAATGTAGAACTACAACGGGTCTCCGGTGGACTCACAGTGCCATCTGGTGGTCGCTTGGGTTGATTAGGGGGGATTTAAAAAAAAAAAAAAAAAAAAAAAAAGGTGTAAGCCTTTGGCCTAAACATCTGTCAGGCTACTGCTTCTATTGAACAACACTTCGGAGACAATTTAACTCAAGAAATCCTTCAATAAAATCATCAATTTCACCAATTAACCATCAATATGAATGATTCAGCCTCCAAAAACAGTTTTAAACTCCCTTTTTTTTTTTTTCAAAGATCTTCCTTTGTCTGATGGGGTCTGGTGTTATACAGGCTGAACATGGTTGACAGGTGCACAACTGCAGCTGGAAGAAGGCACAAACGAGACATGAACACGCAGTATTTGTTCCGGTCTGTTTCACAAAATGGATATTTAAAGCTAACTGTCTACTTAAGTCTATTTTAGTTCAGATGTATTCGGGGGAAAAAGGAAGTGCCCGAGTACATTAAATGACTAATGTAGAATTCAAGGACGATGTATGCTCTGGCCTAACGGGAGAAGACCCCCAAAGTATACAGCTACCACTCGGTTAAATGTCTTCAAACTCAAAAGTTAGTCAGAAACACACCATCCAAGCTTGATGTCAATTGGTTGAATGGTTTTTCTGTGGGGGAAAAAAAACTAAACAATGATTTATTCACAAGATACTTTCACTGTCAGTATCATTATATCGTCAGAGTGCATTGAAATATTCTCATCGTGTCTAAACATAAACCAAATGGAGGGGATTTTAGTCACGGCTAGCCATTACTTCAGTCCCATTTCCCTTCACAAGTCCCTCAGCTACCGGATTTTCTGTCTACATGTCAAAGTTTGCTCAGACCAGATGGTGGAAGCCAAACCTATCTATTGGCTGTGGCTAGAAATGAATAATTTTATTAGTCAATCAGACCATCAGAGCATCACTCTTGATTTTTTTAATACGGAAAATTAAATATCAGTGTCTTTTGATCTGAATCAGTTCAGGGGGAAACTCAGAACACCTTTAGATCGCAACGGTTGGATAAGACACGCGGAAAGTCGATAAGAGACAAACCCCCTGACAGGCAGGTCGCCGGCTTGCCAGAGCCCTGTCATTCACACGTCCTCCTCCTATCCTTCCCCTGGTTATTGACATCTGACAGAGTAATTCATCCACTGGACATCTCCATCAGCTGAGATAACCGAGACTCCCTGACTCACAAAAGATTCAATACAGTGTACATTTGAGAGATAAAATGACATTTTCTTATCAAAAGTTTAACATCTTGGAGGATAAAACTGCACAGGAGGCAACACTGGTTGTATTGTAAGGACAAAAATACACTGACAGTTTAAGCTAGAGTAAAGTTATTTTACGGTGATTTAAAACAAAAAAGGAACAAAATGCCAAAATATGGGCTCCAAGAAACATAAACTGTCAGAGGTCTTAGATTTTAATTGCTTTTATCAGACCTGTAAGACTTGTTTACAATCATAAGGAAAGGTGAGTTGCTGTAAACTCTGGTAGCTGTTTGATTAGTTCCTGACGTAATAATAATCAGTTACCGGGGATAAAGGATGACTTGCATTAAATAAAACTGCTCAACGGATGGCTGGAGAAGCTCATTTAAAACTCCTGTTTGACTGAAATGCCTTTTAACTTTTCTGGAGTATAAGATCCCATTTAAAACCAGTCAATTCTGGGAGCCTGGTAAAATAATAAAACTACTGAAGACGAACAGACTAACGCAGATCTGAATTCACAGTGGACTACCTCAAGAGGCATATGTTGCAGGTTCCCCAGCCAAAGCACCTGTGTAGACATGATCAGTACATCCAAGTATTATAAAAGGTATTAACAAGTTGCAATACTTGTCATAGATAATGGTGTCCAAACCTTTGCTTTGAGCGCCTGTAAGTGATCTTGTTTGAAATAAGAAAAAAAAATAGCTCATCTCTAACTTTTTAACCTTTTGGAAGTCGGATGATCTTTTGCCCATTCGAAGGAATACGTTTGAAAACCTTTCTGAATGCTGCTGAACTGAGAGAAGTAATGTTTTATAGGATCATCTTCTCCAGAAAGTTTACTCCTCTTATGACTTCAGTGACCGGAGCAGCTCCCTCAAAGTAGGGAGATTATGTAAGTTATTAAAGGAAGACATGGACCATTTAGTATTTTTCAATGTTGATGATAATGTCTCATAACTCAGGACAGTCCAAAGACCAAATCACTTAAAGGTACAGACCAATTATTACCCATGATGCTCCACTTTAAGGCTTGCGATGGACCAACAGAATCTGGACCCTGAGATCTCCACCAATAGCCGGTAGTCCTGCCAATCGTTAGGATTTGTTCTCTTTTTATATGCTAAGTTGTACAGTACAAAGCAGTTGTTTGCACCACTTTTCTTTCCACAAGGGGAGTACTACCAAGGTCTGACCCGCAAATATCTTGCATGTTTAAAGTGTTCAAAAGCTTCTTCCTGCCGGCCTCGGATTTTTGTTCTCTCATCAATACTCAACAGCAATGAGCTGGACGTGAAGGAAGAGGGGGCTCTCTAAACTCAGTAAAGTTGAATGAGTCATATTTGATCCAGACAAAAGTGAGAAAGAAATTTGTTACTGCCAGGTCTGCCAACTCGGTGTGTCGCAGTTTAAATGACCATGTTTCCAGTTTGCCTGGATGTACCAGACTTGACTTAAATTGGTACCTGAGATTTATTTTCTGGCTCGTATTGATCGTGCCCAGCACAGGGAATTAGATTTTACTCAGATATATACGAAAGCAATCACATGTGGATCCGGGTTTGATGTTCAGAGCTGGAGCCGTTTCTTTTCAATACGTTTAAGAGGGGTTATTTAATATCAATTCCATTTCATACGTCATATTTCCAATGAAACTGTTAAAAACAAATGTAAGAAAATGGTTTGACGTTTCTGTTTCTTCTTAAAAGTCAAAAGGCTTTTAGATTTGCTTTGCATAAATAAAGGAGAAAAGACTAATCTGGCCCTGTCCACATGATCTATAATGTAATCACCTCAAATTAACACAATTATATTCTTTATCCTCACAGCCTACACAAAACCTAAAATCTCACAGAGAAACTTGACATCTGACAGAAATGTATTCAGGATATAGTCGTAGCCCAAATGTCTTTTTAAACTCCATTTATTTATAGTGGACAAAATGAATCCAACTATAAACAAAGAAATTACAGAAAAATCATGATGTTTTCTATACATTTCTAAAATATGTAATGACATGTAAAAATTATCTAAACCCTGTTAAAATAGTCCTCGTATCAGTTAAAACACAGAAATGATAGTGAAATGGCAGTAAGAAGTTTAAATATACCCATTACATGCTGAAACTACACATGCTAATCTCTCAGAAAACCCGTAAAAAAACGTTTTTATATTAATTAAACAAGACTTAACAGAAGCTTGTAGGGAACCTGGCTTACTACTAAGCTAAGCTAGCCTGCTTAACCTGGCAGGTTAGCTAAGTTAAGCTAACTTAATTTATTAGTTAGCTAAATTAAGCTAACCCTATAAGCTTGGGATATTAGCTAAATTAAGCTAACTTGCTTAGCTTTAAGAGTTAGCTAAATTGGCTAACCTGCTTAGCTTGAGAGGTTAGCAAAGTTGAGCTAACTTGCTTAGCTTAGCTTTGTACCCTTCCTGTCATGTAATTCTTAGCCAGAAAATCACATTTTTGCCAAAAATGTCGTGATTTTCAACTGTCTTACTGATATAAGGAGCAGAAAAAGTGCGAAATAATACAAAATAATCACTGTAACTGACTTATCATGCAAATTAATGTCAAACAATCTAAATGAATCTGAGTAAGAGTGTTTTTCTCCTTTAATAATGAATGAGAACTTATTGGGACGATGTCTCCAGATTTGATTGTTTTTCTGTTTAAATTGATGAACGGTTCAATGTGCTGACTTTCCTAACGCAAGGCAAACAACATTCCCAGAGTTGAAGATGTCACCGTTGTCTGGATATTTTATCCTGGGGCTGTCTAACGTGTCCACCAGCGTACAACTCTCTCATTAAACAGCCCTAAAAAAACAGTCAGAGCCAGCGATCAAGAGTCTGACAAACCCCAAATGGTTTTGGACTCTTGAGCCCTGTGGGTCAACTCCCTTTGATACTTGTTTGGATCAACACAAACCAGCTGTGTGGTTCGTCTCGCTCTTGAGCAAATCAGCAACTCAATGGTTAATAAACTTGTTACGTGTTGAAAAATGGCCATTTTCTAAACCATTTCAACAGTGAATGTTTGTCTATGACACATTGTCCTGAGTTTCTACAATGTCCATCCACAAGTTGTAGATATTTTTTTGTCTGATGCTGCAGATTATTTATTAAAATATAATTCTAATGTGTGGACAATTGTCTTTATATTGTACATTAATCACATTGTGAGTCAAACACAGATGCTGGTCACACACCTATGCTGGCACCTGGATTTTTTTACTTTTCTTTTTATCATGCAAGTTGCTGGATTTAATACAAAAGTATATCACATTACCACAACATGACATTTTTGCAAAGTACAAGAGAAATAATTGTGGTTATGTGACACTTATTAGGAGGAAGAGTTTCCAAGGCGGTTTAAGGAGCACTTTGCCTGATTGCTCTTAAAATAAGTCTGTGTTGGTCTTGGTAGTGTAATTAATCAACCAGCTGGTGTAGTTCTTTAAAAAAAAACACAATCACTTTCATGTTTTAAAGAGGTTTGAAACTGATTAATGAAGGCTAAAGGTGGAGTCATTGAGGCTTCATGCCACTCCTCAATATTTTGTTTTAACTCAAGAAATCAAAGGCCAACTAAGAATAGTCCTGCCTCTTTTTTGGGGGGGCTGTTCTAGCTTGTTATTGAAGATGATTGATAAAGGCTTCCCTATGTTTTGTATGAAGGCTTTCAAAAGGGGAGAGTGTGGTGTGTAGCCGCCTCACAACAATTGCCAAATTGGGCCATAAGATGGCACCAAAGTATCATAAAACAGAAAAAAAAACAGTAAACTGACACAAATCATTACAAAAGAATATTTACAATGCCACTGACCCTCCTGCTGTGCGTCTATATGCTATGAATTTCAATTTTAAAAGGGTCTGCATCTGATGTTTCTTCCATATCTATTTACAGCAGAATATGAGTTATAATGTAATATAGATCATTTGAAAATTCATCTGTCTTTTTGCTTTACAAAACCCCTGATTAAAATCGCCAGGATCATTAATTAGCAATGGCCCAAAGGAAAACCGATGGATTATGTCCTGCTGTAGCGGCACAACTCTAGAGAGAAATTGGTTTATTTTGAATACTAGAATAAAAACCGAATAATTGAGTAAGGGTGAGTTGGAATGATGATACAAATGGGTAAGTTTAAGGAGCAAGCTATTTCCTATTTAGTTAAAGCTCGCCATTAAGGCACTTAATAATTTCATGTGTTGAATTTTGTTCTATTTAGACTACAACTAAGGCGTTGACTTACTCTACATACTACTCCTGGGTTACTCCTCCTCTCAACAGGATCAGCACCACGGACAGTGACGTAAGCGTCAATAAGCGGATGTTTACGGTGTCATTAAAATCAGCACCGCGGATAGCGACCAGACGCTGCGGAGGGATAACCTGAAGAAGACATCAGTTTGAGACGTGGTGACACACTGCCACCAAGCGGCGCGGGTGGGAAATAGCAACATGATTTATTGTGCCATTCATCTAAAAATGTGGATTCTCACGTTTGTTTTAATTCATAATACCAGATACTAGACGATGATGTCTAAATATCTAAAAACAAACTGGTAAGGTGCCAAGAAATATTGTATATTCCATGTGTTGGAGACATTGCATTTCCACATCTATTATCTCTCCGTCGACCGGGTCTTCGTAACCTGACACCAGTAAAATATTTAACTGGTTTTAAATTATATCTTTTGATTATTTCTCACATTCATTGCTTTAATTAAAGCGACACGCACGTTCAGCTGAGTTGGAAGCTCCCACGGGCCCGCAGCGGCTTCGAGCCTCCTGTTCTCTGGCGCTCGGTGGAGTGGGTGGTGGTCTCGGCCATCATCGGCAAGAATCGGAGTGATTCGGCTACGCTTGCGTTCTTCCACCGATTTGCTGCGGCTCAGTGGTTTGTTCGAGCCGACGGATGCGTCAAGCTAGCGAAAGCTATGCCGGAAAACACCGGCTGTTGAGACATTTAGCTTTCAGTAGAAAGGCCTCATTTAGTGCGCTGATATTCTACGATATTGACAATATTACTTTAGTATCGATGTAATTAGGTTAATTAATTAAAGAATAACTGTTATCTTGGAAGCTGGTTCGGTGTAACAATAGTATTTTTTTCTAGTGTAGGCTGTAAGAAAGCTTGGAAATGAACCTGCTAACTGTACCGCTACAGAGGCTACAGAGGCTAAAAAGGCTTTATAAATTCAGATTAAATTTGTTATACAAAGGAAATAAATGGAAAGAATTAAGCTAAATAAAAACATTGTTGTTTTAAAGCTTTATTGCATTCATTTAATGTGTTCAAATAAGCGAGTGTGAAAAAAAACATAATTCTTCTGAGGAATTGTGTAAAAATGTTAAATTTGTCCAACTATAGCAAAGATTATAAATATGAAAACAATGCAACATGCTAAAAACAGTAGAATTAACACTGAATAAATGAATGTAGGCTATAGGCTACTGATACTCTATTCGGTCTAAGGGCTGGTTTTCAATGTATTCCTGCTGCAACACACCTGCATCAAATTAAATGCCTCTAACAACCAATCAAGTTCTGCACAGTGACTCATTCATTTGTGTCAGGCTACGTAACCTGACAGATTGAGTATCAGTGCTATAGGCTATTGTGGAATAATATTAGCCTACTTATATATTACAACGGATCAGTTATTTCACACTATCAGGAATTCATTATGTTAATGTGCTTTTTTTTAAAAAGAGAACTGATGTCTGAGCTTTTCTGACTTAATTAGGGACTATCCATGAATGTCAGGCCTGAACATGTCTCACATCGGCAGTTTTCTTTGATCCACATTCCTCCTAAATGCTGCCCAAATCTACACGTCCATGCTTTGCTCTAACCCATGTCAGTCAGTTTATGACTTTTTGGGCCACAATCTGGCCCTCATAGCATAAGTGCCCAAAGAAGTCCAAATCAGGCCCTGATTTCTTTGTGATATGTGCTGATGTGCAAAGTAAAAGCTGTGGAAAAGACAATTAAGTACACGAAGATCATGTATAAGCCAAAGTTGCACATTATGTTTGACATATCTGATCCTTTATTTTACAACAATGTAGCTATATGAAACAGTTAATCTGGGGTTAAATAACCATATTATATTTTAAAACCCTTAGCTCATTTTTTAAATTGAAGCTTCTATTTTGAAATCATCACCGGAAGTTGTCGTTGTATTCACTAGGCTGCAGCTTCACGGTCATCAGGTCGACAGACGCTGCCTTGGAAACGACATAAATCCAGTCCATGCAGCTGGGTTGCGAGCAGGGACCTATATTTCCTCACTTCAAAGGCTTCCGCCCTTCTGCTCCTCTTCCTCCTCCACCTCTTCTCCATCCATCCCTCCCTCCATCCAGCCGCCCCTGCGCTGCGAGCATGGATGGTCTGAAATGAAGCGCAAAGCTGGAGATAAGGAGCGGCGAGAAGCGTTTAAATAACCGCGAGAGAGAGAGAGAGAAAGTGACTGGACAGACCCACAGCCAGGTAAATCTGACCGGATATTTAATCGGCTTTGCATGTGACAGCGATGGTGTGTGGATACGTCTCCCGTGAGAGCACGTAGGGGAGAGGGCAGGGAGGGTGCATCTGTTGTTGTTATTATTGAATGGTAACGTACACACGCAGAAAACACACAATGCGCCTACACTTAAACCAAGGAGGAGCGTGGTGTCAATGTATATCTGCTCGTTTCCGCCCCATTTTTCTCCTTTATTCCCACCTCCTGTAACGTTGAGCGTCGTCTGCGTCGCGCCGGCCAGGTGCCTCTCTCCTTTCAGTCTACAACAAAATGTCACCAATTTTTGGTTGAATTTGTCAGAGGGGTTTGGCAGGAAAAAACGCGCTTCTGGCGGTCAGAAAAAAAAGAGCAATGGGACTCTTAGAGGAGGCGTGCAGGAGATTAGTCTGTGACAGGAATCCATTCTGTCTGTCAGTGGCTGCCAGAATAAGCGAGGTAGTCCATTTAGAGATGTAACCTTACCACATAGGCTACAGTATGTGCTCCATACGTTTTCAATTAATTATTGTATCTGTTTCAATGTTTACACATCTGGCTTGCACTGGAATGATCAGCATGCAGCATATTAAAATTTCTCGGACATGAGAAGAGGCCTGGATGTCTAAAGCTTGTGTTAACTTAAACAACCTACATTACAGATTTGCCAAGTTTTTGTTTTGTTATGGTACCTCAAGTTGGCTGCTCCTCTAATACATCATGTAAAAAGGCTAAAATCTGAAATTGAGCCACCTGGGGGGTGGGGTGGGTGGGGTGGGGGTTGTACAGATGACTGGCTTTAGAGAAACATGATGTAGGGGGTGTATAAAAAAAATATAAGTGAGCAAGGGGATTTATGAGACAGTTTGTACAGTAGAGTGTGTTACCATTAACAAACACTGGGAGATAATTCAAAGCATATGGAAGGAACCATGTTAATCGAATCAGATACTTTATTAAAAAATTTGATTCATTTGCTCATTCGGACTTTTAATGAATTAATTTGATCAGAAGTAGCGCTCTAGACTTTCATGCTATTTTAACTATGTTCTGCACAAAATGATGAACTGCATGGGAATTATTATCAGAGAGACATTGCTTAAGTAAATTATTGTTTGTTACAGTCAGAATTTAAATAAGATGATAGAGGCATATCAAAGTGATGTTTCTGGATTTTCAAGACTGTTTTTTTAGATGCCCAAGTCCTCTAAATATTTTTTTTTCTTGAATGATGATGTAGATATTTAGGGAAACATACCTACTTGATACAGTTAATGCTATGAAGGCTAAGTTATCATGCTAATAGCTTAGCAAATAGCCTAACTCATAAAAAAAGCTCCTTTCTGTAGGCTAAATCATATTTCTATTTTCGTAGTCTATTTGATGTGTTGATTCTTGACAGAAATTAACTTCTAAATTATTTTTATTTACATGTAAGCAGACCCAGTAGTGTATAGATGTCTTTCAATTAGGCTACATTAAGCTAATTGACTGCTAGCTTAAACTTCAAAATTAGCATGCAAATGTAAGAACAGTTACAGTCTTCTAATGTTACACACTACAATTTACAATTTCCCTAAGGCTATCTATCTATCTATCTATCTATCTATCTATCTATCTATCTATCTATCTATCTATCTATCTATCTATCTATC
>JBBBVU010000005.1:21227687-21244423 GCA_037177055.1 Atherinosoma microstoma
AAATCCAGACTGTATTTATGACAAAATGACACACACGTGCGCACCCTCCCTTCTGTTTGTATCCGTCAAATGAGCACGCCACCTCATCCTCTCTCCGACCTCTTTGTTTGGTTTGGTTGCTGTTTCGTGTTCCGACACGTTTTGCCTCTGTCGTCCACTGTGTGCAAACGTCTGTGTTATTCAGTACTGTAGTTAGTAGGTCTAGTAGTCTAGTTTGTGTGTGTGTGCTTGGTTCATTGTGACTTTTTTTTTTTCCTTACCCCATGGTGAAATAACCGGTGATGGGGTCCAGTTTATTTTCCCTTTGCAGAAGATTTAGCAATAATCAGTGACTGATTTTTTTCTGTCCTCCTGTCTGTTTGTCTGTGTCTCCTAGGAGCAACAGAAGCAGGTTGAAGACCCGGGCAGAGAAGTGAAGAAGGTCGGAATTTATTTTCTAAAATTAAGGTTTTTTTTCATCGGATCGCCACTTGATGACGTCTCTGAAAAACTAGTGGAAAATTTCCTTTTGAACTACCAATTTAAAGGGATACCGTGTAACTTTTGACCCAAATATTAGCCGAATGTTAGTAATAATGGTTGATTTCTGGGATCAATATACAGTGCTGGACGCGTGTCGGCGCTCTGAGGGGGGCTGCCCTCTTCAGAAACCAGACATTGTAACTTTTCAGGAGCGGATCCGTCTCTCATGGGATCATGTGACCTGAAAAGCTTTGATTTATGGCCCCCCTCTATAAACACAGACGGCTCTGCTTTGTGCTACTTTTCCTCCTCTTCAATCATAAGTGTGTCATGGCTGAATGAAGTAAGAAGGTGAAAACAGAGTTGGAGGAGACCAGAAAGAGAAAGCTGGAAAGGGATTGTGTGACCTGTGTGAAGTTACAGGTTTAGCGCCCCCTAGTGGCCAAAAGTTACACAGTATCCCTTTAAATTCATTATTAGACACTATTTTCTTAATAACCTTCTTCCAGTTATAAGTTTTCTGTTCTTGTCCAAGGTGACAAATATGTTAAGTGAAAATACAAAAACAAAAAGGATAAAAAATGGGGGGGAATATTGATATTCACATTAAACAGAACTTAATTTGTATGTGCTTTCACAAAATTATGTCAAAGTTATCATACACTACCCTAGGAGAGCCTAAACATCCAAGCAAAATAACATAGAAAATAAAATAAATCAAATTATTATTATTATTTTCTATTAAAAAAATTAAAAATAAATCAAGAATTCTTTATTCTCATTATGAATACACATAAGAAGATTCTTGTTTGGTTGCTCTTGATATCAGAAAGGCTTAAAAACTGATATGATATTAAGTTAAAGTGCTGTCCAATCCCAAAAGTACAGTAAAGTAAATGTTTACAAGTTTAGAAAAATGAGTTACATAAGTTTGTTGATTTAATTTACTCACACACTAAACAAACTAAAATCATACTCTCTTTCTGTGCAACAAACCATCAGCAAAGACACCAGAGCCAAAAGGCTATATTAAAAAATGTCATGAGTTATAACAGATGTGTGTGATGTGTGAAGACTTAAATAGATTTATGGAGGTGAAGCCAGCAAAAATTAATTATAGCACCAAGTAATTTAGAATAAAAAATAGTCCTTATTTTTGTGAAACCACATTGCGAAGGTAGCTAATGTTAGTTAATTAGCCATACTTCCTTGGTAGCTAGCTTATAGTGAGCTATGTATTAATGCTAGACATGCTATCTGCTGGTTTCAAATGTTCATATCAGGACAGTTTTCCCTTATATTTGGCAAAAAGGGCTGAGTTGTACTCCCATAGATTTGAATATGTATTTAAGGTATTGTCTCATAGCAGCCGTTCTGCATAAACGCATGTTGCTTGTTAGATTGCCGTCCAACCAATACCTGTCTGTGTTTTTCTATTACACCATAAAATCCCCAGCTAACCAGTTGGTCTCTTTCAATGGCATTGGTCTTTTTTAATGTGGGGGAAAAATGGTAGGATTCACCTCCTAAAAACAGGATGATGGAGAATTTTAATAGTTTAGAAACAGGGACTTTTCTTCATTTGTGGCTACAGCTTTTTAAAATGACACCAGGATATGCAAAGAGTCAACAGAAATTCAACAGTCAGATGGCAAGCACAGCAAGATTCTGTGAAAATACTAACGGTTCCTACATATCGCTAGCCTTATGGTGTACCTGCCTAATTTTTCTCTCCTAATACTGCTGAGTCACTGATGATAAAACTTTAAAATATGACTTAAACGATTATGCTATTACGCTAACAACATGCAGCACCTAAACTCTTCCAAAAGTCACTGGAAACCTATAAGCTGATGTCTTTGTTACGTATAGAGATCCTGATAAACATTGTACCATGATAACATCCTTTATATCCTCTCATTAATAATTGCTGAATATGAAATATTAATTTGACATTAGCATGAATCCAAATTAGCATGAATTTAACTCCAAGCCCAGCTAACGCCGGCATTTGCTCTATTACAACAAAATGTTGATTAATTCAATTAATTTCAAGTCAGTTCCAGTCATGGTAAATGTCTCAGTTGGACAAATGTATTAACAATAGTGGGCTTTTTGTTTAGCAAGACTAGCTAGCTAGCCAGCTAGCGGTGCATCTAGACGTTCAACACTACATCTAGCTAAATTGATAGTTTCTGGTGTCACCAAGAGTTAGTTTCTGTTGTTGGAGGCTTGTAAAAATGAATTCATTAACCCCTTTAGCCTTATTTTTGCGCTCCAAATGGTTAGCTGCTGTGAAGTTTTCATGCTGCTATCTGGTTGTATTCCGTTTTCAGGATTTTAAATGTTGCCTTAAGAGAAATTTAGACTCCTTCCATTTCATTTAGCAATGTCTTGCACTGTGGCAATCTTCATATCCAAAATTAGAAAAGCTTTGTAATCTATTCTTTAGTGACTGGTTTTAAAATGGTTTTCAGTGGATATTAATGGAGATTAATATCCACTGAAAACTATTTTAAATGGTAGGCTATCCATATTAGTATCAAAGTTCCACATTACCAACTTTCAGGCTTAGTCAAGTTAATCTGTAAATGAGCTTGATCTTATCTTATTTAAGTTTTACGCAGGTAATTTTAGTGTAGGTAGGGTAAGTAGCTGCTTAAGAAGCAAATAAATGAGAGAATGAGAGAAATTAAATGGAAAAGCACAGACCATTAAGTATGAGGTCTTCTTAATCACGTAAAACCATCTCCAGTAAAAGTATATTTAAGACATTCAGTAAAGAGATAGACTAATTCACTCTCCAGTATTAACCCAGTCTCTAAAGGGGTGTAAGATTGGAGTGGCTCCATATGAATGAAATTGAATGCTAATGGGTTAAATTTACTACAAAAGCTTATTCATCAGTTGTTGTTTTTTTTGGTGTACTTTATACAACATCTTCACTTAAATCATTTAATAGGTAAAAGACTGGATTTGCCAACAAAAACCATCATGTTTCGTCACTTATTATCTTTATTAATGTCCTCCTAAAGGTGCGTAAGGCTCGTAATCGTCGTCAGGAGTGGAACGTCCTGGCCTACGACAAAGAGTTCAGACCAGACGCCAAGCTCACCCCATCTCCTTACCATGGCATGTCCTCTGAGGGCTCACTGTCCCCTGATAGCAGGTACAAACACATATATACATAAGGTACCCCCATGATACTTAGATTTTCCTCAAAGTTCCTGTTTCCTTGTCTCGCTTTGGCCACAGTAACACACATCTCATTGTATAAGTTGAGTTGGAGTGGAAGGATTCTGGTTTTCAGCTGCACTTACTGGTAGTTTTATTTCACGTTCTGTGCTGCCCTCTTCTGGAGAATGTAATGTTAGACTCATAGATTCATTCAAAAACAAGTTGGGAGGAAAATTTCATCTAAGTGTTAGGAGGGTTGTTGATTTTAAATATTGATATTTCACATTATTTTTATTTAGTCTTTATTCCCAAGATGAGAATGAGATGTTGCATCCGTCTGAGTATCATGTCCAGCAGCCCACCTTCTCACATTCTACCCAACAGATCAATGGCGTCTGACTCCTACCCAGCTAGCCCCAACCACCCCTCCACCCAGGCCCCCAGTGCCCCCCACCCCATTGACCAACATGCCAGGGACCACCTCAGCGCTGCAGCCCAGACCCAGTCGCTGGATCGGGGCCTGAGGCCGGCTAACCAGCCTCCAGGTGCCGGGCCAGCGGCAACAGGCCGACATGTGGCCTCTCTGGGCAGGACCCCGTCGGGACACGGACCGCAGGCTGGAGGAGATCTGACAGTTAACGGTCCGAGGCAACAGTCAGTTAAGGACTACCGGGCACACGGGTAGGATTGTATTTCTTGTCATGAGAAGGTTGATGGAGATGGGAACTGTTCCGCTTTAGCTGATGAAATCAATGTTGTCTTCCCCTCCAGTGGCCAGCCTTCCACCATCCCAGAGTACTACATCCCTCCTGCCCCTCCTCCACCACCCCCAACCATCCCCTCCGCACAAACCGCCTTCGACTCAGCCACAGCCCCCCCCTCCGCTGCCGCCTCCGCTGTCCCCCCGACCTCCTCCACCCTCTCTCGCCCCTATTCTCCCTCTCCTCCTCCTCCCCCAGCCAACTATGTGCCCTCCCCTGCCCACCCACCTTCAGGCGCACCCCCAGCAGCCCCTCCGCCCCCACCCCCCGGAGTACCCATGGGACACCAGGCCCACCCATCCCCGCCGCACGCCGCTGTCGGGCAGACGGCTGCGGACGGAGTTCCCTCAACAAGGAAGTCCACCATGCTGGGGATGATCCCCATGAGCGATGCGCGCTCAGACCTGCTGGCCGCCATACGTAGAGGTAAGTCTTGCTGAAGGACAGTATACTCCAAACAATGTCTCTGTACTGGAACAATAAAGGTTTTTATAGATTAAAAAAAGACTTCTGCACCTAAAACACCCATTACTATAAAACTAAAATACTTAAGGAAGTCTTCAACAAAGTATTAGAAGACATACAATCCTCAATTTCAAAAAAAGTTGGAACAGGGTGATGTTTAGCATCGTGTAGCATCTCTTCTTCTTTTAACTATTGTCTGTAAGCATCTGGGAAGTGAGGAGACCAGTTGCTGGAGTTTTAGGAGAACAATTGTGGTTCTTTTTTACTGGGTGAAAGATCCGGGGGGGCTCAAAGTAGCACCCAACCTGCTGATTGAGGAGTAACTCGTAAAAAAGTGGGCGTGTCGGTCCTAAATTTAGGACTCACAAAATGCTTCACAGAGCATTTTAGCACTAAAGCTGGCTCCTAAACCTGAAAATGGTTAGGAGTAGTCAGGAGGACTCCTAAAACGCTAAGAGTAAACCAAAGAGGCTGACGGTAATCCACGCAACCGAATCAATGTTTGGGAAAACTTTAATGATGCTGAGCTTTTAAAAAGGTACGGCCTGCACTAACATCGCTGCGGACAGAAATGACGCGCTAACACCGGAGTTAAAAGTTGTGACTACATCACGTTACTGGGCTCCAGGGAAAATGCAGCTATGCTGTGCAGATGAACTCATATCTCAGCCATCGATGAGCAGAATTATTCATCAAACAATAAACGCCCTCTGCAGACCGCATCATCCCACAGTGTTTCCTCACATCCCATCCCACATCCCCATCCTATGTACTGGATGTTTGTTTACATTAAAACTCTTGCGGCCTACGGTTTATTTCATATCTTTATTTGGATCCAGCAGCACACCTGCTGCAGTAGTGATGCACCGGCTGGGTTTTCCCCGACCCGCGGGACCCACATATGATAATGTTGCCCGCCCCGCACAACCGAACCAATTTTCACAACCCGCCCCGCCATCAAATACACGCTAAATATGCAACTGAAAGCTGATTTTGCATGGCTTTTTTGACATAGGATCGCATGTCATTGCATCATTGCATTATTTACCCGCCCCACTTGCACCGCAATTAAAGTGAAAATTTCTTGACTCGACCCGATCTGCGGCCAATCCGCGGGCAGCCCGTGGGTTACAGGTCGGCCCGCGCATCACTATCCTGCAGTATCTCTGTCATGAATCTACTGACAGAGACTTAAAACAACCAAAACCTAAGACAGCCAATCACAGTGTCAGGAAACATGACATCATCCATAGCAACGGGGGTCAACTCCACCCTTTCTCTTAGCTTAGGAGTCCTCTCAGTTCCTCAGTAAAAGTTACTCTCAGCAGCTTTGTGAACAGGTTTTAAGAGGAAGCTCTTAACTAAAACTTTTAGTGCCATCTAAGCCTCCTCCTAGTGGTGAGATGTGATTCTTTGTGAATTCGGCCCCTGGACTGCAGGCAGGCCAGTTCAGCAGCCCGACTCTTCTCCTCTCCAGGCTGTTGTGATGGATGCAGTATGTGGTTCAGCATCGTATTGCTGAAATCTGCAATAGATGGTGGGCCGAATGCATTTTCCACAGTAGGATAGGAAACAGGGGTCTCAAACTCAAGTCCTCGAGGGCCGCAATCCCGCAGGTTTTCGTTGTTTCCCTGGTCTAACACACATGAATCTAATCAAATGGATCAGCTTTTTCTCTAACTCTTCACAATGACCCATTCATTTCAATCAGGTGTGTTGGACATGGGAAACAACGAAAACCTGCTGGATTGCAGCACTCAAGGACTGGAGTTTGAGTTTGATGATTTAAAGTGTAACTTAATGGGCTCTTTGCACAACTCCACTACTTCCTGAACTTAATACAACTTATTTTTTTCCTGGACAAACTGATTACCCCAGGTGTGTCTGGACATTGCCGTCGTGGTTACTGAGGTCAGGTACACCTGGATTAATCCATTTGTCCAACAAGGCCTTGTCTGGATGGGAGCAGATTGCTCTAAGACCTCCATGTACTTGATGGAGCTTCACAGATGTGGAAGCTGGTGCATAGGCACTAAATGCAAAAATCCCACATCACCAGAGATGCAGATATTTAAACTGTCCACTGATAACAAGCTGGATGCTCCCTCTCCTTAGTCTGTGGGACACAGTGTGCATCTTTTCCAAAAAGAAAATTTAAAATTGTGATCCATCTGACAGAACAGTTTATTACTTTGTTTCAGACCATTTCAAAAGACTTTTTGGTTCAGAGAAGACAAAGACTTGTTCTGACTCGTGTTCACATTTGGCTTCTTCTTTGCACGATAGAGCTTTAACCTGCGTTTGCCTGTGAACACAGTTCATAGTGAAATCCACAGAGATTTCTAGAAGTGTTTCTGAGTCCATGCAGTGGTTTCCAGTAGAGAATCATGTCTGTGTTTAATGCCTTGCTGCCTGAGGGCCTGGAGATCATGAGCATGTAGTTTGACCTTTTGCCTTGTCCCCTATACAGAGAGATTCCTCCTGATTCTCTGCATCTTTTGATGATATTATACGCTGTAGATGGTGGGAACTTCAAAGTCTTCACAATTTTACAATGAGGGACATTTTTCTGAAAATGTTCCACAATTGTTAGACTCTGTCTTGGTGAACCATCTTTATATCTGAGAGGCTCTGCCTCTCTGAAATGCTCCTTGTATATCCAGTCCTGTTACTTCTTGTTACCAATTAACTTAATTAGCTGTCAAATTCTCCTCTAGTTGTTTTTTTTATTTGTGCCAATTACTTTTTCAGCCCTTTACTGGCCCAGGTTCAACTTTTGAGAGACGTGTTGCTGCCATCAAATTCAAATTGAGCCAATATTTGCAATGTCTCAGTTTCAACATCTGATATGTTGTTTATGCTCTATTGAGAACATAATATGGCTCATGAGATTTGCAAAAGTTTGTTTTCTGTTTATGCTTTTTTTTTTTTACTCTTAGAACTTTTTTGGAATTGGGGTTGTAAAGCTAAATAGCAACTGCAGTGTCCCAAACATCTGGTGAGTCTCCGTTCCTCCTCACTGCATCCTTTCTCCTTCCCGTCCAGGTATCCAGCTGAGGAAAGTTCAGGAGCAGAGAGAGCAGGAGGCGAAGCGGGAGCCCGTCGGCAACGACGTGGCCACCATCCTGTCGCGTCGTATCGCAGTGGAGTACAGCGAGTCTGACGACGACTCTGAGCTCGACGAGAACGAGTGGTCTGACTAAAAAATGAAAGGGGGCTTGGTGGATGAAGTTGTGGGAAAGTGTAGGAAACGTGACACTGAGCTAGAAGTGAAGGGATCTGGTACGTTTTAATGTCCATCATTAACATTTGTAACAAAAAACAAACATCAACCATGCATCAATTCACACATAGTCCGGATTGCCTGTCCCAGCCTCTTTGAACACGGAGCATCAGGTTGCACGGTTGCCCCTGACAACCACAATTCTTGAATTGAAACCCCCAAAGGTTTTTACAGGCCTCACCACTCCAAAGGTGTGTGGCACAACAAGCACACACCTTCATTCCCCCCCATCTGCTCATTTTTAACTACAAACACTGAGCTGTGAAAAACAAACACGCCAGCTTCTCTCTTCCTACACATCGGAGTGGTAATTATTAGCAATATTACAGGCTTTCAAGCTGTGAGTAGGCGGGCCCCTTGTGAATATGGGGGCAATGTGTTTACAAAACACATGGTATAGCACAAGAAAGATTAATAATAGTGCAATCTTAACTTATCTGCCAAATGTTGAGAAAGAATTTATGAAAACAGGTCAGGATAATCAGGGAAAATGATAGCTTATTAGCAGGTTACTGTGCTTTTCCAGGTTGTGCCTGTTTTTGAAACATGCACTCTGTCAGTAAGTGATGCTGACATTTTGGGAGTTTGGTCCGCAGTCGGCGCCTACATTTTCTGTGATAGGAACTCCGGCTGTTGTGCTTGATCATAGTACAATATGTAGCTGACCTGTTATACAGATTGGTATAAAGATACAGTAGGTATAGTTTCCAAAGGAACTTGTTGATCTCCAGCTCAAGTATCTTCGCTTAAAGAGGAAGATAATCACGTTTTATTCATTTTAAGCTCATCAATGGAAATTTGTTTTTTTTTTAGAAATTAATCCAAACACATCATTAATAATTTTGTAGTCTGGCTTTAAAAAAAAAAAAACATGGTAATGGCATCCAGTCACTTACATAATATGGTTTGTTTCTCCATGAATCATAATGTAATGTCAATATTCACATGAAGAGCCCAAATTATTCTCATTTACAATTTGGTAATGTCAATAGAGGGTCTTTAAGCTCACATGCTTTTAATATATGGTAAAAAAAAAAAGTTTTTAAATAAAAAGATAGGTGTCTGAAACACTCCTGTCCCTTTAAGACCCCTTTCCCAAATATTTCTTGACGTGTGCGCTATGGACTCATTCTTTCTTTAAAGTGTGTCAGATTTGTTCCTAGGCAGCCAGGAACTGTGTGTTAACACGATTATGTAGACGAGTAAAGCAAAAGAAACTTGGACTACAAAAAAAGGCTTTTTTTGGACAGTTCAGGAGTATGGTACTCTGTGGGAAACAATAACTCCTTATGTTATGAACTTAGGAATTAGTCACATTTTAGACCTTTTACATGCACAAACATGATGTACAACATTGAAGAAAGACCTCTTCAATGCAAAAATTCCCAAAGTAAAAAACATTAGAAATAACAGAAGACCTTGTCTATTCAAGTTTAATTTAATGTCCAGCAAAATAACTGATCTCCACTTCAGGATTATTGTCCTAAAACAATATTGTGATATTATTATTTAGGCTGATTTGTACCTTTCTTATTCGTTTTTTTTTTTGCAGTTAATTAAACGTAATTTTCGAGGTAAGGGACTTCAACCTTTTAATGGTCGGCTCTAATGCTCGGTAGATTTAGCAGACACTATAATGAGGCATCTCTACCACTTGGTTTGGGTATTTAATGCCAAGGGTAAGTTGTTGTAATGCGACTACTTTGTTAAACTTGTGAGTTTAACTATTATTAATACGTTATTAATTGTTCTGTCAAACATTTGTTAGGAGTCATTGATTCTTAAGGAAATTAAAAATTGAAAATAATCTATTTTTGCTTTTTTTAAATTAGTTTCTTGCTTTTTTTTATTTCAACATTCTAAAGATATATTTTTTCTCAATTTTTTAAAATATTTTTAACTTTTTAAAAATGAGTTTTTTTTTTTGCACTTCAATTTTTTCAAATTATTTTCACATTTTTTCTTTTCCATTTCATTTAATTTCTTCACAACTATTACCGTTTTTTTCATTGCGACCATTGAAGGGTTGAAAACTGAAAAATGACAAAAATACTGCTTCAAATTTATGAGCTGAGATCAAATTCCAATATTATTGTGTATTTATTTAATATCGTTCATTTGTTGATCTAGTTTTGACACCCCCGATAAAATGTAATAAAACATTTTGAAGTCCAACAATGAAAAAAATTCCATAAATACAATAACTTCATTGTATTTATATTCATAGAGTATCAGAACTCATTCTTTTGAATATGCAGAATAAAATTAAAAGTGTATTTTTCTTTAGACATAGTGATTCAACAGGTTTGATACACAGAGAAATGTGGGTAAAACTTTTGTTTTTTTGATCAGAAAGACAAACTCCCAAAAGTCAGCGCAGATCTCCAGCTTGTACGTCAGAGGTTGTGACAGACTATAGTTCTCCCTTTGAGATAGTGTAGAAAACTGTGAAGAAAGACTCCACCCACCCAGATCTAAACTGGCTCGGGAACGTACACCACCAGCCTTTTTCGGGGTTTAACTCCCCTCCGTATCACCGCATCGAATAAAGCCAGCGAACGAGCTTTTGCCATCTTTTTTTTTTTTCTTTTAAGTTCGTGATCTTTTGTAGTCATTAACACAAAGCTTAACATTTCAGCCAGAGACTGTGTGCTGTGCTCTTCTATAAACGCTTCTACACTTGAACACAACCGGCGTCACGCTCGCAAAGCTCATCGCCCTGAGTCGCCGTGTCTGAGGTCACCGCTCTTATCTCGTGACCTCGTTTCCTCTCGGTGACCCCCGGGTCAACACTTCTCTACGCGAAAGCTTTGTGAACTATAAATACATACGTGTAAGAGACTTGCAAAAGTATTATACAGTATATAATCTCTTATCTCTTTTCAGTATAGGTTTGGCTAATCCTCGGTACGAACTGATTGGACTGTAGTGTTTTTATAACGTGATTTTCCTTTTTATTTTTAAATGTGCTGCAGTGAGTTGTTCACTTTGCTTTATGTTGGGGTTGTTAATGGAGATGCCAGATGAAATGTGTCAGAGAAGCCTGTTTAAAAAATGAGCCCAGTTTTTTGTTTTGAAGCAGATTATTGGAGAAAGTTGATTTAAAGCTACATTTGCACATTTCTTTTGTCTCAGTTTTCCCCAAGGAGAGAGATATGTGGACCTTTTTTTGTAGTTTGTTTATAAGTGTCACTATCTATTTTAATGGCAAAGCATAATGAGAAGTGAAGTGTTACTCGTGCGTGAGAAGTACATTTTGTTTTTACTTATGAAAACTTTGAAATAGTTTCTGATTTTGTTTAAATCCATTTACTCTGATCTGTGTTTTAGAAAAACGACCTAAACACATATTTCCTGTAATTTCCATCAAGTTTTGCTTATATCCATTATTAAGATCCTGCTTCGAATTTTCTCTCATTGATAAATATGTTTTTTGTCAATTTCTAGCCACAAAGTTTTCCATGTCAATCCTAATTTAACCCAAAAATTCAACAATCAGAAACCAGTGGGCAGGTGTGTCACATATCTTTTTTTTTTTTTTTAAGCTCGATGTCCCACAGGTTTAAAGATTTTACGATGTTGCTTTATCACGTACGACGCCACTATTTTGAACAGGGCTCAAAGGTAGTTATTTTGCAGTTGTAAAAAAAACACACTAGATGTGTATACGTCTCACTCCGCAGCTACACACAGTTGTAGACAAATCACATCTGGATTAAGGACTGGATGACACAATATGTTGACGGGTTCTTGTTCTCCTCTCAGATCGTTTGGAATAGGATTTTTTTGGAATTGTGCCAAGACTTGCATTCGTGGACGTTATCGTTGAAGTATGATATAAGCACATTTGAACAGCTGGAATGTGGATTTGCCACAGAGCTATGTAAATTTTAAAAAAAGATAAAGTTTTTATTGTGACAGAGGAGTTTAACATATACAATCTGCTACAATAACCAAACTGTGACCCAGCTGTGATTGTTTATTATTCTGTGGTCGTGTTGTTGTGCAGGAGCCGTAAATATACACTCAACGATTATTACTCAGCATCGGTGAACGGATGAATCATCAACGTCCAAAACGTTTAAAACTTAAAACTAATCCATTTAAAAAAACTTAACTCCAGCCAAAATTTAAAAACTATTTTATTCTTCATTATTTTAGACTTTTTTAAACTGTCAAAACTTCATATAAATCGTAAGATTTTAAATGTTTTCAGTGACCAACTTCATTGTATTTAGAAAATATTTTCAAAAATCTAGAATCTGATGCTGCACCACTCAGAGTGAGAAAAGGTAACAGGATATTTAAGCTAAACTGTTCTGAAAGATTAAACAGCAGATTAAACAGGGACGGGTAAGGGTTCCAAAATTTGGTATAAAAGTAGGATCCATTAAATGCTTAAGAATTTCCAGGCAAGGATGGGCTGCAGTTCACTATTTTGTGCCAACTCCATCAAAGTATCATCAATACTTTTTAAAAAATTTATATTTTGATGACAGACTGCAAATCATTTTGGTCTTTCTCCATCTACTCTGCATGATTTTGAGAAAAAATTCATGGAGTCTGTTTAAATCTTGGCCAGTAAACACAAAACTCTGTGTAGATGGGAGTATTCTGCAGAAGAACCCAACATATTATCATTTGCAGTTTAGGCAGAGGGGTTCAGGAGTAGTTTGGAACAAAAATGTAATGCTTTGAGTTTTTTTTTTTATTAGATAAGTCCATGTTATTACCAGAGAAATCTGATAAAAAACCAGCATCTGTATAGTCCAGCTATACTGTCCATCATCTATTTTTTTGTGTGTTGCTAGCGTGGAATTTTAAATCTGTTTCCATGAAATAAAGTAAAATTACTAATACAAGGAAGTTGGTCTGTGAACACACTGAAAATCATCTCTTTGTACTTTTGTCAAACAAAATAAGGTGTAAAACATTTTACAACGTGTCATATTGCATATCCCATACATCTCCACCTCACTCCTGTCCGTATTTCTGCAGCTTAAAGTGCTCATCTCATTTCCAATAATGAATATTCTTGTGTATCTATGGCTTCTGGCTTGTAAGAAAAACATCATAATGTGTTGAAAATGTGAGAAATGAATTGTGTATAGACTTTTGGTAAGGCAGCCTGTAAAGTGAAATCCATTTGGTTTAATATAACCTAGTCAATGCAACAAAGTAAAACTGTGTATTGCACACTAAATTCAGCTGTAAGCAAGTATGCATGTAACTATAGACAATAAATGGTGAACAAAAATGGTCTATCCTGTACTTTTTTTTGAATGAATTTGATGTATTTTTTCTTCTCAACCAAGACGAGGTATTAAAGTTTCGAATCATTGTTGGTTTTTCAGCAGGATTACACAAACTACCAAACCAAATGTCATCAAACTGGGTTGAGAGGTGGGAGAGGAGTAGAGGAATAACTAGGGCATTGGCTCTAGTGGATAAAAATCAATCAACCCTAAAACATAACTTCTTTTGATGATATCCGAACAAGAACATCATTTTTTTACTTTAGGATCATGACTCATAGATTTTCTTGAAATAAAAAATAACCTTTCCTGACTAACTTGAAGCATTATTCAGCAGTATCAGTCATCTCATGACGCAAATCCAGCAATCATCGGTGTATATTTTCTGGGCTGCGACACCACTGTGGTTACGGTCTGCTCCAGCTCCGTGCTGTTTTGTGCCTTGGCAGCGCGGAGGAGGAAGCGACGGGTGCTGTTTTTTCATTTTGGGGCACAGATGGTGACACAGCAGAAAGGGAAAGACGGAGAAGAAGAGGTCAGTTGCAGAAACAGAAAGCTCATACATAATGATAAAAAAAAGGATATATTTAGCTTCTTTCTGAATATTTCAGGTGATGCAGAACTCTGTGTTTTTTTTGGTGATGTAAAATATTTCCTGCATCTTCTAAGTCGAGACCTTATTGTGGAATCAAATTGCAAATAATTATTTTTGAATAACAATACATTTGATGTTATCCAGGATGACTGTATATATTACATTTAAAAGTGACATGATGTCTTTAACCCTAACCCTTTTATATAAAAATAGATAGTTATTAATATAATTGTCATATTAGCCATAGCTGAGATTTGAACCATACTATATACACTTTATTTTACTAAGACTAGACTTACATTTTGGCAGCGCCTTTAAAAACCAGGTGAAGATAATGATGGAGTACTTGCATTTGTTAAATAGCTAAACACAAAATAACATGGAGAGCATCCATATAGATAGTTGGCTTTTGCAGTATTTAATATCTATTTGAAAATACAACCTTAAAATCAAATCAATTCTAAAGCTCTTTAAAGGAATACTACAGACATTTCCAAACTTAAAACTCTGCGTCTGACTTGTTTTAAAAGCACACTGACATCTATTATGCACATTCCACAACTTATTTTCCTAGCCTGGGACATCAAATGATTGCTGCATTTTGCTTTATGACACTGTGTCCCAGGAATGTGCACCACGGCTGATGCAGCAAAGAAATGCAAGAGGACATTATTGGAGGAAGGGAGGAAAAGAAAGAAAGTGACAGAGCAAGAGATAAGAGGTAACATTGGACTGACCTTTACTGGCTGGAGAGAGCTCAGAGAAGAGACAGGATGCAAGACAGATGCTGAATTAGCCTTTGTTGGGGGAGGTGATAAAGTGTGAAAATCTTCCAAAGTTCAGTAGTGCTGCTTTAAATAAAAAAGATGAAAATAAAAAACAGACAAAGGAACAAGTGTGATCATTTAAAACATGGAGCATAATAAAATTATTTGAAAAAAGAAGGCCGAATCATGAGCCAGGTAAGGATCTGTACAGTCTCCAGTCCTGTCCTGTGTTGCCGGGTGCTGCCAAAGCATGTTGACCTAACAGTCTGATGCAGGTGTGCTGCAGCAGGAAACATCCAAAACCTGCAGAACAGCAGCCCCTTGCACTTTTCCATGGCAGAGCAAAGCTATAGAACCAACAAAACCATGAGCAGCTCAGACATCACAGAGAGACTGCCCTCAAGTAGCTGCAAAGACACAAGTCAAAGTGAATTCAAATTGTGTTGCAAAGTGCTTCAGCGGGCAGAAAATCAAATCTAAATCAAATCGAATAACCTGAAACAAATAATGAAACAATATAAATGCTAACTTGCCATTTCTGGAGCCGAAATGGCCATCTGTGAAGGCTGAGTCAGATGGAAAAAAAGCCCAATTTTCATTTCTCAACTCATCCCTGCCACCTGGCCTAAACTTACTCATGCATTTTTCATTCATGCTGATAATGTGAGTTGCTCCTTTTCTTTTGGATGTCAGGGAGAAGTGGCCGGCCATCGAGCCATGAAAACACTGGTTGAAGGGCTGGATGACAGCTACACTTTGACCCTCAAAAGAACAGGGCCACATTTCATCTGCAAAAATGGATAAATTGCACCAAGGAGAGGAAATGGGATTGGCCAAAATCAAACTTTTGACAGAGATGGGAAACCCATGAGAGTTTTTACCTGACAAAGCTTTGATTAAGCTTCAGATTTACATGTAGAAAGAACCAGCCTTTGTGGAGGTCTGTAGTCTGCAATTACTCTTCTTCAGTTTGTCATTCACTAGGCAGCACACCAGAAAACTAAGACTTTGAGATTTGGACATGATGGCAGTAGAGGAGGTAAATATTTGGTTGGCATTCACAGCCAGAAAAAATAGCAACAGTTAAAGACGTCATATGCCAGGTCACTTGCCTCTGCCTGTATATTCCATCTTATGAACATAAAGCAATCATTTTGGAGAGCATGCACATATGAAGGACAGCCGAGGTAATGTAAGTATATCCTGGGCTTTAATCAACAAAAATATTGAATATTTCTTTGTGTAAGATGGATTAAAATCTCCTTGGCAACGGTTCCTGGATGTGTTGGATGTGTCACACTAATGATGTGTTAATCATTTCCACAGTTCGGTCGTTAGTCATCTTCTGACTACATGGAGGAAATCATGTTCACATCAAATGTTCATTATAATTTCAAATCAGGGCGATGATGTGCGTCTGTAGACGAATATATATATGTGTGTGTGTGTGTTCTTGTAGCAACTAGTGCTCCTGGAGACGTCTCCGTTGCACACACAACCTCAAAGGTGGCATTGATTAGTTTGCAGGTGTTTCCACTGCATATAAAATCTCCTGAGTGGCCCAGAAAAAAAGATTGGCCAAATCTTGTCAAAGATCTTTGAAGAAACCTTGAAAATTGTATTCCCATCAAAAAGCTGCCTTGATTAAAGTACTAACATGGTTTCAATCAAGCACTAACTAAAAAGTCTGAACACTTAAAAAAAAAAAAAATTTGATTTTAAGAGGAAGTGTCAGAATAAGCTGTTTGGCATTCATAGAGAACATTTGGCAAGATTTTTACTCAACTCTGCTGCTCATCCCACAAATGTGTTTTCCTTACAAGTGTGTCGCCTTTTAAAAGGAAAATAAACCAACTTTCAAACAGTATGAGATTTATTACAAGGAACCATTGTTACAATTCAATTCAATTCATCTTTATTTGTATAGCGCCAATTCACGACAATGTCATCTCAGGGCGCTTCACAGACAAT
>JBBBVU010000005.1:21290280-21303000 GCA_037177055.1 Atherinosoma microstoma
ATTAAAATTACGTATATCGTTATATTATATATAATGTTCCCCGAGTATAATCAATTGAAACCTTTATGCAAATTACGGCATCGCTACTTTTATTTTCAAAACATGCGTAGACGGTCAAACGCCGCATTGTGTCGTAATGAGTAAACATCTACCTTATCGTAAAGTTTTTAACAACAGTTAAACAATTTTAACATTGTTATTTACGAAAAGGCAACTTTTCTGTACAAGTCTTTCGGTGCCAGGTTTGCTTCCTGCACGAAAGCGTAAAACTCCTCCTAACCCTTTGCCGTTAAGTCTGCACCGGAAAAAGCTCTGCTGAAAGGGATAGTCATACCTTTCCCTTAGCCCTTTCCCTCGGTGGACCTAAAAAAAAAATAAAAAAAGGTGGCCTTTGAGCATAATTTTCTTTATTAGTCTTTCAGGATAGTTCTCTAGTTTTCCTGAAAGACTGGTTGCCTTGAGAATATAAGGAACTATGAGATCTATTGCCGTAAGACCTATTGCCACTGATTTTCAGTCCAGTTCTTCTGTTTATTTGGGGAATCCCTGATTTTGTTCATACAATACAGGAAAACTTGGTTCTGTGTAGACTAAACACAGGTTCATCCCTTGAGTTGGGACCCATTATATGCTTGTACGATTCATTGGTCTGTTCGAAGTGTTTTAACAAATACACTGATAATTATCAGCTACAGATTTTTGATGGTAAATTAGTATTAAAAGCAACACACGCTTGGATTTTTTAGCACATTAATGTGATTATTTAGCTGAATACAGTAACGGTAAATATCTTCCTGACTGCTTAACTATTATGTCTTGTTGTTTGCCTGGTTAATAATCTCATAAATTAATGTGAGCATTAGCTTTGTGATGCTGGGAGATGCAATGTCATGGCTGCGCGGTCAACTATTTAACGCTAATCAAAACTCCTCAGGATAACATGTCTTACTCAGTGGGCTCCATTTAATGATGAATATATTTATCTTCATCAGCAGCACATCCTTTACAAACTGTTAAAAACGATGTTTTCATCAGTACACACGAAAAGTATCCGACCTAATCTCAGTCTTTTATCTCCTTTTTCTTAGAACTTGCTCCACTTTCATACCATATGCATCTCTGAGTGTGTGTGTGGATGTAAGAAGGTGTGATCTGAAGCCGTTTGTAGGTCTGTTTCAAACACTCCTTTGAGCACAAACTTATAAAACAGTAAAAAAAAAAAAAGTGATTATATAATAAACCAGATGTTCCTGCAGTGGTTGCAGTATAGGTATTGTTCTGTTTTAATTATCAACTCTTGTAATTGTTGTGTGATATGAGGATGCACACATACACACACCAACACAATCATCCTGCTGTCTATGATTATATAACACACATGCATCAAGAAAACAACACACCTACTGCTGTGTCACTCACTTTGAAAGTTGTGTAACAATGAACAGTTTTACACGACAGCACAACTTTTTAATTGCTGATCAAGAATCAATATTTTATGAATAAGTCAGATTAATGAGCTTTAAGTGTGAACATTTAGAATATTATATCTGCCACAATTAGTATTTTTAATTAATTCAAAAGTAGTGTATTGTGTACTTATACATTAAAAGTACTGCTATATGTACAAAAGTTTAGTAATTTTTGGTTTTCAAATACTTTAAAACCAATAAAGCCAAAACCAATTTTCTACATGGTGGTAGTAAAATATTTTTATGTGTATCTCAACTTAAACATTATTGTAAAAAAATCAAATATGACAAAGAAAGATGAAATTCTCAGGATTTATTTGTTAAAAGGCAACAAGTGAGTAGTATCGATTTCAAAGTTATGTGAACTTGCCTTCCTTCAGACCCATAGGAAACTTTAATCTGATCTTTCCTTGCTGTAGCAGACAAAAGGCAGGATTAGAATTGCAGCACTATTATATTGGGAGGAAAAGTCCATTTTAACAACTTTTTGAAATGTAAAGCCTACTTTCATTCTGTGGTATTCTGTTGGGTTTTTTTGTCCTGTCCAGCATTATAGCAAGCAGAGTGATGGTCTAGCTGCCATGATGTCCCAAACAAATATTTTGCTTTGCGGAAACAAGGCTCTGCTTGACACTTTATGTAGGGAGGCACTGGTTTTAAAATTTGACCGATATTGATATCTGATATTGTTGTTATGGCCGATAACCGATATTTACCGATATTGTTTTTGTTTTTTTAGTTTATGATTATCAAATTCTGTACAAAATTAAAGTTAACGATAGCAGCTTTAGCTTCCTGCCATTTTTTGTGAACTTCTGGATGGTGGTTTTTCAGATGGCATATCAAGCTTTTCAAGTATCTTCTTTCAACACCGTGAAATACTACCACACAGCTGACATTACTTCTCTGCTTCACTTAAACACCCCACAATGCTCTGCTGCATCACTATCACTGTCACATGCCCAGGCAAATGCTGCATGGCTAAGCCCCCCATTCTCCTCCCAACACACATACACAAACAGCTGAAAATAGTTGTTAATATCAGCCCAGTTTTACTTATCGAACAGATGCTGATATGTTAAAATGTTACTAACGTCTGCCGATAATAATATATTGTGCATCCCTAACTTTAAGTATTGTTTTCTATTTTGAATTAGTTTTTTGTTGAATTTCCTCACTAATGCGGGACTTGTCAGAAGGGACGAAAGAAAGGAGAATAAAAAGTGGAAAGAGGAGACAAAGATACAAAAGGTTGAAAACAACCGCAAACAGAAAAAGAAGAAAACCAGCTGCAACACCTGTAAAGAAACAGAAAACCTCCTACGGCCTTTATAAGAAAATACACAGCAGACAATCATCAGGAGCACCTGCAGGAAGACAAACTGTGAAAATCATGGACAACATAATAACAACCACAAAAGCAAAATGTATATGTGTGTGTACGTATTAGTACTACATATGAGGGATGAATTATGTTAAGTGTTCGTGCCAAAGCAACCACATCCCCTCCGAGGATGAGAAGTAGTCAGAGAGGCCCCCAAGCACCGGACAACCAGCAGCCTACGGAGCACAGAACCAGGCAGTCCACCGCATGGCGGACCACACAACGACCCAGAGGAAGGCCGCTCTCAGGAACAGGTTTTCAGCAATCACATGCTGGTTTTCCCCGTGTGAAAGTTGTGGAAACTCAGAGGAACAAACCTCTGCACAAAACCAGTTCATGTGAGGTCGTTAGGCCCGCCTGAAATTGTCTTCATTTTTGAGATTTGTGATGACCGCCATACCCAAGCCAGTATCCCCTCTTTTAACCTTTGGTTTGTCTGTATGTGTAATCGGAGTCAGTAATAATGCATCAATGGGCCCAGCCCCAATTATAAACCTTTTAGCTTAAAGGGCCTACATTATAGTTTTCTTTTTTCTGTTTATGTTTTATCTAAAACAATGTATCATCACCTTAAACGGAAAGGAAAAAAAGGAGGTATTTTTATGCAAAAAGTACTTGATTCATCCAGTTGGCTCAAAGTCTCACTCTCAACACTTTTTTCCAACACCTTAGCCACTATCTTGTCATCATTACCGGATTTCCTAGTATGGTCACATTCTTCAGGCCACACGTGCCAATATTAGCTTCAACATATCCTGATTTCCATGGCAACCATTTAAAAATCTGATGTTTTCATGCCACAATAAACAAGTAATCCACTACTACCTCTCAGAGCATGCCTCCTGCTATAACCTTTGGGGTGATTCAATACCTCACCAACCTCTTTAAGAAGTAGGACTACCACTGTTGACTATTGTACCATCTAAAACCTGCCAATGACGTCAGTACAAGATATCGCTAAGTGCAAACTCTGTTCTTTGAACCTCAAGAACTCGAAACCTGGCAAGATGGACTCTTTTGTGATCACGATTGTGTGAATCATGCTGAAATACGTCTCCCTCTCAGGGTAAAACAATAAGCTGCCTTGAACCTTTCAGTCAGCTGCTAACCTAAAGTGGACATGAGTAGTGGGTTGCATGGGTCTCATTATTTTACACCACTTGAGGCTTTAGTTTAATAGACTATACACAACCTCCCTTGGAGACACAAGTGGTTTTTGTTCATCTTTTTTCCTTTTTAGAGGCACTTCTTCCAATAGAAACTTCAAAGCATGAAATCAATCGAGGTCCCCTTTGACATTTGCATTCCACAGTGGTTTATCTTATTGTGTGAAACTTTGTTTTTCAGAGTCACGGATGTTTTATTGACACAAAAGCAGTGCGGTGTTCTGTGACACAGAACTTGATTTCATTCCGTATATCCACAAAGATTTACTCAAGTGTCATACACACTACTCCCGTTCTGAAAGCTTCTGTCCGTTTTCATTTAGCCAAATGCTTTCTTTCTAGGTAGGAGGGAAAAAAGACTGATCAATGTTGAATGAATACCAATCAAAATTTAAGTTGGTCTTATCCTCATATTTTGAGAAATTGTTGATTAACAGCGTCATTTGCGTCTTATTTATGTGAACAGAACAAGAGTGCTATTGCCTGTGCTGTTATTGATTGTAAACCGAGCCCACTGACTTGTCTGATCGATTGAATAATGAGATAAATGTCAGCCAGTAAGCTAGCTGTTAACAAACCTGTGTAAACCACTCGATTTAATTAAGGCAACTTAATTACTTTGTTAGGTTTAAAAACTAAACTGCTTTTGATTTTAGGTGAGATATCCTCTTATACGCCTCCCTTTTGCAAACTTTCTATCTACATATAAGCATGACTTCACCCTCAAAGAACATTTGACTACAGCCTCTTGGCATCTATTTCAGACACTGAGTGATTTTCAATGAAGTCTATCAGATTACCCTCCACTTGAATAAAGATGCTAGAGAGGTAACCAGCATTCACTCAAATAAATAGATTTTTCATTTCTCAGTGTATATGAATCATATAAAAACTAAATTACATTTCACACATCCACCACTGGGTTCACATCCCCTGATTATTGTGGGAAAGAAGCTGTTTATCATTTGAGCAGTTCTTGTTCTGATGTCTCTGTATCATGAAAGAGATGTGTTGAGTCCTTTATGATACAGTGCTTTGTGTAGAGGTCCTGCAGATGCAGCAGACAGGCATCAATGGTTTTTTTGTTTGTTTGTTTGTGGCAGTTCTTGCTATCGCGTTGAGTTTCTGTCGCTCCTTAGCTGTGCAGCAAGCAAAATGGTTTGTGAGAACACTCTCAGTGGTGCCCCAGTAAACATGATCATGACTGGGAGGTGGAGGTTGACCTTCTTTCATCATCATCATCATCATCATCATCATCATCATCATCATCATCATCATCATCATCATCAGATTTATAAAGTGCTTTATTGCCAGCTACAACTGAAACAAAGTGCTGTACATCTGAGATAGATCAAATTAAGGATAAACCGACAACATTAAACATTAATAATAAAAAAAAGATCCAAATATTTTTTTAAAGAAAAGAAAAAAAGTAAGTAAGATGAAGTCTCAAGCTGGGTTGAAGACCAAAGAGTAAAAGTGAGTTCTAAAAATGGACAGTGTTATGGCCCTGTCTGTGGAAAGGCAGATCATTACGCGCATCGATTGAGAAGGTCCAGTCTCCTCAGAGCTTCTGCTTCAAAGTTATGACCAGGAGCAGCTGGTCAGCTGACCTGAGGGACCAAATGGGAGTATAGCGGTGGAGAAGCTCTGATATATAATGTGGGGTAAGACCATTTAAAACTTTAAAAGCCAGCATAAGGATTTTAAAATGGACTCTAAGGTGCACGGGCAGTCAGTGGAGCGAAGCCAAAACAGGGGTGATGTGCTCTCTTTTTTGGGTTCCTGTAAAAAGTTGTGCAACAGCATTCTGAACCAGTTGTAGACATTAAGGACGGACTTACTCCAAGATAGAGGAAATTACAGTAATCAAGCCGTGACGATACAATGGCATGGATTACTGTTTTCAACTGCTGCCTAGAAAGAAATGGTTCAAACCTTTGCAAGTTTCCTTAAATGATAAAAGCTCAACTTAACTGTGGCGTTGATTTGACTGTCCAGTTTAAAATCCCTGTCAATTCTAAAACCAAGATTTAAAGCTGTAGGCAAAACTTACATGGCTAGGAGACCTAGCTTAGCAGGAAGGGGTTCGCATGAGCCACTAGGTCCAAACACAAGGTTTAAAAGGTTTAGGACCATCCATGCTTTAATACCAGGAAGACAAGCTAAAAGAGGTTTAATTGCTAATGCAGGCATCTCTTCATCTTAATGGTACGTAAATTTGGCAGTCGTCTGCATACCAATGAAAATAGATGTATTTTCTGAGAATAGACCAACAGGAAGAAAATGCATTGAAAAAAGTAAAAGGCTCTAAAATTAAGCCCTGGGGGATCCCACATGACAGAAGAGCATGGCGGGATAAAAACTCAGATGACTTGACAGGAAATGTTTTATCTGCCAGATAGGACCTAAACCTCTCCAAAACAGTGCCAGAAATGGGCACTTGGTGCTGTGGTCTACTGTATCAAAAGCAGCAGTTAGGGCCAGCAAGGCAAGGATTACATGTTTTGTGAGTCGTATGTCAAATGAAAGTCGTTACGAACCACCAACAGGGCTGACTCTGTCTTAAATCCGGACTGAAACACCTCCAGGATACCCTGCCAATCAAGAAAGGACTTTAGCTGTAAATACACAATTTTCTTCAGGATTTTAGAAAAAAAAAATGGAAGCTTGTATTTTTTCACTATTGGACCTTCTTAATGGCAACAGATGTAATGTGGGCCTCTTCCATCTTGGGAGATCTATTAACCTACTAAAGTCTAAAGGCCCATTTATGCTCACTCACCTATGTTAATAGGGACGTCCATTTCAAACATTCTCGTTCGTCACAGTCCTCATACTTCCATGAGTCTTTTATGTTGCCATGGTTGACCTCCACTAGTAGGCAGCGATGAGTTCAGAGTTTACTCCCACAATCCAACTTCAGTTCAGACATCTGTTGGCGGCGTTAATGCGCCGCTATGAAGTTGTTTCCAACCACCCAACATGCCATAAAGAATCGTATAGCCTTTCTTCAAAAGCTTACGCAGTTTCTATAGTTGCTCAGCACATGCCCCCTCGTCTTTATTCTTCTTCTGCATATTTTCCCTTCCCACTCATCTACTTCTTCTTCTCTGCTTTCTTTCTGCTCAGCACTGCCCCTGCAATTTCCAGTGGTATTGCTCCGTTTTCTGCGTCAAGCGACAGATGGCTAAGCTCCTTGAAAACAGACAAAATTAAGCACGCAACCAATGCAGGAGACGGATTAAACTTATTGGATTGGTCTAATTGGTCTTGGTTATTGGTCAAAATTCTGTGTTGAGCACAAGGTTACCAGCACCACCTCTTTTCCATTCACGGACTTGTTATCATTGGTAATAAGACTGGCAACAGTGGTGTGTGGTTGCTATTGAAACAAGCAAAGAAGTCATACATCAGCAGAAATGGCTCAGAGCACACCCACTCAACTCCAAAGAATTAGAAACTACTATTTCCACTTCTGATCTTTATCAGTACTAAACCTTGAGTTATTTTTCTCTCCAACATTGCATTATGCAGCAGCATCTTGATAGCATTGACAGTCAGATAGCGATGGTGAGATAACTCATGTCAGCATATTGCTTCAGCTCCGTGTTTGCACGGTCTGTATAAAGCCTGGTTGTAAAAGCTGAAAGAACGTGTTGCTGTGCTCTTTGAGGTTACCACTTGTTTGCTTGCTCAGTCTTGTGTTCTCATGGAAACCAATATGGTGAAGAGCTGGGCCAATCAGACAGACAATGGCCGCTTTGTTTTTCCTCTCGTGAGTGCCTGCCTGTGGATGGATTATGTCCATCTCTGCTCCCTTGTGTTTGCTGCTGCTTGCTTTATTGACTCCTAAATTGCACTCACAGTGCACTAACCTATTTTCCCCCACAATGTTCACCTGTAATATTTCGTCAGAGCACTTATGTTTGACGTGTAGTCTGGCACTTGTGGCTCAGTGTGGCTGTTCAAAGCGGCTTGCTGCAATGGACTTCAAATGGCAGGTGACTCAAATGTTCCTGATCTATTTATTCCACAGTGGTATTTATAGCTTCAATGGATCAGAGAGGAGTAGAGATGTCTTTATTCTTTATTTCCTTTTTCGACTCTTGGTTTTCTCCCCATCATTTCACCTTCATTCCATTCTACGCCTTCCTAGCCACAACACTATTTCTCAATCGGAGCTTTTGTGCAGTAGTAGTGCAGTAATGAATCATGTAAATGAGACCAATTCAATTCAATTCAGTTTTATTTTTATCTCATTTAATATATCTAAAGTCTGCTAAAAGGGTAAAAAAACATTGCTAAATGATGTTATATGCTAATTAGCATATTTGTTTCAGTCCTTTAGATATGTTTGCTTCTCCATGTCTCCGCTCACCTATATTGTATATTAATCCAGCTGAATACCTTAGAAAGTGGCTCTCGTCACATATTTTTCTGTTTTTGTTGTTGTGGGATAAAAAAAAAGTCAAAATTGTGATAGAAAGCATCCCATTAAGACTAAGTGTTCAGCCAAGCTCCATTTAACAGCATCATGAGGATGCTGCAGATCTCTTTTTTTAAAGCACAGCATCATTTGATAAAATCTTCATTCACTTAAGTGAAAAACCATCTGTACAGTGTTTGGCTATATTTACTTGCACAGTGATGGCTCAAGAGAGAAAGTTAGAAATGGCAGCGTTTCTCGAACATCTCTGAGTGATAGACATCTGCCAGATGCTGTTAAGCGGCTGCTGCTCCGGTTTCTCTGCTCTGGTGTGCCAGTGGCACTGCAGCTGCACTAGCTGGAGCCAGCCTGCCTGCTACTCATCCTACTAGAGTAGACACAGAGAGGACAGGTGCCATCGTCAAGCAATATCCACAACTCTATTTGTAAAAAAAATAGTCACGTTATTCACTGAATTCCTAATAAAGTTGCTCTCATTTACTTGTTTGTCTTTTTTTTATTGACAGATGGTGAAACAAGATTAAAATTTATCCATCCATCTTCTGCCGCTTATCCGGGGTCGGATCGCGGGGGCAGCGACATAAGCATGGAAGCCCAGACTTCCCTCTCTCTCCAGCCACATTAGCCAGCTCATCTGGGGGGATCCTGAGGCGTGTCCTGGGTCTCCTCTCGGTGAGACGTGCCCGAAATACCTCACCAAGGAGGCGTCCAGGAGGCATCCTAACCAGATGCTCGAGCCACCTTATCTGTTTGATCTGGCCGGTTTCAAATTGTGACTGGAAATAGAGACATAAAAGTCAATATGTCAAATAGCATTTCATGACTTTGGCTCTGCTTTGATGAAATTCAGATTTTATAAACACGTCTGACAAATAAAATCTTCATCCACATAAGTTAGAAAATGTTGTTCATACAATTATATTGGTTATTTTCACATGCATGATGATCACCTGAAGAGGAAACCTCATGCAGGTGAATGTAAATGACATGTAAATGAGACCTTTTTAGGAAATAATGAACTGGTTATTACAACTAAAGAAGTCATGTAATGTCATAAGTAGAACTGAATTTGAGATGAAGTTTAATGTGTGTTTCTTCAGCATTCTTGGCCATTTAAATTTTGCAGTCATCACATCTGGTGGTTTTATGTCTTTTACACCCTCTTCATAAAATGTAAACAGCTTGGACAGATAGATATTATCGTCCACGTTGGCAGTTGGTGAGATGATGCTGCATGAATGCTGCATAATTATCAAGAACATGGTAGTGTTGATGTAGAATAACACAAAGTACTACCATCTTTTGCGTCTTTAATTTATTCCGGTAAAGGTCGGTTGACACTCAATATTTGTTAGGGTTGATTGTCTTCTCTTGCGGTGTCCTTGCCCTTGTCCTCGTGCACCGCAATGAAAAGCACCTGCCGTTGACGGAGCATAGCGGACACACACAGAGAGGTGTTCCTGCAGAAAGAACTCGCTATCACGGGTCGGTAATTGCCAATCTGGCTGCAATGGTGGTGTCAGTCACTTCTTTTCACGCCACAGTGTCATCTATTGTAAATATGTTTATCACTGCATGAGAAAATCATGCACGAGAGTGTGCGAAAACATGTGAGTCACACAACTTTAGACACTTGTGTACTGGGTTTTCAGTATTTTTGCATGCAAAGCAACAAACCCTGAAGTTAGAGAATCCTTCAAGATGACTGTTTTGCTTGGATTGATCTATATTTGTGAGGCTGTGCCAACAACATTGCAACTTTTATCCTCAAAAACAAAGGGTTATATCAGAAAAGTGGAGAGGTCTTTATTGAACTTGTTGGTTTCAGAAATAACCGAGCCAAACATGACAATAAATAATGAAAATATTCTCCCTTCTTCTTGCCGTCTTCTCCTTAATCCCTCTCTCATCATTCCTGGTTTATGCAGGGGGCTCTGTCTCTTTCTTCCTCTCACTGTTTTCCCAGTCTTTATCTCTCTAGTTTACCCCCCTCCTCCCAGCCTCTGCTTAATTAGTGTTACCCATGTTTCCCCCCCTTCCCACAGATCAAAGTGGAAATGGCAGACTACGCTTGAATAATTTATGCTCTTAAAGGGCTTATGTTTGACTCCGTCACTGCTTATCACCCCGCCAATAATCAGACTCTCATTTTTCTTTATGTTTTCCAAATTTTGTCTTTCTCATTCCCATTTCATGCTGAATCGGTTCCTGTTCACCCCATGCTCATTTTCTTCATCATCTCTCTTAATGGGATGAATCACTAGGTGGCAGCATAGTTACATATGCAGCATGCAATGACAGAGGGGGAGACTTGCCACAGCTAATGAGCCGCACTCATCGTATCATGGGGGCTGCAATCAGCTTAAGACACAGCACTGAGTGTGACTAGCTTCATCCCAGATTAATGAAGATCTGGAAACAACTGCTGCACCACTCGTCTTTTCATTTAACTCCCCCTATTTCTCTAATTACCTAAGTCAATATGCCCCGGATCGATTTCAAATCGACTGAGATAATGCTCCCTTGACCCATTAATGGGCTTTTATGACCTTTTCCAAAGCATGCTGGTGCTTTGCCAAATCCGTTAACCCCCGGTGTCCCACAGATCAGGTCTAAAACAATTAAGATCTGAGTGGGTGAGGGGCGACAAAGCCTCTCATGTTTGTGTGTGTGTTAGAATTCCCAGTGATTACTTTAGGAAGCCGGGAAAGGAAAGTGTGTTTGAGCAGCCTGAAGCGATACGGTGAACTTTCCATCATTTCCGAGCACAAAACCTGCATAATGTTTAATAAAAAGATGCAAAAACAGACATTTTTGCCCTTGGAAATGCATTCTAAAAGGGAAACTGATGGGTGTTTTAAATTCAGTGGAGGCCAGAGTCATGTATGCAAACACAAAGGTGAAAGAGCTGAAAACATGTTGGAGAGATGTCATTATGGGGGCTGCTGTACAAAGAAGAAATACTTCTTACTTCTGCACAGAGGTGAGAAAAGTCAGATCATTTACATAACCAATACGGGAATGTAAAGCAAACTGGATTACAAGTAAAACTCCTGCTTGAAAAAGAGAGAACATTATGTCCAGCGAAATATATGATAGTATTACATTATTAATGAGAGAGCAACCAGGTTTTCTCAGATTTCTCATTTTTCACATTAGATACTTTGAACATGTATTCAAATAAAAATGAGCATATTAAAAGGAAAAATCACTGCTTTGCTGTAGCTAATAACCCTTGACATGTGGCCCGGCTACTTTCATTAAAATGATGAAAACTGCTGAGTCAATGTTGTTAATTATAAAGGGTGATATTTACTCCTGAAATGTGGCAGAATTAAATGGTAATACTTTAAAATTATACTTAAGTATTTCAATAATTCTACAAAAAAGGGGGAAACAGGCATAGGCTATACTGTGGTCATTTTGTTCAAATAAACATGTTTTAGAAAAAAGCATTTTAGATGAACACCCTTCATTTCTGCAAGACTTTCTCTAAAAATCTTTTAAAGTGGTCTTGAGCAATGATTCTCCAGCTTTTGAGGGTCTTGAAAAGTTTTTGTTTTGACATTTGCTGTTTTTTCACTGATCATTTTCAGAGGAATGTGTTTGTTTGTTCGTTAGGCCTATGGATCATTAGAGCATGACGGCACCTAACTCAAGGGATGAAACATTTGTTGTGTTTAAACCACATTGTTGCCATTTCTTTAGAAGCAACTCCATAAAATGCTGAGGATGGCGTAGTCCTTAAGAAGTCTGAGAAAGCTGGACAGCTGGACTGGCATCAGAAATGGTTTTCATGGAAGGATGGCTGTCAAGAAGTCATCCTTAAGGAAGGAAAACACAGAAAAAAGACCACATGAAGGAAGATCTGTCCTGAAACTCTGTACCAACCGGTTTGATGGAGTGAAGAATCCTTCCCAGAGCCTGGACCTCAACATCATTGAAGCAGTGTGGGATCATCTTGATGGAAAACAGAACAAAAGAGAAGCCAACATCTAGAAGAGCTTTGGAAAGCCTTCAAGAAGCCTGGAAAAGTATTCCTGAAAACTACTTAAAGATCTAACTCAAGACTTGTGCACAGTTCTAGACATGAATATGAGAGCAAATTTTCTTTTTCTTTGATCTGTGTTAAGTGACTCATTTTTAATATTTACATGCTGGCTTATTTTAAGATCGGATGTGTGTGTGTGTGTGTGTGTGTGTGTGTGTGTGTGTGTGTGTGTGTGTGTGTGTGTGTGTGTGTGTGTGTGT
>JBBBVU010000005.1:21303100-21317640 GCA_037177055.1 Atherinosoma microstoma
GTGTGTGTGTGTGTGTGTGTGTGTGTGTGTGTGTGTGTGTGTGTGTGTGTGTGTGTGTGTGTGTGTATGGAGGGGAGCACGTGGTTGAGTTGTGGGTGGAGAGAACATGAATGACAGGTAGGATGAGGACTGGGATTATTGCATTTCCCATCTGAGATGTGTGTCACAGCATGTGCCTATACCATGAAAGAGACCTCCATGGTGACGTTAATGCTCGACTTCATGCCAAACGCTGCACTTTTTTTAAGGATCATTCGCCTGTAGAAACTTCAACTTAACATATGTTCGACTGCAAACAGCTGCGTCAGTGTGCCGGCTACTTATTATCAGAGATACACACAGGGTATCTTCATAAGTTACAAGTGAAAGATTAAGGCGGGGTGTGCAGCAGCAAGTTGGTATTTGGGTGATGATAATGATGATAATGGTGCAGTAATTTGCCCTCAGTTTGATACGCAACACAGAGCTGCTAATTATCGCTGTGTTTCTTTCATTGCTCGGCTCTGGTTTCTGCTCACGCTGTGCAACAGTTGGATATGGAAGAGAGGAAATTTGACAGCCTGTAAGCAGCTCCCCAGGAGAGCTCGAAGGAGGTGTGTGTGTGAGAGATAAAGTGCATGAATGTGTGTGTGGAGCAAGAGAAAGAGAGATGGAGATCTATCCTGCGTCTTTTTCTTTTCCCTCTCTGTGCTGGATGTGAGAGAATTGATCAATAAATTGTGCTAAGTCTACAGAAATATTAGCCAACCTGCTGTCATTTAAACTGAAATCTAACTTAATGTGAAGTAAATAAAGGAATTAATGAAGTAAATGGCTGGAAATGTTCAATTCTAAAAGAAAATATGCCCTTTTTCTTTATTTGGGAACAATTAATTGCAGATTTTTGGACTTTTTAAATCTGAACATCAGAGGATGTTTCTTTGAGTTCTTCGAACATTTTGCTTGATTTTGTGTTAAACTTTTTTTAAGATATATATTTTTTTCACCTTGTTTGTCTTTGCCTTATCTCCATCCTTTTTCCCTTTACTTCCCACTGTTGTCAAGGGCAACCAGAGGAAAGAGATGAACGCAGTAACGCCGTCACCTGATCATTCAGGGGATTCATCAGGTGTGAGTGCAGGCTTGTTAACACGCACGTGTCTGCCTCTTCCATGCCACTTACAGACAGCTACCTATCCCCCCCCAAAAAAAAAAAATAAAAAAAAAATAAAAAAACACATCACACACAGGTGGAGGAGGGAGGCTGCGAATGACGCAATCACGGTGTAAATGAAGTGTCTGTTGGCAGGCTCAGAGCTAATTCAGCATGAATATTTAATCAGCTGTAAACAAATTACTATTGCACTGAGTGGTGCCAGTATGTGTGTGCGCTGTGTTAGTACACTTGTAGATGTGTGTCTGCCTCTGTCCTTGTATCTGTGTTAGTGTGCGCATGTCTCGCTCTCTGCCTCATTAATGCTGATGCCTCTCCTGGAGCTTTTGGCTCTCTATTGGAGTAGACTCGGCTATTGACTGAGCTGAAATTTAAGCTCTAATCAGCCAACAGATTAAGATCTGAAGGAGTCAAAGTGCAGATTCTTTAAGTTTGGGGAGCAAGTCTGAACAGCATTTAGAAGCAGGACAGATGAGTCACCGCCTGCATGAGGAATGTTGTACGCATCCTCTCATGAATAAAAGGGAACACGGAAAGTTTGGACATACCAACTTTCCATTGCAGTTAGTATTTCTGTTGATCTGTAGCCGTTTTGCGGGGGTTTGCAAAGCTCTACGAGCCTTTCATCAAAGGCCTCTGATTCAGTGCGAGATATGAGTATGAGTGTTTTTTTTCCATGTCAACATGGTGTCTTTTTTATTTTTTTATTTATTGTTTTCGATGATGTTAAAAGACAAACTTCTAGAAATGTTATCGACGAAGTGACGTTTCTGCTTGCGTTCTTGTGACATCACACATGCGTCTTTTGCTGTGCGTAACAGGAAGTAGTGGTCGACCTATGGTGGCTCATTGTAGACCAGAGCATGTGTGGTGAACGTGTTCTAAATAGCTGGAAAATGTCTGATGTTTGCACTGGTTTTAGTTGTTCCAATGGCTCAAATCATGAAAATGGTCCAGGTTACTTCAGGGTTCCTTCTGAAGCCATAAAAAAAAGAGAAAAATGAGGCATTGAAAAAGTGACCTTTGACTGGAGAAAAAGCATACCAGATTAGTGATCCCTTTGTTAAAGGTTTATAAACCACTTTCTTCAATTGGTTAGAGACCGTCTCTCTTTGCTTCTGCTGTTTTGCTGGTAAATTAAAGCTCATGGGGAGATAAAAGCCATGGCCGCTTTCTTGTTTTGCTCATCAAGATTGTGGTTGCTGCACAAGAAGCCGATAACATTGCCTGAGTTGAGCTCATTTTAACATGAGCTAATGTTTTTGCTTCATTCACAAGGATGCCTGAGCCATTAAGACAGCATAGACTGTGACCCTATGAAGAGTCAAACAGCCAGTTGCAGTTTTTTTACTAAACACGTGTAGCAATGACACTTTTAAAACACCAAAACTGGCCCCAGAGAGTTGGAGATACCGGGGAACTAAACGCATCGATACTTCTCCAATTCAAAGATCAGTCCGTTCTTGGATTATTTCTGGAAGTTTGTAAAAATTCCTTCCAAAACCACACGATTGAATACAAGCAACTGCCTCAACCTAAACAGGAATTGAGAAGGTGTGATAGAAGTATGTTGTTTTTGAAATATCGCCAAAGTAAGCAGAAAAAAATGTGTTGATAAAGGTGATAGCGGCATTGTAAAAAGAATATATTTCAGTCAGTGTCAAATTTGTGTTACAACCCTGTTTTGATTACTAATCCTCAATTAAATAATTATCACGCCTAAACCCAACCACAAAGTGACAAAAGGGTTTTTGATGAAATGAAACCCACAATGGAAAAAAATGTTTCTGGATGTTGAACTCCTGGTGCCAACGGTTGCATCTTAAAGCAGCCTTGGCTCCTTCCTTCTGGCGATATGTTGAAGGACACACTTAAAAAAATGATTTCTTAGGGCCGCAGTCCTGCAGGTTTTGGAAGTTTGCTACTGTAGCACATCTAAATCAGATCAATGGGTCAACCTGATTGGGCAGAACTAGACAACAAGCTGTTAAGGAGAGCCATTTAACTTGAATCAGGCGTGTTGGAGCAGGGAAACATCTAAAACCTGTAGGACTGCGGCCCTTGAGGACCAGAGCTGGACACCCCTGGTTTAGAGCTAATCAATTTTAGTCAGTTTATTTCATTTGGACGGGACAATGCAAGTTAATGAACATTTCATAAGATATGAATGTGAACATGCCGGTTATAGCCACAGGCTAGTTTCCATTTGTTGTCCCCAAAAGATGTTTAAGGAACTAGGAAAATTATACAAGTCCTGCTGACTCATTTAATTGTTTAAACAAACCACCGATTTAATTGTTTTGATCGGAGGACTGACCTGACAAATTCCAGGAAGTGGTGAAACAATTTACGTCCAAAAACTCTTCGGAGGACACGTACAAAGACTGTAGCGGCATTCCCAAAACCAGGCTCACCATGAAGAGGTAATGCAGTGCACCCATGAGTTCTGCTGCAGGACATGCAAAATCTGTGTTGTTTTACTGGACTTAAAGAGTCAGACTGTAAAATCTTTCTATTTATCATAAAGTAAGAAAATAAACAGGAAATTTTCATGAGAAGGAAAGGTCATGTAAAGGGACTGAAAGCCCCAGAACAGCTGATAGGCCTTGAGGAGAGATATTTTTGCCAACTACGAGCCACATTTGAAGCATGTTAATCCAATCGTCAATGTGCATTGATTTAATTAAATTTGACTATGAATCCTTAAGCTATAGACTAATCCACTGCATAAGATAATGCCATGCAATTCAGTTTTTCTTCTAAGATATGGTGGCAGGGACTAATCAGTTTAATGCACTTAGAAAAACCAAGGCCAGCTTTTCTGAATCTGACATCCTTATCATAGGTTAAGGTGGTATGCTAACAATGATCATTTGGATGCACATACATGAACCGTGTAGTTCTGTAGAAAGAACATAAACACATATTCTTTACTGAGCCGGTGAGAACAAGACTGTGTAGAGCAGCGTACAGGAAGAGGAATAGCTTTTCTTCATGGGGCCTGTCTGAAATGACACACCTATAGTAAATAAAGTATATCTTCACAACTACAAGGACTTTGTATTATCTTGGTCTCAGAAGAAAGCTGAGACATGTGACATTTTGACAGAAGTACTGAAATTACTTTCAGTGAAAACCAGAGGATAGCAGCCTAATTCATCTATAGTAATGACTGTGCAAAAGCTTAAAAAAAAAGTGAACATGAACAGTTTTACAGATGAAGAGAGGCGACACACAGGTCTCTACCAGCTGATGTTGATGATTGACACCTCTAGCAATGGTCAGTCAGGAGAGCTGAGGGATAGCACCCTAACTCACCTTAGAAAGACCATGAAAATCCAGAAAGAGCAAATACTTCAAGGAGAACACATTAGTGTTGTTTCTGTTTTAGGTGGACAGCAAAAAGTAAGACATGATTGATGCTTGTGATTTTTTTCCAACTCTTTTGCTGCTAGCTCGCTGTTTGTCACACAGTGATGAGACAGACGGCCCCTGCTTTCATACACCTTGTTAGTGTGGTTTGCTTTAAGTAGCCAATAAATAAGAAGCTCTAAAGTGGACAGTGCTGTTCTCGTGTTTTTCTCACATTCCACTTTATCGTTTAGGGTTTGAATTGTTTTGGGAATGTTTAGAGTCTTTTAGCTGAGTTTCTCCCCGTCCTTTTGGTACGCTACGACTTGTGCTTCATAGTGTAATTTTCTGCATATCTCATGCTGCTCCCAGTACAGGGAACACTTATAAAGAGGCTAATATAGTCCTTCACACCTGTTGTCATGAGCCGTCTAATAATATCTCAATAAGAAAACATGTCTGCCAGTCTGGTTAATTTAGCTAACACTGAATTTGGTTTCACCCTCTGGTCACTGTGTTAGCCAATCTTCATCAGCCTACTATGTGTGTTTGTTCTGTCTATGCGGCCAGTCTGTAGTATCCTCGCGCTCTTCCCTGCACGCGCCACTGTGCACGTGCGCGCTATTTGCTCTCCGCTTAACCTCGGTACAAACGTTTCGAGGCGACTCAACACGGTCGCTTTCAAATCTCTCTTCCTCTCTCTCTCTCTCTCTCTTTCTCTCGCGCGCCTCCACCTCCCTCCTCCTCCTTCTCCTCCTCCTCCTCCTCTTCTTTCTACCTGATTCAGATTCGCTCCGACGCTATGCGTATGACCGCGTCTCTCTCTGCAAGGCGAGAACCACCGGAGAGACCCGCACGCCGCCGCTGCTGTTGTTTTTGACCGCCGGCCGGCTGACGAGTCACCCAGGCCGGGCAACAGGAGCTTGGGAGACACCGCCGCTGATTTAACGCCTGGGCGGAGAGAGGGGTGGGTGGGGGGGGGACAAGCTGGAGGCAAATTGATAAGCAAAGGTAAACAGTGGCTTCTTTTTTATCGTCCGAGCGCAGTAAGAGGGGGGGGGGGGTATGTTTGTGTGCGGAGGAGGAGGTGTCCGCACGGTAGTGGTGGTTAGAGTCCGGTGGTGGTGGTGGGGGGGTTCGCTCGTGAATGTTCTCGCGCTAATGACAAGCCGAGCCAACAGGAGCGAATATGCGGGAGTTTAACGGACTGTTGATGTTCGCGTGTCCGCCTCCGAGCTCTTTACGGTAAAACGGCGGACACGGACGGAATGAATGATAAGAGGCGCCCGGCAGCCTGTTGTTCGCACGCTTTTTTTTAATTAAATAAAATAAAAAAAAAATAAAAAAAAAAGAGACACATGTGGAATAAATATACACGCGCGCGCTGTTTATACTGTTTTTAAATGTGTGCGGTCAAGTTGGTTGTCTTCGGTGAGGGTGGGTGGTGGGGTGAGGCGGTGAAGTGAGAGATGCAGACAGGCTTTTTTGAATAACGTGGTCTCATCGTAATCAAGGAAACTAGCACGCGCCGAGCTGTCACACGTATGTAGCCTATATTTTATTTTTGGTATTTTCATCGCCTTAAAAAAAAAAACGCCGGTTCGATGCATGCTGGGTACTCGCGTGCGAGAAGCTCATATCTCATTTGGTCCTGTGAAGAATCATGCTGCATGTTTTCTGCTTGTATCGAGCTATATCATCATCCTCATCATCGCCCTTCTGTCTATCTCTCTGTCATGGTGAAACTCAGCGCCTGAAACTAATTCTGTTTTTGGTTTTTTGTTTTAAAAACACCCAGTGAACTGTAAAACCTCAAACTCAGGAAGAAGTAAAGAGGAACTGAGAAAGAAGTGTCTGTTATTGAGTCTAGAGCACCCCTGTTGAAAGTTTGAAATAGCTGTGGAAGAATTTTACAGTATTAGGTTGTTTATATGTTCTGAACTTCCAGAGGAGGAGTTGTCAGCACCTTGTGTTTCTCTCTCTCCTAATCAATAATTTTTCCCTCCATCTTTTCCAGAGTTGAATAGAGAGATCAACACCGGGGGACAAGTGTGGCCCGAAGCCCTGCCGTCCCGTTCTGGTTCGCCATCCTTGCCTCTCCTTGCTCCTCTTGGCCAAGTTTTCACCTCATCCACTCCTCTTTTTCCTCCTCTTCACCTTCCTCTTCCCCTTTACTGTCCTCACTATTTCCCTACATTTTTCTTGCCGTTCTTTCCTCTGCTCTGTCCTTCGATTGGAAACTCATCATGGCATCCAAACTAAACCCTAACGTCCTGTATGTGGCGGGGCCCGGTGAGTCGCTTGGGTCGCCCCAAGCAGACTCTGAAAGGACTCATATCGTGAGTATCTGCACAGTCCTTGTTTCTTTTTACAGCTACCAACAAATATAAAAAGCTCTATAAGTACTTAACCTGAAGCCTGAGAATAAAGCAGTAACAAACTGATTTAAAGGTTCAAAACATGTGTTTAATTAGTATTTTTGTATCTCAGGAAACTAAGCTTAGGAGAAATCAGACTCATGTGTCTATGTGTTGTTTTTATAGCAATACAAACAGCTAAATCATCTCAAAATAGAGCATTATCATGTTGAAATTGCAAAAATTAGGAATAGAATTACAATTATTATCAATAATAGCGGTAAATCAGTGCAAGTTATTTTTTAAAAATGCAGTGTTGTTCAAGAAAATGCTATAGTTGCATTGATTTTCTGGGTATTTTTGTTCACCGGTGACATTATTAATTCAGTGGTCGTGTTTTTTATTTTTTTACGTCCGGACTTAAAGCCATTCATGTGAAAAGGAAAATACATCTTCTGTTTTAAGTTTTTAATAATAAATAGTAATACATTTTATTGGAAGGCACCTTTTAGAACGTTCCAGGGCACCGAACACTACCCATCGTTACATAATTTAGACCCCCACATTTTTTATTTTGTCCTTTTTATTTCATAAGATTAAGTAAATACAACCTCTGACCGACAACACATGATATATGCTGGGTAATTTACTTTTTTACCTCAACCTGGATGGCTGAGAATCTACACTGATACTTTAGCAGTTTGCTGGTCTGGAGCGTTCAAGTGTGCTAACACCATGCCAAGGAGGAAAGACATCAGCGATGATCTTAAAGAATCAAATTTTGTTGCCCATCAAATTGTGAAGGGTTATAAAGGCTGCACCAAACCATTTAAAGCCAGTTTATTTAGGTAACAATCGGCACAGGGCTGTACACTATTCCATGTTAAAGACATTATTGCACATAAACACATCTGAGCAAACCTCAAGACATCTGCAACAACGTCCTTCTGACAGACGCGGTCATAGTGGAGAAAATTGGCCATAATGTACAGCACCACATGTTAAAACCAAACAAACCGCATCATGATAAACACCCCAAGCACAGTGGTGGAGATGTGAGGACCTGTGAGGACATGACCTGGACACCTTGCATTCATGTACCTGACCATGAACTCCTCTGTATACCTAAATATTCTGGAGTCAAATGTGGGGCCATCTGTCCGACAGCGAAAACTTGGCTGAAAGTGTGTCATGCAACAGGACAACGATCCCGAACACAGCAGCAGATCTACAACAGAATGGCTCAAAAAACTAAGCTAATCAATGGTCCAGCCAAAGTCCAGGTCTAAATGGGACTGAATGCAAAGACAAATGCTTGTAAAACCTCACTGAACTAAAGTAACACTAAAGGACAGCGGGCCAAAGTTCCTCCAAAAAGATCTGAGAGACCACTAACGCCACACAGAAAATTATTTCTTCAAGCTACTACTGCTAACGGTGTACCTCATTTTCACACGCTGCTTCTGCATTTTGGCTTGGTTTTCATTCAGTAAATGAAGACTTATTGCAATATGCAATGTGTATATGTTCATCTGATGTTGTTTTAACTTCATTTTAACACCAAATTACTATAATTTTTATCATTATGTGCAAATTTGTAATATGTTAGTACAAGAAAAGGTCGTGCTTACTTGGGAGACCACTACACAGAAATGTTACATCAACCCGGTTATGTTGGGGCACATAAGCATGTGATGACGTTGTAAGTAAAGAACAGATAAGATAATTATACATGAGGCAGATAATATTGATCCTTTTTAGTCATAAATATTGGTAAATATGTATGGATAATGAAAGTAGACCTGCTGCTGTTTGTCAGGTGTTTTGGTCCATGATGAAATGAGTCAACTCAGAAATGTATATTAAGAAGTGTCTCCTTGAACAAAGATAGCTGTCTTGTTAAAAACTATAAATGTTGCTCAACTTTACTAGTTTATGTGTTGGTGCAACTTTTCATCTCACGAACAGCCTTCGACAGTTAACACGATGTCCTCAGGACAAGTTAAAGATTGTGCTTATTTCTTGATTTCATTACTGTGCTGTCATTAATCCTGCTGTTCAACCCCTCAGGAGTTCAACACCAACAAGCTTAAACATGTAGTCGTGATATTTGCAGCTGTTTGTAAAAAAACTGTAACTCTGCAAAGACTCCAGTGATACACTTCACTTTCTGACAACCATTGTATTTACTCCAAACCTGGTAATGGAAAAGTAAGATTATCATAAGATTGCTTTAAATCCACTTTACAGCAGTTTTCCCTGTTTTAAAGTAGTTTTTTGATCAAGAAGTGGAGGAAAAATGTAAAATCAAAGTTTCTGCTTTGGCTATTTTAGTCTTAGTTAAAGTAGTCACCACTTTTTGTCTCTCTATTGGAAAGCTATATACAGTATTTTTGTGTAAAAACAGTTAATTTTGTAAAAAAAATCTCCCAGAAATGACACTGACCTGTGTAACAAACCGTAATGCTACTTTGGGTACGAGTAGGTAATGCATGCTGGCGTTATGGCCACAAGGCTTATTGCAAAACAGTAAACAGCTTTGTGATGCAGGACGCACAAATGTCCTCGTCCAGTTGTTGTACCACTAAAAGGCCAAAAACACCACAATAGGACATTCTAAGTATTGTTTTAAATTGCTGTTTGGTGAGGTTTAGGCACCAATGGTACTTAGTTAGGGTTTGGAAAATATCATTATTTGGAAAGACAAGAGCTTAATTTTCATGGTTGTGTGAATAAAGTACACGTAGAAACTTTGGTTGGAAGTCATGACCCTTTTATCCAACCCAATGAAACGAGAAGCTTCTTTCTTTCAGTGCTGTTGGCGTATAGTTTTCCCATATTATTGCAGTGTCAGGATATCAGGTTATATTTCCTATAAACCAGGCTGAGCTGACGATTCGGCAAAGTTCTGGCAACAGATAACAAAATCCTGACACCAATGATACCCCTTGTTCTTACCACTATGAATGCAGAGGTAAGATGCTCCTTATTGTTTAATAATCAAGGTCATCTAGCCACCCAAATGGCCCCTAAAGCCTCCTTTAAAGGGTTAGCTAGATAACTAGCGCTCCTTGATCCCTAAAAGAAAAAGGTACACCTAATCCTTTCTAAATGGCGGTCGGTGGTACGGCCAAGAGGAAGAGTTGAGTCTGTTTTCAGTGATTTACCCCCTTCTTTCCCTCCCCTTCCAGACTGGAGAAGCAGGAGAAGAGTCGTCAGACAGCGATGGAGAACAAGAAGAGACTTCACACAAGCTGATCCGGAAGGTGTCGACCTCAGGACAGATCAGGGCTAAGGTAGGATAACATGGAGCGAAAGTGAACATGTGTTTGTGGTCGGCAGCAGCTAAATGGAGAGAAAGCCCAATGTCAGGCAAACCCCAAGAGGATTGAACTCTTGGAACATATTTGAGATATTGTTCTCATTTAGAGGTTTTCTGTACTAACATTAGTGAACCATAAAACTTTCAGTTCCTAAGTTAGTTGGAAAAAGTCACTAGAAAGTCTCAGAATTGTTCATTATGCCCGTGCTGGGAGCCCCAATTGTATGCCGAGTTGCTCAGATACTTAACAGCTGATATAAAAATAAATCGTGTTGCTTAAGAATGCACATGCTCATGTGGATTTGACACCATTTAAAGGACACTTTATTGGAGAAGTTCCTGTTTTCAGCCTCTAACTTGTTGACTGTGGGAATCTTTCACTTTCACTCTTCTGTCTGCTCCTCTCTCTGGTGTAAGTTTTAAATCAGACTTCAGATCTAATCTTGACCCCCATGTCTGAGTGTGCCAAAGGCCAGCTGATGCCTGATCCACTTCCTGCTTGCGTCATTTTCCCCTCTCTTACCGCTACTGTGATATCTTGTCTTTAAATCTCTGATCTAGAGGAAGTGATTTCCCTGTAACAATTTCCTTTCTTATTGGTCTTCTGGTACCGGATTATTGGCCTCTGGACTCTGGTATTGATCATTTAATATTAGCCTTGTACTGGTATATGGATATGGACATAAAAGTATGAGTCATTTGGTCTTAATAAGGTCATACCCACAATGAGTGTTCAGTTTTTAATGAACACTGACCTGATAAATGTGAAAGATATGACTTTGTATGGGGGCATTCCTAATTTAGAGGAATGACGTTTTGTTAATCTTAATTTTGATTAATCTTTTTTAAGGAGATTGTCACGAAAAAGAATGAAAATGGATGAAATAATAAAAAAACCAAATACAAATCTTAAGACAATCCAACTACATTCATTGACAAAATTGTATAGAATTAATTCTGAATTCACCCCCTAGGCTAAGTTTATTTCTTTTTTTATTAAATTTAGAATGAAAGGATTCTTGATTTTTTTTTTTGCAGATATTAAAAAAGCAGAAAAATAATGAAAATACAAAAATCACATGAAAACAATCATTGGCAGATCTTGTTAAATCCCATTTTAAACATATAAATGAAGGTTTTAAGTTAATGATGGGCTTTCAGGTGAGGGTTCAATGTGAGGTGCACAGCACACCCGGGAACCCCCGTCTCCATGGGGACGACGTCCCATAACGCCACATGTTTAGCTCACTGGGAGATGATGGTATTGGATATTGGTCTGGTATTGATCAGCTGATCTAATTGGATGCTGACACAGTGCGTCCGTGTGTATGTGAAAAGTACAGTTGGTTGCCATGGTTACAAGGTCACAGTTATGGATACCAGATATGACCTGACAGTGTCCTCTTTTCAGTTTTTCTGTTTCTAAACTGCATGATTTGATGTAAAAACATGGCTATGTCGTTTTTTTACTTTTATAAAAAAATATTTTTATCGTAAATTATTGTTGAAAATGATTGTGTATATAATTGTAGAAACAAAAACTCTGCCTTTTTTAAGTTAATTTGTAAGTACTTTCAGACATTTGCCATGTAAAAGTGTCTACGGTTTTATATACACAAGATTTACTCGTGGGACAAACCGTTCGGGACAAATTTAGACCGTTTAAATCCGTCTTTAACAGGAAGGTCATAAGTCATCACTGAAAACAACAACATTCAGACTGCGGTTTTAGTACCAAAACGCCTCAGGCAGCTAATTTCTTATGGGCTGCAAGAAGCTGCTGCCAGTGGTGGCTGCAGATCTTGGATTTACCTGATTCTGTGTGTGTGTGTGTGTGTGCGCACGCGTTGATGAGATTGTATGTACCTCCAGTCATGTGACGTAGCTTAATCTAGTCATCAACCTCAGGATTATGCTTGAGTGACAACAATGGCTTGAGCGGATTAATACATTTGTGTGTCCGTTTGATTTGTGTACGTATGCATACAGCAGGTGTGTGCATCTGTGTGTTTTAGGTGAATTGATCGTACGCTCTACATGTTTTACTCTGTCTGTGTGTGTGTGTGTGCATGTGTGTGGGTATTGTCTACTGCTAAGCAGCATTAGAGCTCTGCTTCCTCTTTCCGCTCTGTCATTTGCCTTGGCTCACTTTATCCCCCCCGTCAGTTATCGTACTTGTTAGAAATTGCAGTCTGTTAACACACTCTCTAAGGAGGTGCTGCTTCTTATCAACTGTGACATGACATTATGCAGCATTAGATTAATCTGGTCCCTCAGATGTTAAGTAATTGTACAGATGCAGCGATAGCTCTCAAAACATGTCTTTCACTGTGTCGGTGTAAACTGGATACATTTGAGCTGAAAGAGGAGCTTTTTTGGTTTGATGGCGTTCTTAGAGGATATTTTTCTTCTTTTTTTGTTCTACTCACTGAACATTTAGTGAAATAGTTTGTCAAGAGTGTAAATAAAATGATGTTTTTAGTGTGAGGCATCCACAGTCTGCTCCATAATCAAAATGAATGTGACTTGGGAGATTTGCTAATTGGTTGCCTCAACGCTCAGATTCTACTCACCAGATTGGATTTTAAGACTGATGGAGATTGATTTGCATCACGTGTCTGGGTGGGAATCCGTTTCAGTTTTTGACTGACCTGTTTATAAAAGAAATTTAAAAGATGCTGGAAGTCAAACGACCTTTAATGTTTTTGTTCTGATGTGAAAGAAATGTGTTTTTTTTAAGTTGACAGAGTGGTCTCAGCAGTAAGATTTGCACCTTGTAAACCACACAGCTCTCCAGTTTAGGGTTCTGTAGTACGTTGTCTCCAGTCTCACCCTCACATTTCCTGTCTGATTCTTGTTTTTATTCTGGTGGCCCTTAGGTGCGAAACACAGCATCATCGAACAAAGCAGCAAACACAACAACGCGTAACATGCCAGAAAACGACAAAACAGAAAATATAACATTTCAGATGTTTTGACAATTCAGAAAACAAAAAAGAAAAGGAAAAAAAGCAACAAACAAGAAAAAACTAAATATAGGGCAAATCAACATTTCATGAAAGACTCACACAGCCAACATGAAAAAAATCTACAAAAGAAAAAAATGCAAGATTTCAGAAGACAAATCAAAACAAACAAACAAAACATTTCAGAAAAAGTAAATACCGCTGAAATGGGTGAACAAAAACAAAAACTGCAACATTTCAGTAAACAAAAGCAAAACTAGACACATGTTGAGTTAGAAAATATATTTCAGAAAAATATGCAACAAAACCACAAATATAATAAAACAGAAACCGCAACATTTCAGAAAACAACGAGAACCAGAACCAGGGGCCCGTTGCACAAAACCAAGAAAAGGAAATGAGCTGCGATATGTTGGTGTTCTTGGCTCAAGTGGAAAGTGTGATATGCTATTACACAAGTTAGTATGGAGATTTAGCCTGCTCCAGACCAGTCTAGGTTCCAGGATCTATTTAATCTCATCACTTCTTCCAGTCAGCAGTCACCACAAATGGAAACCAATATTTACTCCACCCCCAGCTACACATAGTAATGACATTCAACTAGACCCCTCGGCCATTTTTTCAACACTTGTGTTGTGATCAATAATTGCAATCTTTCAGATAAATGATTTTGGATGATTTTGCAATCGTTAAATAATCAACACTTTCTCATAGACTGTATATATAATTCCCATCCAATATAAATATAAATAAACATCAAATAGTAACATGATGTTCCTTTATTGAATGGGGATATATTAAACCATGAGTTTTGTTCCTGAACATTAATGCTGTGAGAAGATTTACTATTCAACCCTCAAGGGCACCTGATTGGGATTTTATTTTGATGTGGGCGCAGCCCAGTGCACCAACGACATTGAGGAAACCTGTAACACAAAGCAATGAGTGTCCTGTGATGCCTAATAACATTTGTAATTTCTCTTACCTGCAATCCTGTAAAAATCCTTTTTGATACAGCAGAGGAGGAAACATGGAGTCATGCATCATTTCACTCACATCTGCAGACAATTTCAACGGATTCATGATCAGAATCAGCTATATTTTCAGAGATGTTAATTAACTATTTGGATTGTAATTGTAATTGTTTCTGGGGAGTAGTGAGGACTACTTACGCATTCAGGCTAGGGGTGTAAGAAAATATTGATTTACCGAAATATCGCAATAATTTGCGTGACGATATTGTATCGATATTCAAAACCACAATATCTTTTTTTTTCTAAAAAAAACAAAAAACAAAATTTGGGATTTTTATTCTTATTTTTTTTCCCAAAATCAACGATTTGTTATATATACAAGCAGTACACAGTGGTGGTATCGATAATTAACACCAC
>JBBBVU010000005.1:21324962-21347003 GCA_037177055.1 Atherinosoma microstoma
TTTTATGAATCGATATTGAATTAATTTAACTTGAATCGATTTAAATTGATTAATCGATTTTTTTAAACCCACCCCTATTCAGAAGACTGAGTGGACAAGAAGATGAAAGTATGTCAACACGGTTACATACATCACCTACTAAAATTTAAAAAGGTTGCCAGGCAACATAATAATGCAGCAACATTCAGGTTTTACTCTGAAGGAATGATTGCAGTGTTTGATAAACTTTATTTTCAGTAAGTACCTAATGTCCTCATCTGTGGAAGACCGAGGGCGGAGGTGGTGGTGGTGGCTACCCAGCCATCGCGGTAGTCCTTCTTCCCTTTCTGAGGCTGATTGATTATTTAGTCTGATTTTCTTTTCTTTTTTAACTTTATTCAAACAAAGCATGCATTACAGTGTGGACATTGACAGCCAGTATTGGGCTTTTTATTTTTTTTTTATTTTTTAACTTTATGAAAATGTAAGTAATACAGAAGAAGACTATTTTTTGGTGCCCTTTAAGAAACGACTATGAAGGTTTTGAACCGACATCTTTTGGTGTGAATTCGTCACAAGTTCAACTTGTTTTTGCTTAGTCATTGTATTTAGATTGATGTAAAGGGGGGGGGTCTAACATCTGTTTGCATTTTATATCAGCAGCAACATGGAGATGAGTTGACGTTAAGAGCGTTTACTTGACTTCACACGTCTGCATCCTCCATCAGTCATGCTCTCCCCTCCTGCAGACTCATTTATTTCCATCTCCCTTTTCCAGTTTCACTCTCTTGTTCCTCTCCTCTTTCATTCCTCTCTTCCTGTATCTGCAAACTCTGAAGTGCCATCAGTCTTCAGTCTTTGACAGGCCATTAAGGAAAGTGTGTGTGTGTGCGTGTGTGAGACAGAAAGACAAAGCTGATGAGTTATCTGCAGTGAGTGTGTCTAACGTAGTGACACTCACTTTGGAAATGTGTTAATGACGATGAGGAGGCAACAATATCTTGTGTGAGTTGTATGTGTGTAGTTAAGTGTAATGTAAGCTCCTGTGTGTGTGTGTGTTGTCACTAATAGGCAAGCGTTTTTCAGCATGTTGACAGGTGTGCATTTTAACGTTTGTGTGTTTAGAGCTGCTAGTCTGCTAACGTGTTCAGTTTAGTCTGTTTGTGTATCACTTCCTTGTCTCTCCCTCTCAGCTATCTGCTCACTAACAGACTAAAGGCACAAAACATGAGTCTGAGTGTGTTTCTCTCCGACTTCTGAACTGATGTATTTTTCATTATGTCAGTCAGAGATCACAGTAACTTGCCGAACTCAACAAACTCAAATAAGTCAAATACAAAAGAAATGTTCTGCAGATTATTTGCTTACATGCTTTATTTTATCCACACTGAAGATTTAAAGGTTGGTTTAAAGCTTGACACCATGCACCAGTGGTTTCCAACCTAGGGTCCCTGACCCCCAAGGGGGTCCCCCCCAAAGAGCACAGGGATTCCGCGATGTTTTGACTGAGGTGTATCCTCTTTATTCTATCATTTGGATGTTTTGTTCACACAGAATCGCTCCTTTGGGAGTCTGAAAACACGAACTTTTGAAACCAGGTCCCAAAATGAATAAATGGGGATCCTAAAAAATCTGCTAAACAACAATATTGTAAAACATATATTATTAGTCACAAGTAAAAAAAGCCACTTAGTAGGCCATACTTTGTGCATCCAATCAATTTTCATCCATGTCCTGTGGTTTTATTGAGGTCAGTGAGCTGGTGCAGCATGTCTGTCCTGGTAACCTTCATTTTTTCTGCTGCACCATTTCATTAATGAAACATCTGAGAAACGCCACTGTGCAGATGATTCATCTCTATGAAAAAGAAGGGAAAAAAGAAAGGCTAAATGTTGATAGATACCTAAACTTTGGTGTTATCAAAGGACAGGACTCGGTGAGTCTGCATCATTTGTGGCTAGAAGGTAGCTAATGAAAGCATAAAGCTAAGCATGGTTTCAGTACGGAGCGGGTTGAGGGGTTGAGGATTTCCACAGCTTTTTGGGATTTGCATGAAGGGGGTCCTCGAGGAAAGTAAGCTGGGAACCACTGCACAAGGTGAATATACTGTACATTGTGTCCTTTTGTAAAAGCAAATTAGATTACCACATGAGCACATTATCAATGCAAAAGCATGTCAGAAGAAAGCACCCAGTTTCCACATCCAATGTAACCTAACGTTTCACGTTAACATCTCTACGTAAATCAGTATTCTGGATGGTAGTGATTGATGCTAGTCAAGATGTTGGCTTTGACAGGGCAGCATATGGACTTCTTAATTTCTGTCTCGTAAAAAAAAAAGAAAAGGCAATTTGTGTTTATTGTGTTGGATAAATGGCACCTAAATTATAAGAAGTGTTGCTCAAAATATATTTTCCTGCAACTTTGTTTTGCAGGTTTTTGTCACAAGTGAGAAAAGTAAGAAGTCAATTCTCACAGATCCAAACTCCCTCAATCAATGTTTCATAAACTAAAACCTACACGTCTTGTTGACTAAAGCTAAAACTATGTGGTAACGTTGGTTTTTATTGTCTGTGAGATAAGTGAGCAGGGTCAATTAGTTGCAAACCTGATCAGAGCATAAGGAAGCATCGAGTATGTTAAAGCAACAAACTTAAAGTCACCACATTGTTTTTGTTTTTTGTTTTTTTGGGGGGGGGGGGGTTAGTGGTGGAACATAATGAAACAGTGTTTTCTGTCTTTCTGTGTTTTCTGTCTTTCTGTCTTTCGGTAGATGCACAAGCCCTGGAAAGAGACAGAAAATAAATAATGTCATTTTATGTCCTTTACTTTGCTAGATTAGAACATCTATCGAAAGTACCGTGTTCATTTTAGAAACGTACGTTCCTATTTGAAGCTGCATTATGACTTTCTGCAGCACATGCTGCGCACGTCCGGCTCTTCAGAAAAACTTAGCATGTTTCTATTAATGAGACATAGAGGCCACAACATTTCCTCTGATGCACTGCTGCTGTCGCTGGTGCACTTTGTCTCATAATGGCCTTTTTAAAACCAAACAACATGCAGAGAGGACACCTTCACACTCTACTTTGTGTTTTTTCTTTTAATAGCTTCCCCATCTTTGTTTGCTTTACTCTCATCCTTTGTCCTTTTTTTTGTTTTAACACCCTGTTGCACGTCTAGTTGTTTTAGACCCGGCTATCTCTTCATCTATCTGTCTTTCTTTCTCTCTCTCTGTGGCCAAAAATAGAATCTCTGGGTTTTTTTGTCAGCCTTTCTTGAACCCTCTTCAACAGGAAGCAAGACTAAGTCACCACAACCCACACTCACAGAAATACACACAGGAGCATGCTGCTTTTGCAACCCGGCTGTCCCGAGGAATCAGATTATCTGATTTAGTCGATTCTTTTTAGCTGCAGCTTGCGTTGCGAAACGTGCTTCTGTGTGAGTCAGTGCATGTGTGCACATGTGTGAAACGTTGAGGGTGCTCATGCGATAACACACACACCCTGACTTGAAGCGCCAAATGGAAAGCAACCAGCATGAAAACACTCATCTGCTAATGATAGTTGTGTTTACGTGCTGGAGTGATGCAAAGACGGATACTCAGCTCAGTTCACTCCCCCCCCCGGAGCAGTTACATTAATTAGAATAATTAGAATAATCGCAATTCCTGACACTTGTCAAAGTACATCTTTTCATGGTTACAGTGCCGTGCACATGACCCTCAGCTCATAGACCAAACAGTTTTTTGTGTTTCCTCTTGCTTCTATGTTGAGCTGAAGGCCGTGCGACATTTACATTCAGGGTTCTCATTCCGCTCATAAATATCACATGTTTATAGTTATAAATAAATTCAATATAATGAAGAGATAATTAATCTTGTTTGTGCCTCTGAATATTGTTTATACAGTTGCCGAGTTGATGGCAGGATGTGTATCTTGTGTTTTTCCATTACATGGTACCATACAGTGCAGGTTCACCATTGTTGGTAGTACTATGAAACCGAAACTATCCTCTTACTTATTTTTGGTACCACAGCCGTGGCACTGAGTGAGCCGAGCCAATGCTATACGGCAGATTAAAATCAGCGCTACATAACTTTCTGACCTTGAAAAATTTTGAGCGCGAATCATTGCTGATTCATCCAAAAAAATGCAAGAGGAAGAGAGGAAAAGAAAGAGAGAAAGGGACAGAGCAAGAGGGAACAAGAGTCGACATCAGACTGACTTTTACTTGCTGGAGGGGACTCAGAGTACAGGTAGGATGCAAGATGGATGCCGGATTAGCCGTCGTTAGGGGGCATCTCAGTGAGAAAATCTGCCAGAGTTCAAAAGTGCATCTTTAATGCAAACATGAACATGTTTACCTGCATGCAACATGTTGGATGACCACTGGGAGAAGTAGTACTAGAGCTGTTAGGTTCATTTAAGCTCTGTTTATGTATATAAATGGGTTCATCCGTCTCAAAAGTTCCTCTAAGAGCTAGCTGGCAGTTGCAGATCTGGATTGCTTTTCTTTACAACTGTGGGGTCTTCCTTTGCTCCACCTTCCCACAGGACTTCTTTTGATGTAGCTCGACATTCCTGCATGGTAAGCGTATGGCATTGTTGGCTTGCTGTGTTGCAGCTGCATGTGTGTATTCACACCAACAACCTTTTTGGTCCAGCGCCTTCTCAGTGCATGTCAAGCTGCAGCCACTGTGCATTGTTGTATCTCATAAAATGGAGCTAAAATGAAAATGATGTGCCACAACCGAACCACAACTTCATCAACAATTATCACCGTTGACTTGATCTCAACGGTCTTGCGGTCTTTGTGCTTTACGGGAAAGCAGTGCCTCCTTTTTTGCCGCTATAGCGTGCTCAACCTGACCAGTTCATGATAAAAATCAGGTATCTGTTTGTGGCCTAAAAGCTGCTGCACAGTGGGCTTTTAAAAGATCATGGTGAAGTTCTGTAGAAAATAGAAGAAGGAAACCATTCAGTCAATCAAAGAGGTGAAGCAACACAGGAAGGAAATGTTGGTGGGAACAGAAAGTAGAACACATTTAGCTTGAACACATTTTATGATTTAAAGTGACGCTAACCAGGAAGTCAAGTCAGAGGTCAATGTGCAAAAAAACCAGTCGGCAGATATGCATCTTACTGGAAATGGTCTGAATGAAATCGGGAAGAAGAAAGAGAGCGACAGCTCATTTAGTTACGGTGACTGTACGGGAAGGATGTGGCTTCCCTTGTAAAATCGGCACCTCTTTTTTTTTTTTATGCAGGTTTTTGTGATGTTTGAGATGAAGATACTTATCATTATGAAAGTGAACTACAGTGGAATAGATCCATTATAGATTTATTAAATATTTAGCAAAAAGCTGAGAGAACATGTGGAAGAGGAAGAGGAAATACATGTCTTCCTCTGCAAATTTCTGTTGTGAGTCTATTGGAGATGGCTATCTCCCTGATCTCTTTCATTTCTTTCTTCTCCTCTGTCACTTATGTAATCTCCCTTGGTTTTTACCCCGTTGTGGTACTAAATGACTCAGTTGCCCAAAAGTACAGAAAAAAAAAACCAACTTACAGGATGTATTATGACTTTGAAGAGACTTTGAAGAAGTAAAAACGCAACCTTCCGGGATTCCTGTTCAGCTGATTAAAGCAGAAATGAATGTGAGTTTGGGCAATCCCAACAGAAAGGCCACATGCATGTTCAGCTCTCAAATATATAAGATGGTTTTCGTTCGAACTTTTCATGAAGATGCTTTTGTTGTTGGCTCAATGTTCGCTTGTGGCTTTGGAACTGCTCGATGCAACCTCATTGCTTCTCAATGACAAGCAGCAGCTATATTTTTTATTCATTACATTACATTACACAGTCATTTAGCACAGTCATCCAAAGCGACTTATTAATTATGTGCATCAGTTTGATGCTTTTTTATTTATAGACAGGTGTTGGTGACATCCCAGGGGCCACTGCACTGCACATGTGCAGAGAAGACGACTTGCGGAAACTTATTTTCTTTTTTAAAGTTATGTCTAAAATGCATTCAACAGGTCTGTCTGATGTCAGACACAAAACGTTTTCTGATAGAAAGACCGTCCCTTTAAAGGTTTTCTAAGATATTTTTCTTTTTAATTGCAGTCTTTCAAACTGGTCTTCCTCCTCTTTTATGCAGATTAATGCAGGTGAGGCTAAACTTAAATTTGGACTAAAACCTCATAATAAACAAAATCTACAATCGTGTTTACTTTATGAATGGCCTATTTTAAACTCAAGTTACTGGCTAACCTTAAAGGATTTTTAACTGATTACCATTTGTTTTGTCCTCATATTGGGTCTACACTTTCTCTTCTTAAACACCCCAATAATAAGAAGAACCGACAGATGAGGTGTCCCTGAAGAGAGACTAGCACACCTCTTAGAGGGCTTACTTGGAGTTAGCATTTATGCTCCCCTACACTATCAAGGCTGATAATCATGAAGCTGAAAGTTTAATAAAAGTAAACATGTTACTCTAAGCTAATTGGTCAGACAATAACATGTTTTCCAAACTAAAACATTGGAATTTGGCTCTGATGGTGACCATAAGCTTCTTATCAGAAGCAAAACGGGGCACATGGCTAATTAATCTATCAGTTCATAAATATACTTGTACCCTTTTTGAAGTGGCTGTTTCTCCGTATTAGATTTAACTAAGGTGTGGACACATGAATTTTTATTGTAAATATGTTTTAGCACATTTCTATCATTTTTTTTAGGATGAGATGTTATCTTCTGTCTGTTTGGCTGCTGTGTTAGCACATACAGGAAAAGTCTGTCTCCATCTTTCTCTCTCAAGGGCGTGTTTTTCCTTCTTCTTTCTGCTGCTTCTTCATACTTGATCTAAAATATTTATTCCTCTTTTGTTCCCCTTCTTTAATAATAATAATAACTCTAACTTGTCCTTTTTGAGGTCTCCAGTTAAGCGCTGGCAGGGCTGAATAAAAGTGTCAACGTTGTGTTTAGGGACCTTGTGTTTGTCGTGAAGCTGAACTGGCTTCATTGGCAGGTGCCTCACTTGTATTTACACCCCTTTAGTAAACAGAGTAGAAATGAGAAGAAGTACAGTTTATCTTAAGGGTGATGAAAAGGCTTATGTTTGCATTACAAGTGAAGAGTTCAGCTTTCGGTGGATAAATGGATCCCTTGCTGCTTCATCAGAGACAAAAGTTATTACCTGCCATAGTTATTGACCGTATATATCGGTGGGAAATCACTTCTCTCTGTTGACTAGTGAGGTCATTTCTACAAATGATAACGACTGAGTGAAGTGAGTTTACAGTACACATTACTTATTAACCACAGAGAACAAGGCTGTTCATTTAAGCAACTCTTAAATAAAAATACAATTATTTCAATGAGGATGCTGCAGGACTTGTTCTAGCTCCTGAAATGCAGTGAGCCATGATTGTCACATAAGCAAAGGGTGGTGTCGTACAGTCGGTATGTGTGATATGATTGTAGTTTGACCTGGGATTTTATGGTTAATTCCTGAAAGCCGTCTATGGAAGCAACGAAAATGTGCAGCAAATCTTTGCTGAAAAATTTCGCCATCTTGTTGGAGAGGCCTCTTGTTAGTGAGCTACTGTAGCTGATGGTGCCAAAAAGCAGGCAGGCTGGCAACTTTGAACTTTTGATAAAAAGCCAAATCTTTTTCCATTATGTAATTTACTTTGTATAATCCAAAGTAATAAAAAAATTTGCCTCTCAGACTATTTTGGTGTGATGATAGTGGTATAATAGCTTTGCTTGCTAGCTTAGCAGACTTAGCATTGGCTTATTTTACTTAAATATAATCATGGCATGCAGTAGGTGGAGCTGATTCTTGTGTTCCTTCTTTTTGATAACATTTTTTAAAGGTGCAGCAATCTGTAATTTATGAATTATATATTTACTCTACGTTTAATTCAATTCAGCTCAGTTCAGCTTTATGTGGATAGTGGCAATTCACAACAAACAAAGTCATCTCAAGGCACTTTACAAACAAATTCAAATCTTTTAACTTTGAGAAAAATGAGCCCGTAGATCTGCAAAGATGAGCTTTTATTTTAAGGGTTTTGTTCCCAAGGTAAAATAAATAGCTTCTACTGCCTGGCGTGATGCAAATTTAAAGGTGAAAGATCTGGATGAAAGATCTGGATGCAGACAACAAGTACACACTTGTTCATGCACTCTAAACACAAGGAGCTTATATTGTGTTGCAGGAAATACTGTACTGAAATGTAAAAGATGGCATTAATAAATGATTGTTACATACAAGTGTTGATGCTCTGAGGCATCATGTTCAGTCCCACTGGGCGGGCACATCCACTTGTAGCATTTGTAACATTGGAAACTTACTATTTACATTTGGCTTTCTTGCTTCCTGCTGGCATCTGTCAGCAGCACTACCTTAATTTAATTTGAGCACACTCTGCAGACACACACTATCTCATTTAGTGAAGATGGTGCTCTGCTGTGTTGATCCAGCTCCACGTTGCGAGTCGAACTGATGAGACTGGCAGATTCTATCTCACAGACTCTGCTTAGCCAAGCTCTCGCATGCAGCATTCGGTTGATACTCCCCGCACATTTGCTCTAATTGCTGATGCCTTCTATTTTTTCCTGAAAGTGTCCTTTTAACCTCGGTCAGCAGTGCTTTGACCAGGCATTCAGCTCATTCAGCCTGCTGAGGCTTCCCAGACTTCCTTCTCTCGTAACTCAGGCCAAGGACACAACTGGCACAAAATGTAGGTGGGGACAAGACGATACATAATCATATTAGGATAGGAGCACTTACCCAGCTTGAACTCGCACAAATGGCCAAGTTCTCTCCATTTTCATTACTATCCCACTCCCTGACTCTGCTTTTTATGTCTTACAGCCAGTGCCACTTTCTTTCCTTAGTCATCAAGCTTGTTCCTGAGCCAAACAATGAATCATATTAGAGTTAGATGTATTGGCACATTATCAGAAAGATACCACATACCCCCAGTTCTTTTTTTATTTTAGAGTCTTGGGAATGAAACAAGCTGGCCTCATATTTGTGCAAACACACTCAAATTACATGCAATATCCTCTTAATGTACACACACTTAATGCATGCATACTAAACTCTTAAACCGACACAGAGGGTTTTATAACCAGGACAGAAACTGGCGTTTGCAAGAAAAAAAGCCACATCCTTTGATTCACAGAACGGGGTCGAGGGAGCTCACTGTTGTCTAAACAAAAGGCTTATTGAATATCACTGCGAACAATGCTAACAAAAGAGAAGAATGAGTGGACACAGAGGGAGAGAAAGACGAGAGGAGCAGAGGAGATGGGGAAGTGCATGTGTGAAACGATAAGTGTGTTATTTGTAATAGGCGAAATGGTAGGAGCCCTGCTCAGTCCAGTCTTTGTGTGCGCAACAGAGATTAGATAAAGAAAATGGTTAAACAGGCATACAAGTGTCATGACCCAACATAAACCTTACATGTGCATTGACCTGATTGTGTGACAAAACCTCCTTTTAAAAACACAAGCTTACAGAAAACAAACTCTCATGAAATTTGTTAAGATGGAGAAGAAGCTATGGATCCGGATCGAGCATGGCCTCCTGAGTGAGTCCAGCACGGAAGTCTGTATGCAAATAAGTGTGCAGGCATGTAAATGTCAACACGATTTATCCCCGAGTACAGTGTACAAATAGCAGCAGAACAAACAATATGGAGTGGCCATTAACACCTCTGTGTACAGCATCATCACATTAAACAGGCACATCATCAAACGGTAATGTTCCACGAGCATGTTTGCTTTCTCTCATTACTGATACTCGTACTATTGGAGTGTCTTTACTTCTCAACACAGTTTCAAAATTAAAAACAACAAAGACTGAAATAGGATTTGCAATACTCTGGAAAAAGTCTTGATCCATCCCTCATTTCTTTATATTTTGCTTGTAGTCTCATAAAGCAGTACAGTTCTTTAGGGTTTCTAAGGGTCTTTTGAAATGTTTCATGCTGCTTTTCCACTTCCTTTAGATTAGGAAGATCATTTCTTCACATTTCTGAAGTTAGATACAGGAAAAATGCCAAAGATAAAACAGTCTGACAGTATTTTAGCTCCAATGAGGTGATTCCCAAAGGGCTGTCAGCCAAATATTTTGGCAAGAAGAAAGTGACCAAGTGGAGGACAAAAGAAGAAATGCAGGCCAAGTTGAGTTTGGTGGGTGTTTCTAACTTCTAGGCCACAGTTTTAGTTGTTTCCCTGTTCAGATGAAGCAGATCTCTTCAACACCTTGTTAATGAATCATTCATTTGGGGCTGGTGTGTGCAACCTTAGTAACATCTAAAACCTGCAGGGACCCTTGAGGTCTGTAGGTTTTTCCGTAGTAGAGAGATTTCATACTTTCAACGCATGTTTTATGTTTTAAAGCCTCAATTCTCTGCGAGAACTTTGTTCTTGTTCTCGAGGCCACGAGGATAAAATGTGACGTCTTGTGGCTCGTTCTCGCACATCAGCCGAGCAGAACTTTCTCCTCGTGGGGCTCTGAGAAGTATTGCGTGATTGGTCGGACATTCGACGTGGGCATGGTTAATGCAGAAGAGCGTGAAGCAGAAAGTTCTCGCTTTTCGTGGAGTATGGAACAAACTTAATGGGTCATAATCCAGAGCTTGTCAATGAGCTGTTGGGTCTATTTAATTTGAATCAGGTGTGATGGAGCAGTGGCGCATCTAATACCTGCAGGACGGTGGCACCTGAGGACTGGAGTTTGAGATCTCTGCTCTTGTATCTTTAAAAGTAGAAATGTTTTGACAGCATTCTGCTGGTAGAGTAACCTTTACAGCTGTTTGAACTTATTAAAGGCATTGTTCATTTTCACTGTGACCCATAGAGGATCTCAAAAATGGGAAATTTCAGGTTAGTTAACAAGCAATGGAGACATTGACTGTGGCAATACATGGATGCTTTATATAGGAGGAAAAAACATGGAACATGGAGGTGTTTGAATTTAGAAAAGCATTAAAATATGTGTTTCTGACTCGTTTTGATGGCTCACTGACTTCTATTAAGTATTTTCCGGGACCGTCGCTGCTCTGCAGCATCCTGAGGCTGAGAAGCTGCGTCACTTTACAGCAGCTCCGTGCTTTACAGCACCACGTCACACGCTAGCAACTTGATATCAAAATACCGGCCGTGTTGAACATGAACCGTGACTGATTCAGCAAAGAATCACAAGAAAACATTATTGGAGGAGGCGAGGAAAAGAAAGAGAGCAAGACTTGGATCCCCATAGCAAAGGGAATGTCAGGACATTTCTGCCTCTAATGCTTCACTTTTGACTGCTATAAAAGAATCCTCTACTTTCTACATTTTTATTTACATCATTTGATAAACAAAAAGGCTTTAAAACAACTTGGTGATGATTTGATACCAATCAAACAAAACAGATTTAGCAGATTTGCTGAATTATAATCTCATGTTTGCATTAAAGCAACATAATGAAAATATCATTTTGTCATGATCTTATAGTAAACGTGTAAAATTATTAACTTCCTTTAAAGTTAACATGATGCATTTTTAAGAACATTCATTTTTGTAAACAGTTTTTTTTCCCTTTTTCTTAAGAAAAAATTCTGAATTACAATACAACAGAGGTGCATAACATTTGATTTGAGTTTTTTTCCAGTTCGTGCATGCATGGTTCTGCAGCATGTCTGCAGACAAATGAGTAAACATGTGCACATGATAAGATCATGATAAAATCCCCACTCTGTGTGTGCAGCAGAGAGTTGCTGTGGCTGAAGCGCAGGATTCCCTTTCAGTCTGATGAACAGACGCGGGAATCAGAGACACAGATGGAGCGCTGAGTCTTCTGCATCTGTGAAAAACCACACACACACACACACACACACATGCAAAGGCACACGCCCATGTTTGTCATGCTTTCTGCACCACCACTAACCACTCAGCAGCTCTTTGTAGAAAGTCTATTTTTGTCATAACATGTCTATGTTTGAGAAATGGAGCTTATTCTAGGAAACTGTGTTACTGTATATGGTAAATCCCCAAATGTCCTCTTACTTTGTTTATGCATCAAGTTCCTTTTTCTTCCTACTTCCTCTCTTGTGGTGTTTTGTTATTTGTTCGGTTTCTTTTTTCTTCTCCTTTCTGCTTTCTGTCTCTTTTACGACTCTGTATTGTTTTCTTTTTCCTTCTATGGTTCAACTTGTTTTTCATTTCTTCTTTTTTATATTTTTCTTTGTCTTTTTGCTCCTTCATTTATTTTGTGTCACATTTCCAGTTTTATCCCTTCTTTCTTCTTTCTCTCGGTCTCTGCAGCAGTCTGTCAGTGTGACTACGTTCATGCTGCGCTGCAATCTGGTGCTCGTCAGAGCGACACGCATACGGGCACACACACCGACACACAACACACACACACACATGCATGCATACGCAGGAATATATTTTGTAAGCGTAGCAGTACACGAACACCCACAGTGGCACAAACGCACCCACCTGTTGTGCAAACAAGAAGAGGCCTTGTTGCCACACAGAGACAAACCTTGACACACCTCTTGAATCTTTTCTTCCGCTTTTTTTCTCCTTTCTTCTTCTTTTTATGGTCGACCACATCTCTTCCTCTTCATCTCCTTTCCCCCTTTTTTGTGCTCTTATTCTTATTTGTGCTCTTTTGGTTTGAACTCTTTTAGTTTTGGGTCCTTTAAATAACTTTTTCCTGTGATGTTTGTCTTTGTTTTTTTTCCCTTTTTTTTTTACATGGCTTGTAAATAGCTCAAATTTGAACTTTGCAAAAAAGTTTGAAATAAATATTTTTGTAGAAATAAATCAGTATCAGGATCAATGAAATTGAAGGTAAAAGCTCAAGGGGTTCACACTGTTGTTGCTGCATCATGACTTACATGTAAATAGTTATTTGTAAAAAGTTAAGAAAATGTATTTACTGATTATAGAACTGATACAAAAATTAATGAAATGAAAAATACTTTATTTATCCCCTGAGGGAACTTTTAATACATGTTTATATATGTTTTGTATCATATGTTTATATGAATATATAATTTATTAATACTATAAAATTATATATTATTTTTTATATAATTATAATTGTTTATATGGTTTAGTTGAATAGATAAATCAATTTTCAAAATACATTTGAACAGAAAGCTGATATATTTTAATTATGTATTTTATAATTATACACATATTTGACGAGTCTTTAATTATCCGAAGCCAAATTTATTCCACTTCATTTAATTCTACTTGTAATACTGAAATGCAGGAGCCTGACTTGAGTTAGAATCAGTAAATTGCCCATGATTAAGATATTTCTAAGCACAAGTCATCCAGATTCAACTACAGAGTAAACGTATCTTGTTGACACCTTTTTGACTTATTCATGACACAATAATTCCTCCATGGGCTGAGTTCTGATGTTGTTACATCTTGAAATAAATCTGGCTCTGATTTATTTCAGTTCATGTTTATACAGAAAAGTATCCTGAAATAGATCATAGAAAATACTATTCCTATTAGTTTTCATTTAAAAATGTATTTAAAAAAACAAAACAAAAAAACCCTTACATTTATTTTATTAACCATCAGAAATATTGGCATGTATTTACAATCTTTATTTCAGAAATGAAAAATACTCTGAGGGAAATTGCAATGCAATACATATGTTTACATGTATTTCACCCCAGGGAGTTATAATGGAAAATGACTTTAAGCTTAACAGGAAATATATCATTTCTGCTGAAAAAATAAACACCATGCATCATTGTTTGGGGTAGTTGACCAGTCACTTCCTTCTATGGCTACACAACATGATTCTAATCACATGATGTGGCCACGAGAAGCCATAATCATTCCGGTCAGCGTAGAGGAGCCACCCACCGAAACAGAGAATAATCCGCCCACGGAGAAATACGTACAGCAGTCCACATGTTACACCTCCGCTATCATAGCCGAGCGTTCACTGTTATACCCGAGGAAGGGGAGCGCAGCAGGAAAAAGGCGCTAAAAACCAAGTTAACATCCATTTCTGGGATCCATTGAGTCCAATTTAGAGCACAAAGCCACTCTCATGACTAAGGAATTGCCTTTTTTCTCAATTTAAAGTATCTGACAGATGACTACAGACAGTCCAAACCAGAGGAATTTCTCTGGTGGCCACAAGTATTCAAACATGTAGAGGACAAGTGTTCCTCTCATGCACACACTATAAAAAGCAAGCACACATTCATAAGGGTCTGTGTCCATTTTTAGAATCTGTTCGAGGATACGGCGTCTAAATTTAGAGGGTCATTTTGTTAAACAAATACAGCATAAGCCTGTTGGAAGATTGTCAAAACACACTGGCCATGTGTGCTGGCTGTGTGTATGCATTTCTGCAGGTTTATATTCCTGTGGATGATACGTGTGTGTGTGTGTGTGTGTAAAGAGTGAGGTTATTTTCACTTTGTGCATTTTATATAAACAGTTAAACCCAAAGGGAGATAAATGGAAAGTAGTGAAAACTAAAACATGCACTGAGAGATGGAGAGGTGGAGGAGGAGTTCAGTTTCATTAGCATGACAGATAGCAGGGAAGCTCTTTTAAAACCACACACATACTTTTTTATGAAGACACATGGATTTTGCAACAGCATCTACGCCTCTTATGCAAGTTGCTTCAGTTTAATTTGTCCCCACAGTTCAGAGTTTCACCATTTACAATTTTCAGCCCTGCTACAATTTTGCCTCTGCATGTTTGTTTTTTCTTGTTTTGTTTTTTTATGGTGAAACATTGTAGATCAGAGGAGCCTGAAGTTCCTCGTGTCGCTGCCAAAAAAGCTACACTCCGAGTGTGCATGCTCGCAGAAGTCCACGTGATGCAGACATCTGCCCGAGTTTTTGGAGGGTCCAGGAGGATTTCCCTCCAGACAGCTGCCTGCAGCCCAAATTTGGTTTCTTTGTGGCTGTTTGTAAAGCCGGAGGTTCAACTGCACATGTGTCAGAAAAACAAAAATAAACAGAGGTGTTAGTCCTGAACTCCATGAGTTAAATGCAGCTTGTTTGCAGGAGAGGCTAAAAGAGGGGATTTAACGCCATCCACACCTTTAGGATTATTATTAAAGATGTGTTTTATAACAGTAACAAGAAAATGAGGACAAAAATCTACATTTCTATATCTAATAACACTGTTGATTTAGTTTAGTTTTTATTACCTTTTGAGGGAACCCATTTATATTATAAATGGAGGGTTATACTACCTATGCAATGCAAAAATGGGTAGCACATGAATCAATCTAAAAAAACATTGAGATACAAATTTATTTTGGGGAAGTCGAAGACAGAAAATTATGATAAACGGATGTTCAGATTGGCTTGTTTTCTCATTGACAGGCAGGGCTCTAAACTGACACCCGCCTACCCGCCAAATATGGGCGAAAATTCAGTTTGGCAGCTATAAATAAAAACTTAGAGCCACATTGGCTTGTGATGAATTAGTGATGCATCTTCGAACAAGAAGAGCCGAATCTTCAGGTGCAGGCAGTGACGGAAAACTTGGATAAGACCAATATGTAACTTAACAGAGCGACAGAGAAAGACGGACAGCTGGATTTAAATGCAGAAAAATGTGAAGAAATGAGCAAAAAACTGATAAATAAGAAGCAAATGGCTGCATTTCAGTGATATTGGAGACTGTAAAACTGAGTTTATTTGTTAATATCTGTCACTTTATCTTAAAAGGGATTTGTTTGTTGTGGTTCTGAGTTCAGTTCATTTCAAGGTTTGATTAAAATGTTAAACAATAACCCGAAAAGGCATAAAAATAAAACTTTCATGAAAGCACTAAATACAAATTTCTTCCCATTACCTTTTGCTAAATAAGGCTTAAGCTACCTTCTCTCAGTTTCTATCACTTTGCATTTAATTTGTATCTCATAGGACAATTTGCATTTCTCATGATGGCTTTACTTCTCCTTTTTGACACTAACTCCATATTTTGTGTCTACGAAGTAATTTATCATCCATGTTTAGCTGTTTTGTGTCTGGGGTTGGTCATTGTGTGACTCACTGTGTTTCGTGGCGTATGCAGAAAATGTATAATGGTGTAGCCAAGTTTGTTTGGGGTGGCCAATCAATAGACACCACTAACTCCAATGTCCAGTGGGATTATTGGTAACTTTAGATCAGAATCAGTGTGTGAAATATAGATTTTCTGGGTTTCTGGAAAGCCTTAAACAGAACCTCAGAGGGCTTCTAATTGGAAAGCCATATGGGACCTGGAAGATTTGACTCTCTTGTAAGACAGTTTATATACCTAGGCTGGTTAGTCATTGGTTGGTAAGTTCCTTGTTAGAAAAGACAACATTAAGAGAATGTTGTTATTATTAAGCAATTTCATGTGAAAACATCAATAAAAATCGAGAACCACATCGAGAGGAGCCAGATGAGGTGGTTCGGGCATCCGGTTAGGATGCCTCCCGGACGGCTCCCTGGGGAGGTATTTGGGGCACATCCCACCAGGAGGAGGCCTCGGGGTAGGCCCAGGACATGCTGAAGGGATTATACTGTATCTCTCGGGTGGCCTGAGAGCGCCTCGTGATCCCACTGGATGAGCTGGTTGATGTGGCCGGGGAGAGGGAAGTCTGGGCTTCCCTGTTTAGGCCGCTGCCCCAGCGACCTGACTCCGGATAAGCGTCAGAAGATGGATGGATGGAACATCAATAAAAACAATTTAAAGAAACATACTTGCACTAATAATCAGGGTTGTTTTCCCTGGAGAAAAAAATGTGTCTTGTGGAAATTCTGATTGGCCAGGATCTACAAATCTACTAGCCACATTGGCTAATGATCATAAAAGTTAACTTAGAGCCCTAGTTTGTCTAGATTTGGTTTTACAGAGTAAATTATTTGATATTTTACCGTAGTGAAAACATTCCAGCTTTAAGTTATAGTATTTGAAACATTATACTAACAAAAGCTTATTTAATATTTGATCCAGTTTTTGTTTCCATTGACAGACAAAAGTTTATCAAAGTGAAGTTGTGAAGCCGTATCATTCCTCCATTACAGAACTCAGATAGAAGACAGTGCCTATAATCCTCTAGGCCGAACCACTCAGACCACCAGACTGTGGAGGATGAGTTTTAGTGGGCAAATTGCCACGGTGAAAAAGTGAATTATAAAGTCTCGGCATGTGAAGGCCTGCTCCATCCATCACATTACAGGACTTGTCGATAACAGAAGGTTACCTCAACCCCCCCTTTTTTTTTTTTTTAACGCCTGGGTGTCTTTTCCGTCTGACAAAAACTCATAGCAGACAAAGAGGACAGAACATTAATGAAGACGTATTTGTGCCCCATTTTAGAATATTAGTTAGAAAAAGACGGATCTTAAATACTTTTTCTCTTGAAAAGACACTAAAGAAAGGGATAATTAAGGGGAAATGAATTGATTTTGACCTGAGGGTGGTATCACAACAAAGGATATTAACTTTGATAAATTTGTTAATTTAGAGCATCCGAAAAATGTCAGTTAATAAGATCTAACGAAGCAGGACGTCAAAATCGTTTCTTGGAGGTGATGCGAAGAGCGAGTGGAAACGACAAAACATTGACAGAAGGTGGGGGGGGGAGTCAGAAGGGCATGCTTTAGAGCGGATGGTGTGAAGATGAATTGAAATCGACTGAAAACAGCAGGTAGCAACAAGAGGAGAGAGGATTGAAAGGGAGGCAAAAGAAAATAAGAGCTGGAGGAGGTATAAAGAAGAAATCACAGCAGAAAGAAAGAAAGAGGAGGCGGAGAAAGTGGTATCGATCGGGTTCGGGAACAGACGGCCTGGACAGAGGAGGAATGGGCGAGGAGGATGAGAGGGAAATGGATGAGTGATATTGATTGAAGGCAAAGAATGAGAGTTAATGGGGAGTTAGAAGAAGAGAAGAAAAATATTGAGAAAGGCAGGGGAAAGAGAAAGAGACAGAAATTACTTACATTTAGCTTGAACCCCACCTACAACTTTTGATTGGACTTAAGCTAATAGAGAGACGGCATATAAACTGAGCAGAGATTAAACATAATATGATGTGTAGCCTTTGTAGCTTTGAGATAATGTAGTCTAATTAGCTTAAACTTACAATATGTAACAATAACAAACATTTATAAGATGAATGTAAAATGGCAACTTGTGCTTTGTGTTAGCAACTGTTTTGCTAAATTACTAGCTTACTATCTTACAAGCTTAGAATGAACCATTTATATCTGTACAGCAGGTCCTACATGTGGCAGCGGCCATATTACTTCCATGAAAGGCAGGCTAGAAGAAGAAGACTAATCATAGAGCAGGAATTGGAGGAACCAGTGCTTGTGGATTCAGTTTTTTGAGGATATAGATAAAGCACCATATTTATGTAAATAAAGGAAGCATAGGAAACATTGTGTAACTTGACCTCATTAAAGAAGTGAAAACATGACCAAATGATAACAGGAAACAAGAATAAACACTAATGTAGCTTCTCCCAGATGGAAATGGCTGATGCATAAGAAAGAGCTTCAATCAAATATTTTTGATTTCTAAGCTTAAACATGTGAAAAATGTGGCTAAAGCATTCAGGAAAACTTTTTGTAAACCTGTTGGGCAATATTTTAGCATTAAAAAAATTGTTTTTAGTTTTACTGAATTGATGTTTTTGTGGAAACCCAACCAGGAAGTGAGAGAGAAAAGTGGTTTTCATAGTGTTGGGCCACTGATGGAACGCACGTTGATTCTTACGTCTTACAATGGCCCATGGTTAAGGACTGTGGCTAATTAAATGATAGACTTGACTTTTGTTTTTAGTTTTTTGGGATGTTTTTGCATTTGTTTATCTACAGTAGTGGTCACCACTTTTTGACAGAAGTTTTTTCTATTTTCTCATTTGGTTAGGTTTAGGAATCAAAACTACTTGGCCAGGTTTAGGAAAAAGATCATAGCTTGGTTAATAGAACACTTCTTTGCAACGGTAATCCTTGTCATGCGAGTTGTCATCTAACACATTGATAAATTTTTATAGATTTGACCAACTGATGTCCTTTTAAATGATTTTCTATTACAAAATGTTATCTCATTGTAAAAAAAAAAGCTGACCTCGTAGCCAGATAGTAAAACATGGCCTCACCATGTTGTTGTTTTTTTTCTTGTTATCAGTGATTTCTAAATGTTTTAGTATGTCAGATTGTTTTGTGGCCAGCTGCCACATCATATAATCAGTAAACTCTCACTGTGGGAAAAGATACAACATCTAATATGTGCGTTATCCTGGAAAAAGAAAAAGGTTACTGGAGCAACTAAAATTATGTTTCCACACAAGAGGCCAAGTGGATCTGACAGAATGAGCCATTGTTGCCGGCCAAACAGGAATGCAACATAAAACCACACACACACACCAGCACCCGCATGTGTATGCTTATCTTATTTCCCATCAGTTGAGACGTTCACTTTTCTGAAACTTGAGCAAACTTGAAAGCAAAGATTGAACGGCGAGCTTTGCAAAGCGAGCGTCAATAACACGGCGACACAGCTGAGGGCTACGGTTTGTTGACCCAGTAAGTCGACACTGTGTTCAACCAAAGCAGAACAGAGGCAGCATGAGGGAGGCTGTATCACTTTTCACTTGTTTTGATTTGTGGAAAGTTTTCAGAGTGTAGTGTATACCTGGCTTGTTCTAAAGGCTTCTGATGGAAGGTTGGATTTTTTTTTCCCCTTTCATGATTATTGATCTTAATGCTACTTAAGCTGGAAAAACTGAACTGTTCTGTTTTGCTTTAATCTTTCATGACAAAAATGACTGGTTGAATATTAAAGAAGGTACTTAATTCTAATACCTTACAGCATATCAGCTTTTTTATTGTAATATAACCCATTTGTAAGGTAGAAATGATTGGATTTTTCCAGTAAATGGCATTCAACTCAACTGTGTGTTCTTACTTTATTTGGTTATATGTCCATGTGTGAGCTTGCTAGCACGTGTTGATTTATATCTAGCTGCTTTGATGTCTGGATTTCTGCAGGATTAGTTGTTTCACCAACAGTTTTGGATCTATTGTTCAAAATTCTGTGAAAAAAGCTAGTGAAGTAATCTTGTCTCCGCTCAGAAAAATCATCATCTTTTTTTTTTTTTGATAATACAGGTACAGCAACACAAATTCAATCTTCATCACCACCAGCTGCTGCAAATATGCACCACAAGTGTTCGGAATTAGATGGGAAAGGAACGAACACGCCATGAAATGAGTTTTTATTAGAGTTAGGGTTGACGAAGGACACCTTTTTTAGAAACAGGGTGAATCCCCAGCAGCTGCAGAGACTCATGTCGCAGTGACAAGACAAATCCTCCGATTCATGTTATTTGACTTGATCTGGAGTGACTGTACCATGGTCTGCAGTCACAAAACCAGTCCAGAGGCTCCGAGCTCTTCTGTCACATTTAGCAGCACGAAGGAATCAGAGCACAAATTCTTGAGCCTGAAGCGTTTCTTTTCCAATTGGTCATTTCTTGATGCCCATGTGGACGTAGTTGACCCACCTACACACTGTCGTCTGCAGGAAGTCTGTTTTTTGAACATTGCAGTTAAATAAAAACGGGCAACGGTGACATCAGACTTGGTTGTTATGGTGATTATTCAGTGAAAGCTGTTATCACAGAGGAAAATTCCGCTTATGTAATCTCCCAAACTCAGTAGACCTTAGTACTGTCAACATAAGGCTTCAAGTAATGATTGTTTTCTCATTGATTAATACGATTAGTTGATTTTATTAGGCCTCTGGTTTAAAAATTCTAACTCTTTAGGGATTTTGTTTGAGATTTATGGAATAAACTTTAATTTTCTGCACACTCAAAAGTCATACCTGACTTACAGCTGTCATAATTCAAACTGTTGCATATTAATTGAGAATTTCAATCAGTATGAATGAAAAATTCAGTCTTGTGACCAAATGGGTTTCACTTCACAGAAATATTTCAAGTTTAATGGTTTTCGATGGAGTATAAATCATGAGTTAGAAAACATTAATGCTGCAGATAGGACTGGGCGATATGAACCAAATTACATAACTCGATATCTTTCACCTGAATCACTATATACCATATATATCTCTATATACATTTTTTGTCTAGCCCAAGCTGCAGATATAGAATATTCTTGTTTTTTATCCCTGCAGCATGAATTGACAGCTGTCTCTCAGGGAACATCTTATATCCCTCTCTTAGACATAGCCTGAACTAGTTCCCTTCATCTGGGAACAGCTTGGGACCTAAATAGTATGAGATTGGGAAAAAAATAAAATGCTACGATAAAGGCTAAATATACCCAACACACCAGTTTATAATAATTATTGGAAAAGGGTATTTTTTTCAGTCTGAGCTTGCCTGTTAGTTTATATTCATATGGTGTGTTATTTTTTAGGAAGTTGTCAAGTCAAGCAACAATGCAGAGCTAATGATAATCCTGAATCCCCGATCAGTAGCACTCACTTCACTGATCACATCTCCCTGGTGCTTCTTGTTGGTGCTTGTGCTGACATTATCATGGCACTGTAAAGGCTCCCTTTTCATATCCTTTACTTGGAAGTGGGTGACTTACCTGGGCTATGAAACAAGACAAAATGATTAAACTTTAATTTACCTCTTTTTCTGAATTAAAAAAACAAACATGAAATGGACCTTCTGAACAGTCTCTAAAAATAAAACCAATGAGCAGGTATTTAGATAAAATATTGGCAGATTTTGGTGGCAGATGGACCACACCACCTTGATTTTATAGCCAACACTAAAACACAGACATGAGCTTGTAATTACCTAGCAGTAATTTAGTGTATGAGTTGCTGTACAGTTTCAGAGCTTCAGGCCAAGGAGAACAAAAATCAATGCTAAAACAAAGATGCAATCTCCAGCGGAGAAATGTGAAGCCTATGCAGAAGTGCCAAAAATTGCAGTTCCCCCCCTCCTCCACTAGGTGCTGGCTCCAAAACAGAGCAAATCCCCATAGACTCCCATGTTAAAAAGGCCAACTTCACAGC
>JBBBVU010000005.1:21353343-21381034 GCA_037177055.1 Atherinosoma microstoma
ACACACAAACACACACACACACACACACACACACACACACACACACACACACACACACACACACACACACACACACTCATAGATAACCTAGTTTACTTCCTCTTTGATGAATCAAATAAAGATGTCTAAGTGAGAAGAGTTTTTGTGCATGTGCGTCCTTACATTCCCAAGCTGAAGGTTACGTTTGAAAGTCGGACTGTTCCCATGGTAACCCCACATACCTTTGCATTACCAACTTTAAATGTCAGAAAGCAAAAAGGAGAACACGTGTGTGACTAACAACAGCAGACACGGGTCAGCTGTTACCTGTAAATGATCCCGTTTGTTTTTGCCGCCTCTGAGCGCCACACGGGTGGGGTTTTTTTTACAGGATCTGCACCATCCCGGGTGGAGTCATTCTGCACATGCCTCACTGTCTGTGTGCCGCTGCACAGGGCTGACAAGAAATGCAAAGAAAAAACATTTTCAGGGTATAAAACCTCCCAGAAACACAGGTTTGTTGTGTGTTCGGAGAGGGATTTGCATGTCCTCACATGGGGAACCCACTGTGTGTTTCTATTAATAAACCAACACACACATCTGGAAGGCTGTCAAGAGTTAGAGCTCTGCCAAATCTGATAGATATGACTGCACTGCTTTCTCTTCAGCTCCTTTTTTCTCCTTCTTTTTCTGTCCTCTTTCAGCTTTCTATTTCCTTCTTTCCAATCACACATTTCATCCTCTGCCATGCTTTGTCACTCCCAGTGCGCCCCATCACCTTGTTTTCTCTCCGTTTATTCCTCTGCTCTCAGCTCTTTCTCAGTCTGCCCTCTGCTGGAGAACCAATGTAACTCCAGCATCTTCACAACCCAGCTGGTGGCATTGGTGGAGCCTCATTTGGCATTCCAACGCCGTCTGTCCAGGGACAGCGTGGCCTCATGATTACAAAAACACGGCTGTGTTTGAAAGGTCAGGCGGTTCAGTGTCTGCAGCAGCCGGTGCTCCTCTGTTTTTTTATTAGTTCTGGGAAATATACACCTGAAAGTGTGAGTGCGTCCTTTACCAACTGCTCATGAATAAACAGCTGCTCGTGGGAGGGGATCTTTGCATTGAGGTAGTAATTTAACACTAACGCCGAAGCAAAAGGTTTTGTTTTGCTTTTAGCGTGTGACGGTGTATAACCAGTCTGTTTCCCCAAAAATTAGCCATTTGTCTTTTACTTCCTTTCAGAAAAGAGGATGAAGACTTTTTCTCATTTTCAATAACTTCAAAAAAATGAGTCTCTTGTTTAAGAGAAGTAAAAGTTACATTTAATTACCCTTTTTCATGTTCAATGCTCCATGCTTTCTGCTTTAAAGATACAAACTAAATAGATATTAAAGCTAATTATCATTTATCAAATCATTGGATTTACATTTGCTTTGTTTTGGATCACGTAGCCACAGGAGCCGGCGAAGTGACCGAAATGCTGACGAAATGACAAAATATTTGATATCCTTTTAAAACCATGTTATGGTATCAGTTTCATCCTTCATCTTGGTGACCGGCCAAATGGTACACCAACTCTGTAAAAGGAGCCGCTTATTTTCTTCATTGGAAAGTTCCACAGTGCAGCACTTATTAGATCCTTTCAGCGCTTTTAATTTAACCTAGAAAGTGAGCGTTAATAGCTCTGATAATCTCACATCTCAGGTGGGAAGTACTTGTGTGATGAGAGGGATCAGGAATGTACACGCTGAGCAATGAGGTCAGAACGCAGTTTCTTTATTCATTCTACTGCTGAAGGTGTGTGCTTTGCAGTCTTCTAAATATATTTTTTCTTTTACCTTGGGAGAAGCATGAAGGGGATTTACTTATCTAATTTTATAAAATATTAATTTGTTTTAAAAAGAATCAATGAACGTAAAAAACTAATCAACAGGTTAGATATAGTTTTTTTTTGTCTATAACTGATAGATTACTAGGCCTAGAACATAGTTGCTTTCATTTTGAGTATGCATGTTTATCATGGCTACGTTGCATATTTTGTATTTGTTTGAAGCGTTGTTTTAATCTGAAGTATTTATTTGGCCTTTTAACAAAATGTAAAAAAAAAAAAATTAAGATAACTAATTGTATATTTACCGTTTATTACCGTGTGATATGTCAAAATTATTGTTGTGCATTCATTTTGTTAGTATCATATCCACCAGGGGGCAGAAGACCAGTATCAGATTGCGTACAACATGGTTTTATAAGCCAGGTTTTTAACATAAAGTTATGCAAAAAGTCTCAGAACTATATGTGTTGAATATGATTCATACGGTATTATTTGGTTAAGGTCATAGGGTTGACAGTCAACAAGACGGTCGTCGAAACTTTCTGGCATTTACTGCTTAGTCCAAAATATTCCTTACATTACCATCTACGATATCGCTTCTGTAACTCTCAAAATAAACCAAACACTATCTTCCTGTTTTGTCACCATGTTTTTTGTTTTGTTTACACCCAACAACTCTGGCAACTCCATCTGGTATGAGCACCCCCTGGTGGAATCCTCCGGTAATAGTAGTAGTAGTACACAAGCAAGTATGTGAACAATTATGCTCATGACAGACATGAATGAGAGGTTCAGTAGCACATATTTTTTGTCACGGCCTATTTTGGCCATGACCCCCCATTTTGATTTAGTCTTTATATTCCACATGAAAAATGTAGGTATCTTTTTTAGAACAACTTCACCTATCAGGGATGTCCACTTTCAGTCCTTGAGGGCCACTGTGCTGCAGGTTTTAGATGTTTCCCTGCTTTAACATACGGCTGACATTAACGGGGCAATAACAGGCTTGTTAAGAACTTGACAAGAAGCTAATAGGGAGATCTGTGTCATTTGGAAAATTTCCTTCTGGATCAATAAAGTGTCTATCTATCTATCTATCCATCCATCCATCCATCCATCCATCCATCCATCCATCCATCCATCCATCCATCCATCCATCCATCTAGAATTGGATTTGTCGGATCTGGGAAACATCCCAAACCTGCAAGAAGTGGCCTTCGAGAACTTTAGTTGGACATGCTGACCTATATGATTTCATAGTTATTGTTTGATAGTACGCAAAAAAACATCTCATCCAAATTGACTTAATTTATAGAGTAATATTAGTGGAATCAACCGTTGTTAAAAGAAAAGCAACAACCACCTAATTATGGAACCTTTTCCTTCTCAGTTTTTAGAATAAAGGGTTACAGGCCACTGTGTGGACAACTAAAACTGTCTGGACAGTTGGTTGGTTGCATTATTTCTTGCTTTTTCGTGACACATGTGAGAGGCTGTTCCTGTTTTCGGCCCTTGCACACTGATCTCACACGCCCGGTGTTATTTGTCCAGCTGCAGATGATGCCTTGTCCTAATGAAAACAAAGCCTTTGTCTACCTTTTAACATTTAGAAATTGGTGCTGTCTGTGTTGCAACAACCTTTTGCTTATTTGTTATTGAACCACATAGTTGACATCTATAAAGGTGCATTGCAGAAAGGCTGAGCTGTTGTCTTACACCTTTCTGGTGCGGACAAATCCGCCCCCAAAAAATTGATTTCTTAACTCACAATGAAGACCTTTAATACCCAAGACACTGACCTGGAGAGAAGGATTTGGAAGTTTTGGCAAAAGACATAAAGCAAAGGGAGTTGGAGAGAAAAAAACTGACATGCAGAGGGACAAAAAGAGACAGACGGCAAGAAAGAGAGCTGGTGTCAGTGAATGAGTCTGCAGGGAACAGCATGTTTCTGCTCATTAAATCAGAATTATATGCAGACTGGCAGAAAACAGACACACACATACATACACGTCTGCGTACACACTTGCTGTAATTGCTTCTGCTGGTGTGACACTGTAAGCAGTCCGATGATAGTGTGTAGGCAGCAAAGCAGCCATGAATATACAAACACATAAGATTACAAAGCTACTGTTGGTAGAACATTGCATTGACTTCCATTCACTGTGTACAGATTAAGCCTGACCCTAAACTCAATGATTATTATTTCATCCCTGAGCCTAGCCTCAATGCACACATTAGCCTTGTCCCAAATTATATTCCCAGAAATGACTTTCTACCTAATTAGGATGGGAATTTTGTCCTCATGAGGACGACTGGTCCCTAAAAGGTCAGTTTTTTATACCAGAAGAGGTCCTGATGAGGTCCAAAAACAAGACTACACACACACACACACACACACACAGACTAATGACTGCCTTTGCAGACGTGCATCTGTTTTCCCCGCTCCAGTCCCTTTACAATTGTAAGCTGCTTTTTATGCGTTAGACATATGAACATATTCAGCCACCTACACTGTAGCTTTCCCACCATTTTGGCTCTGCAGACCACTGCTTTCAGACTGCCTGTGAGAAAATCATATTAACCAATCCAGACCACTAGCTGGTTGGGGCTTTAGAGCTAATTTGCACGCTCGGTCAAGCTAGAGAAGTTATCATTGTTAGCTAGTTGGAAAAGACAGTAGGGGCAAGGCCTAGCAAGCTGTGTGTATTGTTGAAGGTAACATAGTGTGAATAAAACACCATTCTGACACTTCCACTTCCATATGAGATCTAATAGTGTACGACTAAATGAAGTAAGTATGATGCTGGATCCCGGTGACCTTGAAAAATGGAAGTCTACGCTGGGAATGATTACACACCCAAGCAGACCGCGTTGGAGCTGAAAGTCGGAAAGCCGGTGGGATTTGCTCAATGTTGTTCTTGCTAACTGGGCTAGCTTATATTACCAACCTAAGTAGATAACAAACATATTATACTCTGTTACATCTGCATGCAAACACCTCAAGGATGCGTTTACTGAGACAGGTTGGACCGCACTATAGGTTTGACTCGTATGACATTTAAGTGCTAATAGTTTTTTACTGCATGTGCATGCTGAATTTTGAAGCTAGAAATTGGACTCTGATGGATGTTGCTGTGGATTTCTTTCATAATGGACAGTAGCCAGACAGTTTCTTATAATTATAACTTTACACTCTACAATTTTAGGAACATAGACGAGTTTTTAGAGCTTTGATAACTGCTTAGGGGGGCTTTCTAGAAAGTAAAAAGTCATAAATGTCCACGAAAGTGTGCACACAGACACATGACATAATAATGGGGAGACTGATGACACACAATGATCTGTTTGTATTACGACAGGGATGTTTGCACCTCTCAAACTCCTGCCACTGTGTGTGTGTGTGTGTGTGCTCATTGCAAGCCAGACGGGTTGTTTCAGCTCTATTTATAGCCTCCAGGAAGTAGGCCTGTTCTTACATGAACACTCAGACACGCATCCTCCAATACTCAGGTGTGTGTCGTAAAAGGAAGAGCCAATTTGCATGCTCCACCTTATCCTCAGGATTTGCCTTGTGTGTGGGAGAGAGAGAGTGAGACTGCCAGGGATAGAGAGAGACGCATTCACACACTCAATAGAACGACACACCTGAGGAGGCGTGGCTACCTGACAAAGGAAGTTTGAGAGGGAGGAAGTAGAATTGCATTTTCTGAAGAGCTGCTGGTGTGAAGAGAATCACAGGAGAGGTCCGGATGTGTACACGAGCCTTTTAGAGAAAACTGGCAGAAGATTGATTCAGAAAAAAAAGTCGTAGGAGAAGAAAAAGATGAGGATAAAATCCAAGTAGCTCCCAGAGAAGACCAAAGATCTTCTTGTAGCAACGCCACCCCCGTTGGTAACTTTGTTTAGATAGCTGTTGGTGTTTCATCACGTTTGCAGTGTATGAAGTGAGGTCATCAGGGCGCGCTGATGGCCGGGTTGTGTTGGCCGAGCGGGTGCTGCATGGGGCCGCTGTTGCTCAGAACAAGGCTGAGGAATGACTACCATGAAGACCCTCTGGAGTCAAGCTGCAGTGAGTCTCAGGAGAGTCGGCTGGAGGAAGAGGTCAGTGATGGAGAGAATATAGTCTTGTTGACGCTGAGAGCAGATTTGGTGGTTTTCTCATATTCTAACATCTGTCAGCCGTCACAGCACATGTGACTTTGTTGATTTAAGTTAGAGTGGTTGGCAGCTATTGATTGTGTCAAAGGCAGAAACATCTGTGTTGTTGTTATAAGTCTTTTTTCGGACCAGTCGAGTCATTCAAGCAGACATCTGCTTAAATTGGAAGCTTTTTACACCTTTGGAACCACTTAATTCCTAAAAGACAAGCCAGAAACCAGCCATGCTGACTTCCATATCCTGTTTTGCAGCCTTCACCCTCCACTTCATGCATTCCTACCAATAAGGATGTTTCACATTCGTAACCTATGACAGAAGAGGTAACTGGGTTAATATTTGTCCCAGTTTTACGGGGGAGATGTTCATTGGTAGAAAAGAAAAAAAGGCAGATTAACTTTAAATTCACATAACGGCTAATCGAAGCCTTGTTTTGAATACTCTGGCATTTAGGTCCAACACAAGCAAGAATCACTGCAGCTGAACTTTGTAGTCTTAATTGAAGTTGCTAGTATGTGATGTTTCGAATAGCTGTGTTCATCCCATTGTTGGCTCTAATCATCGGTTATCTTTCATAACAATTGACAGTGAGAGGTTCTGCTTTTTTTTGCTTTTTTTTTTGCAGCCAACACTCATTACACGTCCAAACTAATCAAGTCGTCCAAGTCATTTGGCTCTCTGGGAAAGCTTGCCATATTCCAGTGATTTTTGTTGATGCAGTGCTTACAGTTTGAAAGCAAAAGGTCAATCCTTCACGCAGGACGGATGCAGGCGGACGTGTGTTTGCATGCTTGTACTCGGATGGATAGTTAGATGTAGCTTGAAGGGAAAAGCGTAAATACATAGATTACGTTCAGAAACAGGGAGAGAAGTAAAGGGTAGATTTGTGTGTGCATGTCCTTCAGAGCTCTGGTTGTCTGTGAATTTTGCAGATGAGTAACTATGTGTGTTAATGTGCCTTTGTGCACATCTACTTGGCTGTGTGTGTGACTGTGCACATCAAGTCTGTTGGGAATGATTGTTGTGATGTGATTAGTCCCGCTCTAATGAATACACTGATCTGTCTGACCACATCTCTCAGGCTGGAAAGGAAAGGAAAGGAGAGGAGAGGAGAGGAGCCTTGGGGTGTGGTTACATTGTGATCACAAGCTAGTAAGGATATTGACTTTTGAATACTGTGTATGTAGACTTATTTACAATACACGTGAACTGTTTGCTCTGCTGATACTGTGTGCCACTTTGCACATTTCACATGGTCACTTTAATATCCCAAATAACAAATTAGCCTTAAAGGGCCTTTATGATTTGTACAACATGTGACACTTCTGTCCTTTGGACCTTGATTTGCCCTTCAGTTCTATCAAAATGACTCATTTAATCTGGCAAAATGGCCAAAAATACATTATTTAGTGCAGAATTTGCCTCAAAGAGGTGTTTATGTGGAGGTCACACTTTCATGCTTATAATGAGTCAGGACAGTCTGGTTTATTTTATATCACTGTAGTAAATCTGTGCTTGTTAAACTTGGACTATGCACCCAGATTGTAGGAACAGAGGTCCTGGTGTTATTCCAACGTAACACATGTAGACATTAGGTCAAGGCCACTCGACGTTGCCCTTGAGAGTTACTTTTCATTGTCAATGGGGGGATTTTAACACAAACTATTCATATTTTTAACCCTAGCTGTGTAGTTTGCTGCCTAAATTCGTTTTAGTTACAGGCTAAAGTCCCCCCCCCCTTTGCTACATCTTTTTAACAGGGAGTGGTTCAGCTTGTTCTTGGAGCATTTCCTCCTGGCATTATGAGTATCTATAGCAGGTGCATCACGCTGTTGGTGCCTAAGAAAAGAACAGGAACATCTTGTGCAAATGTGCATTCAGCATTTATTTGCAATTTAAAGTTTCACTTTAGAAGAAGTTGGAAAAAAGACTAAACTTCCTTCCTCAAACAAGGTTTGTGACGAAACCGGTATTGCAGCTCACTTCCGACGAGCAGAACATGCAAATAACATGACTTATCACATGAGTAATCTACATAATATCCTGACAACAAACGCGGCAGACGTCTGTACATGTAAGACATTAACGCTGATAACACCAAGCTGAAAAGAATTCAGGACCTCTCCCTATTTTTATCGGGTGTATGACCATGGTTTTATTTGCATCTTCCTCCTCAAAGTTTTATTGCAGACATTTGCAACTTAGCTTCAAGATCCAGATCTCCCACCAGTCCAAGGGAGTTAGTCAAACAACAGTTTATTCTACAAGTTTTGGTTGGAGTTTTGATCTCTTTCCACATTACTGTCTTTGAAACCAGTTGAACCAGAAGTCCCTACTCTGGTTCCAAAGTCACCAATCCTTGTCACATTTTATCCACTGGTTTATCCACTGTTGCTATGTCAGCGGTTGCTATGTCAAGTGCTGCTTTATTGAAACAGAAACGAGTACTGACTATCCTCTTTGTTCTTTGCTTTCCGAGGAATTTCGAGATTCCTCTTAACATTTTTTTTTAACAGGATTTTCGCTCTTTCTTCTGGTATAAAGGGTCATTATTTTAAGAAAGAAACTATACGTGCCTTCACAAAGCAGGAAATTTCACGGTCAGACAAGTTTCCAAGCAATGCAAGAAGGAAATGATGGGACTCATACATTTGGTTTATCTCTGATTTAGTTGCATCATCCTCTTGTTTTACTCTTCTCTACAGCAAAGGTTGTTAGGCTACTCCAAAACTGGCAAAGAAAATGACGCGTAAAACAAAGATTAAAGCGAATGTGAGAGAAATCAGTAATAAAGACATTCGGATATTGAGGCTAAAATTGAGATTAAACAGAAATAGTGTAGCAAAAGTAGAAATAAATATAAACGGAAAAAGGCTATTACAGATACAAAGGAGTAGAAATTTCATAAGAGGAATATTCATAAAAGAGGTGATTAACAGTATGGCCATCTTGCTTCCAGTTGAATAACCAACAAGATAAAGATGTTAATGTGTTTTCTTCATCTTCAGTATAAATATTTGTTTTCTTTCTTCTCTGTTTTTTTATTTGAAAGATATGCTGTAAAATGAAAATATAGATAACCAGGTCTCTTTACTACACCTTTACTGGTGTACAATGCAACATGTCAACAGTATCACCTACTAAGTTGCCCTTTAAATTCCGAACCCTGGCTTAAATCTTGAGATGCTAACTCCTTACTCTTCTTATCCGCCTCTTACTTACTTATCCAATTATTTTTTTTGAAAATCCAACACGTACATACTTGTGAGTTGTTGTAATGCAGTTCACAAACCTTCTGTCTGAGTCTTGAGTTTTCCTCTGGGGCAGATTTCTGGGTCAGGCTCTGATGTGGAGAGACCCTGCCAAGCTACCGCTGAGCCAAGAGCTCTCAGGAAAACCTGTTTGGGCTGAGAAGATTAGTAGTTTATATTGGAAAAGCAACATACCTGTGTGATGGAAAGCACCAGAAAGTCTTTGTTTTTTTTTATTGTGTAATTCAGCAGTCTGCTATTGATAACAAAATCCTGGTCCTTTACATGGTACCTTGTCGCTTGTCGTTTACACCCTAAAATTGGATGTTATCAATTTCAGGGGCACTTGTCTTTTAAATGATATTGGATTTTGTGGATTAAAAGAAATTCCTCTTTTTAATTCTTGGTTTTATCACACTTCCTGATAGAAAACCCTGATGTGGCTGATTTTGTTTTCTGCCATGAATTTATACAGGCAATGCACGAAGTCATACGGTTATCTCTCTTAAAAGTCACAGACTTGTTATTGGCTCGTGAAAGTTGCCGCGGGAATTTGTACAGAAATGTTGACGCATTAGGAGATAACCGTGCAGGTATGGAGGAAGTCAGAAGTAATGCGCTAAGGGGTTTAAGATCACATCTGTGTGCTTGCACCAGTTACTGTCACAAGAAATGTGGATCACCATGGCGACCCTCGATGTCCCGTTGGAAATTGATTGCCCGCAGTGTATTCTGTCCTCTTAGGGCATGTACTCAGAGGAAAGAAAGTGAATGATAATCACAGGCACCAGTAAGTTTAAACAATAGATGCCACCACATTAGGATCAGTGGTGAATTGTTGCTGAGCAGGTCCATTGTATGAAACTAAATCACGTGTCCTGGTCAGGTTATTCATGTATCTCTTGATCACTGCATCACTCCATCACTCTTTTCCCACAGAAAGGCATTAGTGCTGAATTAACTCCCTTAGTGAAAGTGCTATTGATGCAGTTTAACTTAACTCCCCCCCTTAGTTATTAGATAAATGTGTGATTTTAGTGGTGTATACCTTTAAGTTAAAGCAGCTATGCTTGTGTATTGTTTTGACAAATGAATGCTTTATGTGCAGCAAGAGAAGCAAAGCATCCTAGTGACTCTTCAAACTGATCACATCTTGTTTATGTGTGAACCAAGAGAGAAATGGCTGTCATATTATTTATTCAGAAGATCTGGATGAATTTATCTGTTTTCCCTTCTCCTCCTCCTCCATTCCCTCCCCCCTTTCCCGCTTCTGTCTCACTATAGAAAAGTGTGAAGGAGGGAATCCTATTAAAGCAAACCAGCTCTTTCCAGAGATGGAAGAGGAGATATTTCAAACTCAGAGGGAGGACCCTCTACTATGCCAAAGATTGCAAGGTACAGAAAAGTGATAACCTGCATGTAGCAACACAAGTGCAATAGACGGACTGTGAAGCAAACATCTATTCTGAACAGGAAATGTATGCCTGAATAGTTTCATGTGAAGAAAAGGTGTCATAAAATGTATGATTGTAACTGGATATTTTTTTTCAATTATTGAATGCAGCGTTTTGTTTTTCTTATTAGTCCCTGATTTTTGATGAAGTGGACCTATCAGATGCCAGTGTGGCTGAAACCAGCACCAAGAACATCAACAACAGCTTCACAGTAAGCAAAAGATAGGCCTTCATGTTAGGCCCTGTTTTAAATGATGGCAACATATTTTATATGCTTTTTGTATTTAGTTAGATCATATTTAGATCAGATATTGACTAATTTTGGGGCATGCTACGGACACCGGTCTGTGGTTAGCAATGCTGGCTGACCTAACCTCAGATCATAGAGTTGACAACAGATTTTTAGCCATTTAAATCAGCATTTTTGCCATATTGTTTGTCCTTTCTTTCTTTCTTTTTCCTTCAATATGATGTTACCAACAAGATCTGGATCTGCATAAGAACTTATAGGTTTCTATCCACGTTCATAAGGTAGTGACTTGTAAACTGCAAGCTACAAAAGCATACCCTGCCTTTAGGGCTGTTTTACTTTAAAAATGACAATAATTAACTAAATAAAAGTGAAGCTTCAATGAATAAATTCAATCAGGGCAAGATTTTTGTTGTCACTGCATAAAAAATTTATGTAGCCACTCACTATTTTATAACCCATGAGCTTGTGTATCACTGTTTTTTAAGCCTTTAGTTCAGCATTTTAGTTTTTTGCAAGGTTGGACGTTAAAGGGATATTCTGTGTTTCATTAATTCATTTTAAAAGTATGACAATCAGATAGAGAAGCTATTAGCTTAGCTTCACCATCAGAATTTCTCCCAGATTCTCTAAAGTGAGACCATAAAACTCAGAAGGAAAATGGTTCCTATTATTCTAGTTTTCTTTTAAAGTCAGATTTATTTTGTTTTTGCCCCAGGGAATCACCCTCTGCTGGCCAATTATGTTTGAGAAGGTGCAGTTACACCTCTGCATTGGCTTTATTTTTCAGACCTGGAGGTTTCGTCCAAGTTTTTTGTACAGTCGATGTTTCAGGCCCTCCTCAAGATGACTCATGTTGAGTCAAAATTGTACTTTGTCCCTATTTTGTGCTTGATTGTTTATTGTATTTTAAAAAATGTTGACATTTAATAACGTCTAGATGTATTTTGCTTTCTGTACAAAGTAGCAAACAAAATCAAGCGAGCATACAATGTTATTAACATGCTAACATATCATGTTGGAGAATTCTAAATCGAACTAAAATCATGGCTCGTAATGCTTGTATGTTAGCTTCACCTACTGTTGAGCCTCATAGCTTGTATTAACATTTTCCCAGTTATATAATGCAATATTATAAAATAAGCAATATTAAAGGTTAAATAAATTAAAGATAAGCTATACGTCTAACATATGTTGCCTAGATTTGTTTTCTTGGAGTTTTAAGGAAAATCTTCCACTGCTACGCTCAAACTTACCCCTTTTTCCTTTTTTTTTTTCCTTCTCAGGTGATCACACCGTTTCGCAAGTTAATGCTATGTGCTGAGAACAGGAAGGAAATGGAGGACTGGATCACTGCCCTCAAATCCGTCCAAAAATGGGAAACCTATGAGGTTATTGTCTCTCTACTTTTCTTCAGTTTTTTTAAATGTATACATCATTATTTATTGTGTTGGTGCACATCAGACTAAATTTAGACCAAACTGATGAACAATAGATAGTAGATCATGAGAACAATCTTCAAACACTTCAGTTCTTCTTGTTTCAGTATTTGGATCCATGCTTTCTTCTTTAATAGTAATGAACATTTTCTCCTTACTTGCATCTCTGTCCGTTCAGTCTTTCTCTTTTTTTCTTATCCAGTGACAGATTGATTATGGTCATAAAAATCGGTGCCTTTGTTTTAATAGGCTATAAAGAGAGCTGAGGACTGTAAGCTTCAGTCCAAGCTGAGCTTATTTTCTCTATAACTTGGGTCCTTCCATTTCACAGTCGTGCATTTATGGTTTTAGTTTTTCTTTACCCCTGATTGTTCTCAGTTCGCCTCAGTGTGGCACTTTATGCCCATTGTATCAACATCATGGTCGAACTGTCTTGTATGAGACTGCAGGGTTTAGTATAACAGTATCATTTTCTGCTATTCATGTTTCTGGATGCTGAATTCAGCACGGCACAAAAAGTCATTGTCCCATCCTGTAAAATTCCTCCTCGCCCCCAGGCCAGCCAGTTCAACATGGAACATTTCTCTGGGATGCACAATTGGTACGCCTGCTCACATGCCAGACCGACCTTCTGCAACGTCTGCAGAGAAGCACTGCCAGGCGTCACCTCCCACGGCCTGTCCTGTGAAGGTACGCACACACATACGCACAGGCTGGGTGCTACATTTGTGCTCTTGCAGTCACACGTCTGAAGATTCAGGCAATTAACTAAAAATGTCTGGCAGCCTCCACTTTATGTCTAAGCAGTTAACCTTTTAAGTAAAACCATTCTGTCACATTTATTATAAGTTTTTATCTGGTTTCCTTTTGCCAGTGAAGATGTAGCTTTATAGCTTCTAACTGCTCGCTGATGATGGATTTATTGGAACTTATTTATTTTTTGCAATCTGTCCACCGCAGTTTGTAAGTTTAAGGCTCACAAGCGCTGTGCTGTTCGCTCCACCAACAACTGCAAGTGGACCACACTGGCCTCCATAGGAAATGACATCATTGAAGATGAAGAAGGGGTGAGAAATGAAGCTGTTTTCATCCACTTTTAATTGTAATTGTAGGAGAATTTTACACAATATTTATTAAATAAATTAAAGTGAAGGCTTGGATTTCCATAGATTTGTCTGTTGCAACAGTTCAGCTGACTTGACAGTTATTGTATTGAGATCTTTCAAGGAAAAGAGCCTCATTGTTTTTTTTTTTTGTTTGTTTTTTTAGGTGTCCATGCCGCACCAGTGGCTGGAGGGCAACCTGCCTGTCAGCGCCAAATGTGTGGTGTGTGACAAGAACTGCGGCAGCGTGCGGCGGCTGCAGGACTGGCGCTGCCTCTGGTGCAAGGCCATCGTAAGTGGGATTGATTTTCATTCTCCATCCTGTCAAAAGCTGTCATGTCATATCAGGGTTAGAGTTTATTTGGGACATTGCTAGTAGCTGAGTTATTTTCTGTTTGGTTTCAGTTCATGAAAAGTTAAAAGAGATTGTTTTCCCAGCCAGAGGGGCAAACATATCTACTGCAAGCCAGGGTTTTGATTCAAATTCTCCATAGTTGGAACAACTTGTAGTGGTTGTCTAAAACCTAAAGCAGATCTTTAAGATTATCTTCTAGGCAAAAGTGTTTGTCATGCAAAATGTTATGAAACATTGTGGGAGAAGAGGTCCTCTTTTCATCCAAAGCTGTGTGTATTATGAGTTTAAGTGGCTCAAAAGAGCATGCAGTGATAAAATGAATAATTAGTTCATGATTATGAGTGAATTATCTTTTTATTTGTTTCTCCCTGTGGGATATGCCCATTGATGCACAGGAAATTGTAACTTCCAGGATGAGATGTGCTACCAAACGTTTTCTTTGTTCCCGACTTCCCCTGTCGGCCCATAAAGACTCAAGGTCTGAAAGGTTAACTCGAGTCATCAGAGTAATGGAACATATCGTAGGATAGCTGCCGAGCTCCCTGAGGGGAGAAGGAACAGGCGAGCAGGGACTGATGAATTCCTGTCAGCTGCAGACTGCTATCATTTTCCTGGTCAAGGGTATTGACTAAATTCAATGGAGCCATTACAGACTGGGTGATTATTCTTTTACGAAAAAGGGAGCTGGGACATTTTAGGACAATCTGAGTACACTGAGATTGCGTGCTTTTAACTAAATCTACTTGAAAGTGGAATAAATGACTAAGATAAGTAGATATCGGGCATCTAATGTAAAAAAAATCATACTAACATGTTTCCAATGCAAACATAATGGACGATAAATATGTCAAATACTATTTTTTTAGGTTGCTTTGCTGCCCTCACGTGGCCAAAAAAAGGCAAAAGGAAGTGGTATCTTTGCTTGTTCAAAAAAACATCTCATAATATAAAAACATTTTACTCAGGGAGTGTTAGAAGGGTATTTGGTATGTGGACAAACAGTTTGCCAACATGTTCCCGACACAAACATAGACTAATAATAAATATGTCAGAGGCTACTTTAAGTTGTGTTGCTTTCCTGGAGTGGCCAAAAACGGCATACTGGCATGCATTGGTAACATTGCATGTACATATAAATATTGTACGTAAGGAGTGTCCATTTAGATTTGCCTTTTTAATGGAAAAAGACAAGAATTGTGGGTAAAAGAGCAGGGGAGCAGCATTTGACAAAGTTACAACTCTTTTAATGGGTTGCTCCACATTCTGAGTTCTTACAGTCATTTTTCTACCCGATTTAAACCAAGACAAACAAAAAAGCTTGATTCAAATGTAAAGTGGCCATTATAAAATCTGGTAATGATAAACTGAAGTAATCCAGCAGGGAGGTCCAGTTGAGTCATCTTTTCAAGTCCCAAACACTCAGTTACAGTGATGTAACTTCATGCTCCATGGTTTTTTTTTTTTTTTACTGTACAGTACACAGTAACACACAGTGCAAAGTCTAATCCTCAGTGCGCACACACAAAGGAAACAATTACACACATCCACATGCACAAATGAATCAGGGAGACATTTGTAAAGGTTACCGAACTGGCATTTGGTGCATTTCAGAGGGATGTAATGACCTTTTCTGTTTCTACTGAAATATAGAATTACTATGGAGACCAATAACTCTTTGTACGTGTGTGTGCAGGTCCACAATAGCTGTAAAGAACAAATGGGAAAGGTGTGTCCTTTGGGTCAATGTCGAGTCTCAATCATTCCTCCCACTGCACTCAACAGCATCGACTCAGATGGTGAGACACAACACAGACACACATATAAAACACAAACGGGCTTTTTTTCCTCACATTATTACATTAACAGGTTCAAAGTTCAGGAAAGTCAACCTTCAGCTTCAGTTGTGTAAATCCTTTGAATGCACAGGGGTTGACGCTGAGACTGACCCCAGGCTTTTTCTGCTGTTACAGTTTGTAATTCCAAGTTAATCCTCTTTATCCCGGGCATTCATGATACAGGAAAAACAGCAGGTTAGATACATATAAGTAATGTACTTTGATTAATCTTGTCCTTCTTATTTAGGCACTCTATCTGACATCCAGGATCCATCACAAGCAACGTTCTCAACATGAACAGTGACAATTAAAATTGCTCTGAAAGCACGTTTGCTTATTTTCTTTTATTCCAGGCTTCTGGAAGGCCACCTCTGCGTCGTGCTCCAGCCCTCTCTTGGTCCTGGTCAACTCCAAAAGCGGCGACAACCAGGGAGTCAAATTCCTGCGCAAGTTCAAGCAGCTTCTGAACCCAGCTCAGGTCTTTGACCTGATGAACGGAGGACCGGAGCTCGGGTACCCTTTGTTAAAAAAAATTCATAGCTCTTAGTTTTAAATGTTAACTGTTGATTTAAATAAGTTAAATAAACTGTAATTACATGATAATGCTGCTCATGGGAGTTTTACACCCAACTCCTAACATTTTCTGCTCCTCATCCTCTCTCATCGTTCCACTCTCCGCCCTTTAGCCTGCGGCTCTTCCAGAAGTTTGTGACATTTCGGATTCTGGTGTGCGGGGGCGACGGCAGCGTGGGCTGGGTGCTCTCAGAGCTGGATAAACTCAACCTCCATAAACAGGTGAGAACAGTAAAGTGAAGATGGAGGCGGAAGATGAGGAGGAGGAGTAGTTGATGATGTAATCCTGATGTGTGAGGTAACCCCGCTGTGCTAACATCATGGCTATTACTGCATTGCACATAGATATGTTTTAATCTGACATGGCCTCAATTTTGTAGTGTGTTGTCATGGCAACTACATTGAAAATCAATTTATTTACATTATAATCTTCATCTTATTTCATCCAACTGTGAAATAAATTATTTATTGTAGAGCGAAGGAGTGGAAATTATTGGTTTAATTATGCAAATTAATTCATTATTATTGTGGAATTAATTTGCATTAATTAATTCCACGCTACATTGACATGTTTTTTTAAAATTCCAAATGAATAAATGAGCGGCGTTTGAAATCCGGTTCGATCCTGTTTAATCTCAGGTCATGTTGAACTAAATGTGTTAAACGCTTAAATCAGGCTCCATATGAGCAGCTGATAATCAGCTGGTCTGTGTCTGTGTGGTTGAAACGTGGAAATCAGAGGTCATTTTTGTCTGACTGGGCAGAGTTTGCTTTGTGGCATGAATGAAGCTTTTGCATAGGGCGTGGCATGTGCTGCTCCGGCCGAGGGACAAACTCCATCCAAGTTGCAGAATCAGTTGCAAGGCGACAAATAGATGTTCAGGAAGTAGCTGCTTTTTCTCAATGGTGGTACAAAAGTAAATAAATTTGATCAGTTATTTTTCTCCTTTTATAAAACTAACTGGTGTTAGAATATACATTGTTGGAAAACCTGATTAGTCACCTCTACAATGAGCTGTAAGTTGTAAGGCTCGTTCTTCTGTGGAATGAGTAACACAGCTAGATTAGTAATCTTAGAGTCTGGAGATACGGGATCTCCACTGGCTCTAGAGTTTCATTCTGATATGCCTATCAATCAGGTCCTAGTCATGCATGACTGGGGTCAGGGTTACACACACCTGGCAGCAGTTGAATCTCAAAACAAGAGTGAACACCAACAGGATAATATTTGAGGGGGTTTTGACAAATTCTTTTGCTACCCACACGTTTAGCTGTGTTGCTCATTCCACAGACGCATGATCAGTGAAAGTTGTACCTTGTTGTAAAGGAAACTGACCAATCTTTCCCACATGTTTGATACAACTCCAAGCGGTATTATTAAAGGGGAGAGATAATCCAACACAATTCATAATGTCCACATAGCAAGGCAGGAGTTTGGAGAGTTTAGGCTCATCCAGGCCAGTGCAGGGACCACTTCTATGTTTAAGACTGAGGTATAAACTGATAATTTGCCTGATAAGGTGAATCAAGATCTGCCAGATTCTTCATGCATGGCAAGCCTGATCAGCTCAGCAAAAATTCCCTCTCAGTCACACAGCAGCACAGACATGAACAGGCTTGGAGGTGTCAACTGCTCCTTGAAAGCCTCTTAAGGCAGGAGAGAATTAAGATCTAATGATGGTGATCCTGACTTCCTCTGGATGTGTTTACAGTTGTCTTGTGTTTGAAAAAGAGCATTCATCAGCTTCCTCTCTAGTAGTTAGCACCACATAACTAATGCTGATGCTTTTGGTTTGTTTTGGGGGTTTTTTTGCTGCTAACTCAGCTGAGCTCCCAAACAAAACAAGCTAATAAATGACACAGAAACACTTCCGACGGCTGATTGGTCAGAGAGAATAATCACTGTGGGCTTAAACAAGACTTTATCTGCAGCAATACAAACACAGCAACATGGCTCCTTTAAGTGTTACGTGTATGTCTAGTTGGTTTTTGTTTCTTTCTTTTTTTTTACCTTGATCTGTCCAGAATCATAACAAGCAGAATGATGGTCTGGCAGCCTTGTTGTGCCGAACAAATTTGCTCTGCCAAGGAGAGCTGAATAAATATAACGCAAATTAAGCTTTGTGGATCTAAGGTTGACAGAGTATTGCTCTTTATTTTGGTGTTTTTCTAAATTACATGTTGATACTGGATCAGACAAGGACAGGGGACGTGTGAGGAAAAAAGGTAGAAGGAAAGAGTGAAGAGAAGCAAAAGAAGACAAAGATACAACAGACAGAAAGCAACAGCAACAACTGAAAGAGAGAAACTAAACGACCAGTTGTTACATGTAAGAAACAGCAGACAATCATAGGGAGCACCTACAAACTGAGAATGAGTCACAAAGAACATCACTGTAGCTATTAGTGACAGGCCGACATGACACGTGTATGTCTTATAAATACATGAGAATGTTTATTAATTAGGATGATGAGTCTACGGAGACATCTTCTTTTTTCTGTTGCACTCAGACTTTATAATCACTTCTAAAAGTTATTCGACTCCTTCACTAAAACCCTCATTCGCTGCTCTGTCCTCCTCTTTGCTGTGGATGAAAGTGTCTGTTAAATCAATCAGGGGAGAGGAAGTTCTTCAGACATCTGGAAAGCAGCGATTGAGCTGAATCAGTTTTCTGTTAACAACCGTGCTGTACAGTTCAGCTCGAAGGGGTGAAAGTGGGTTTCATTAGGTCTGGGCTGAGGCGACTCCGTGTTGTTATAACGTATCATCTGCTTCCATGTCTCCACAGTGTCAGCTCGGCGTGCTGCCTCTGGGCACAGGTAATGACTTGGCTCGTGTTTTAGGCTGGGGAGGCCTCTGTGATGACGACGCTCAGCTGCTACAGATCCTGGAGAAGCTGGAGAGAGCCACCACCAAAATGCTGGACCGGTAAGGAGAGCGACATGTTGTTTACGTCTAACTCGTCAGAGAAAACGTCTTTACTTCCTGTCACATTCACTAGCTGAAACAACTGAAAGGCTTGCAGCTAGAGACGCGCTCAGTCGACCCCCGTGATGGGGATGTTTGTGGGTTATATCTCGTGAAATAACTTGTTGGATGGATTCTCAAATTAAACTCGTTTGGTTTTTCTATTTGATTTTATTTGCTTCAGTAAAGGGCAGCAAACAGGAGCAGGCAGCAGTCAAAGCAATAAAAATAACTGGATGAGATTTCTTTACCAAAGGCTGTTCATTTCTTCTCCTGCCTGAGGGGAGAATTCATAATATTAAAAGTATGTTTTGTTGCCACTGAGCTCGGCAGTGATAGGCGCAAAATGAAGCAGATTTACTTCATAACTGGAGCTGATGGATGGCTGTGTGGAAAAACAAAACAACAGCTATTTACTCACAATGTTTATACAAGCTTTAAACTTGTAAATGTGGCTCGGCTTGTTTTTTTTAATCAAAATTAAGCTCTGCTCCACATCCCTACTGTGTTCTACTGATGCTTTATAGTTGTAAATTGTTTTTTTTAGCTAATAAATGTAAAATAGCAGGAGATTCTGTCACGGTGTGCGTTGTCAGACTGAGTCACAACAAGGGCTTTTAAGACTTCCTGTATGTTGCTTATGCATGTTGGAATGTTGATCATGCCTGCATGGCGTGTTCAGTGTGTTGACTTTCCATCACAAGCTTCATCGTCTTCCTCATTCTGAAGCACTTACTTCTGCATATGCATTTTTGGCTGTTGATAGAATTCCATTGCAAGTGTGAAATATTTTGTATATGAGGTGTCAAGATAAAGAATGAACCAAGACATAATAGACATAAAATCAAATATTTAGAACCTAAAGTCTTTATTTAGCTCTTTAACAAAAGAAAAAAATTGCATGTATGTACGGCGTATTACCATGTGAAATATAGGAATGCAAAAGGTTATCCACGGGGGGGGGGGAGAAGACAATTATGTCACATGCAAGAGTAATATCTGTATTCTGTAAAGATAGTCCAAAATTTGTAATTGCATAAATTTTTTTCACTTTTTAAAAAAGCAACTGGTGAGTTTTTGCTCATCTTCTATCCGCAGGGTGATCTTTCCAAGCAAAAAGACACAAAGTCTGCTGGTTTTCTTCAGTTCCCTGCCTCCTGCCTCTGATCTCTAACTGATAAAGTCTGTTTATCCGGGGCTTGACATCCATGTTTGTTTTTTAGATGGAGCGTGATGACATACGAGGTGCCCACCACCAATAAACACACGCCGTTAGTGAAGGAAGATGACAGCCTGGATTCTCCTCTGCAGGTAAATTACCCCACACAACTTTCAGGAGGCTGTCTGCCTTTCGACAGATAGCATCCGTACAAGCCGGAGCTCACAAGCTGAGAGGAATTATTTTGGAAGACATCCACTGAGAATCAATTGATCCTGGCAGGTGGGAAGCCAAAGCAATCAGGCTTAAACCGCAGGGAGTGGTGCGGATATTGACAAAGGGCAGCTCTGTGTTGGAGAAGCTGAACTCTGCCTCTAAACTGCCTAATATGAAGGAGATTGTACAGAAACATATAAAAACTCCTGTTCAAATATGGATGAAATGACAGTTTTCCCATCGATGATGCCAGCACAGGTCTGGTGAGGATTTTTTTTATAACATCTGTTATAGAAAAAGAAAGAAAACCTTTCTCTCTCCATGTCTAAGGTCCACATAACTCAGTACGCTGACTCCGTGGCCTCTCACCTCGCCAAGATCCTGGACTCGGACAACCACAGTGACGTCATCTCCTCTGCCAAGTACGTGCTGCAAATTCCTTCACAAACAGGAACAAAAAAAAATGAGAGAAACTGAGAGAAAGAGGTGAATACAGGGTCTGTAAAAGCAAAGGTAGAGGAAGTGAAGAGAGAAGAATGATGTTAAGAGAAGGAGGCACACAAATAGAGGCCGGCGAGTGTCTGGTCAGCAGGTATCGATTTTCTGCTTGGGTCTCATCCTGAGGATGCACAAACACTTAAGTGTGTGAGCGTGTGCCGCCGCTTGTGAGTGAAAGAGACGGATGAGTCAGTGTTGGAGGGGTCATCCTCAGTGCATCAGTACATAGCAGCCGTCCTCTGGGAGAAGTGCAGCAGCCATTACTGAGCACTTTTCTCCACTGCTCTGCGAACGCTTTAAACCAAAGCTGATTGCTGTTTAAGACCAACAGCACGTCCAAAACACCTCAGGGGACTAGAGGATACACGCAAAGTGCACTTTCACTGAAACATACCACTCGTGTTGTTGTTGTTGGATGAAGAAAGTATGTAGTTGTTTTTGTGGTTTTTTAAGTTGGATTTCCACACGCACTCTGAAATTTTAACAGGAATCATCGTGATAAGGAAGTTGACCGGTGTTTTCCACTGGTACGAAGCTAATGGCTTCCTTCAAATATTAACAATAAGCCAGGAGTGTGACATAACAGGGTCACACTGGTAATAAAAGAAAAACTATCTGTAATTTTTACCCTGTAAATCTAAAGATAAAAACGTGCCTGTGCAAGACTTTCTGAAAATCTAATCAGTGCGGAAGACAAACTCGAATCGTTTTACAGTATCTAATATTTGCTAAATACTTAAGTGCTATGTGAGCTTAGAGAAACCTCGCTGCTGAGTCACACAGCAGCTGACAGTAAGTGGTGAGCATGCGGAGGCGGCGTGGCTGACGGGCAGGTAGGCAGCAATGAAACACCAGCATGTGTGTTAGTGAGTGTGTGTGTAATCTCTAGCAGAGAATCACCAAATCTTCACCGTGTTAACCCCATTATCCGTTTGTTTCTTGGTGTTAATTACATTAACAATCACTGCCCCCCCCCCCCTCCCTCCATCTGTCCTACCTCTCCCTTCCTCCCGGCAGGTTTCTGTGTGGGACGGTGAATGATTTTGTGGCAGAGGTGGGGAAGGCGTACGAGAGAGCCACAGAGAACAAGGAGGAGGCAGATGCTATGGCAAAGAAGGTAAATGGTTTTCTGTGTGCGTGCGTGTGTTATGTAAGCACTTGTATAACACTAACTAGTGGGCAAGTGTAGGTGTGTGTGTGTGTGCAGTACATAATAGAGAGTGGATATTATGGTTAAAGGCTCAGCGTTTCCACTCTCTCCTTTACTGTAGTGTTCTGTGCCTCTGGCAGTCCATGCTCTCTCCCTATTGAATAACTTGACTCTTTATAAGAGTTTGAATGAGACATTGAGGTTGAACTTGAGTGTTTATAGGAGCGGGTACATTTTGTAATAGGCTTGAAAGGGCAGATCAAAGAACCTGAACCTGCTGAACCTTTGTACTTACACCTGATTAGTGCTACATTTTTTACCTATAAGAAGATGTATGCCGTACACGACTGGATTTAGACATTTCGGGGCCCAAGGCAAACCCAGCCATGTGGCGGAGAGTTTTGAACCCTTATTTATCCATTAACGATTTGTAGCTCATTATTTTCAGTAGACTTCACTCATACTCAATGGTGGCTTGTTTCCCAAGGCAGTTTCCAACCTTTTCCTAATGGTAAAGTTCACCTCATTATTCCTTTATTTAGATCCCCATTAGCTGGAGCTAATGTAGCAGCTACTCTTCCCTGGGGTTCACATGTAAAACGTATAATATAACATAAATCACAATTAAAATCTGGACAATATCTGGTTAAAAGATATTGATTAAGGTTTAGGTTTTATTAAAAAATATATTAATTTGCATAAGTGAAAATGGAAACGAGTGGTTTCAAATACAATATGGCTTAGCTCACGTCTATCACATTTTATTAACGGGCCAAATAAAGACTTCAGATTTAAAAAATGGGACTTTTCTCCCCATTTGTTCTTAGGTTGGGCTTTAAAGGTTTAAACAGCGCTACATAATGGCCGACTGACCACATAGTGGACAATAAGCAGACGGTGTAAACACAGTGCTGGTGGCTGTCAGGCTTTTCTAAAACATTTCAAATAAGGAAAAAAATCTTCTCTGCTGGCAGAAGCCTTCTCCAAACCCTCCTGTCAGAGCACTTAGAGTTTCCTTCCACTTTCATCCAATTCCAAATAATGTGATGCTCCATTGGTGCCTGGTAGGAAATCAGCCTATTGCCTCTCCAAATAGAGATCATCTCTGTGCTGTATAAGAGCCTGTATTGATTTCAGGTTGGTATTAGGTTTTACTGCAGCTGCACACAATGAGCATTTGATAAGCTGTGTGCAGCATTGATGTGTGCTCTTATCTCCAAATATACACTCTCTTTATATGTTCCTGAAGTGGGCAGGGGAGCAATATAAACAATACCTTAATCTCTTCCTTTCTCTCCATTTCTATCTCTTCACCCAGTGTGCACTACTGAATGAGAAACTCGATTCTCTGGTCAAAGCCTTGAGTGAGGAAGCAGAAGCCCAGGTAAGAATACTTATCATCAGCAAGACATGATCAGAAAAAAACTGAGAAGTCTTAAATGCTCATTTTAACACACCAAAAAAGCCCAAAATGGCAAGACTTGTTTACAGTCAGGTTGATTCAGCTTTTGATATGTACAATACTGATTTCCAACCTGTAGATACATTAAGACAACTGTATAAACATAATGGATCACAGGATCATCTTTTAATATTTCCAGCCTCAGAAAAAAAATCAGACTAAACTAATTAAGGCAAGGCAAGTTTGTATAGCAGATTTCATGTACAGGACAATTCAAGGTGCTTTACATACAAACATTAGAAACATTGGGGTGCAGAAAGCATTTAGAAGAATTAAAAACAAAAGTATAATCACAAAATAAACAATTAAGAAGTTGAATAACAACTACTTTCTTGTAAAAATCAAGATTTAATTCAATATTGTTCATGAATATGTCAACCCTTTAATGTAGCCTGTTTGGCTGCTTTTTAACACTCTTAAGATTCATTGCTTTTTAGCAGTTTGGCACCATGTTAGTACAATATACACCAGCCAGCCATAAGATTATAACTGCCTGCATCATACTGAGTAATTCCCTTTTGTTTCCACAAATAGCCCCGACTCCTTGAGGTATGGACCCAGTAGACCTCTGAAAGAACGCTTTGTTATTTGACACTTGTAATAAAATGGGGCACTGATTGATCAGTTTTGTTTGTTCAGCATATCCTACAGATGTTGGATTGGTCTGAGATCTGGAAAAACCGGAGGCCAAATCAATTCCATGAATTTGTTGTGCTCCTCCAACCATTTTTGAACCACTGTTACAGAAAATTCATTCTTCCAGTCTTTTATGTCATTTCATCAGGCTTCATAGATAAATATAGCTGAGTATCATCTGCAAAGAAATAGATATTTGTGCCAAGCAGTCCTCTAAACAAAGGACTTAAAAGTTAAATGTATTGGTCTGAGCACAGAACCACAGAAACTTGAGGAACTCCATGGCTCTCATGTGTGAAGAACATCTATTGTTTACGTAATCAAGCTGGAATCTGTTCTGTAAATAAGAGTAGAGTTTCACCTGTGTAGAAATAGAAACTTATGCCAAACTGTTGGCATAACAAAGCACATACAAGTGAAATGAATTGGTCCCAGCACAGAACCTTGAGAAACTCCATAACTTACTCTGGTTTGTGTGGAGGACGCAATGTTTACATGAGCAAGCTGAAATCTATTATACAAATGTAACTTAAACCAGCCTAATGCAGTTTCTTTCGTCCCAATAACATGTTCAAACCTCTGTAATAAAATGTTGTGATTGATGGCATAAAAAGCAGCTCTGAGATAAAACCCACAAACTCGCTGTGGCAACTGTGTTCATCTATCAAGAACCAGGATTAGTTTATTGAGCAGTTTGAGCTACATCTATTCTTTTGGATCTGACAAAACAGGCCAGCCTGATGTGCATGAGTAAGTCTTGGATATCCATGACCTTTGTCAACAGTTTGCCACTTTTTCATCCTGACCACTGTAGTACAGAATGGGAACAAAAGACTAGATTTGTGAGGCCCAACAAACTAGCTAGTGTCAGCGACTCAAATCCTTACAATCTTCTCCTTAAGTCTGCTTCCAAAACATTATCATCAGGGCCAAAATGTTTACTTGCTGTGTAATATATCCCACAACTTCCAGGTGCCTTTTCTCAAGATAATAAATGTTTCTTACTTTACCTGTCAGTAGTCATAATGTCCTGGCTGAACAGTATACAGATGCCTATCATATCGTATCATTAACTGCTTTTCTTTGGCTATTTATGTGGCAAAATGGAATTTTCACTGATGATATTTAAGCTGTAATGGATTTGTAATGGATGACGTTACACATCTCTGGCTTCCTCATGGGGAGCTTAACAACACAGCATCAATTATCTTTGTGTGTCTCGTCTCCCTTTGGATTTTCTTATTTACAGACTGATGCAGGTGTTGTCAAAGAAACAGCAGAGCCCTCAAAATACCATTGTGATTTTAAGCTCCTGCTCAATAAAACTGGAAGTTCACTGAATTTTAGCCACTCATCCTGCAGCAGCTCTGCCTGTAAATGATACTAAGTGCTGCTTCTCAGCATCAGACACAAGCAGACAAGTGATGTTGCACTTAAGCAGGAATAGTAAAAATGAATGCATGAAAAGACATTCAGGTTTTACCGTTGCTGTGGTGACACTGAAGTACTCTCACTGCTAGTAAAATGTATTAGATCTTCTGGGGAAGTCAAGTTGTGTCTGAAAGTCACTTAACAGGGATATAACAGGATATATTTGACAGGTTTTACAGCTCATCTGTTTTCATCCAGGTGGTACCAGCAGGTTCAGTTCCCAGCCAGGAAAGCAGCGGCTCAAGTCCAGGAGAAAGTGGCGGTGAATCGGGTTCAGAAGGTAAAACATATCGGTCCAAGGAGCAGCTGATGCTCAGAGCCAACAGCTTAAAGAAAGCCCTGAGGCAGATCATCGAGCAGGCTGAGAAAGGTAACACAGCAGCCAACAAGGCTTTTTTCCTCTCCGGCTTTATCTGTCGCTGTCATTGTTTTTAAAACATCCAGATATGAGCATGCTGTGTGCACTTCACTGACCACGCGTCGTCATTTCAGTGGTGGATGAGCAGAACCGACACACGCAGGTCCAGAGGATGCCGTCCTCATCCTCCATCAAAAGAGAGAACAGTGAGGAGCTGAAGGATGCTGAGCCACGTAAGTGTTCTTTTAGTTTGAATTCTAGTGAAGAGACACACTGTCAAGACCTTTTTATCACTTGACCAAGCAGATCCTGTCAGAGGTGGTTTGAAAAAATCTAAATACAAAAACAATGAAATGAAAAGAAAACATAAATGAACCCTTTCCAATGTAGGAAATGTTTCATGAAAACATTTCGATTTTATCCAGGAGGTTTGAGTCCCACGGCCCCCATCGTCCTGGAGAAACCAGAGAACCTCAACACTGTCACCTTCAGCGAGGACACTGTGTAAGTCTGTGTGTGTGTTTACTCCTGCTTGTCTGCGTGTGCATGTGTCATCATGCATTAATTAACAGTCTGCATGTATCCGTAGACAATGCTCAGAGAAGTGTGTGATGAACAACTACTTCGGCATCGGCCTGGACGCCAAAATCTCCCTCGAGTTCAACAACAAGAGAGACGAGCACCCGAAAAAGTGCAGGTACAGAAACAACCTGTGGGTTCGCAGAGAAGAACTTTACCTCATAAACCACTTCTTCATTAAAGTGGCCACTTGTCTCATTTTGCAGAAATTACTATGTTTTTATATACAAGGGGGAACATTCTGATATTTACAAACGGTATAGTTGCTGCTGATATACACATATGATTATATCACGTTTTAATCAGTTGATAAAATCAAAATGGGGTTTTATGCAATAATCTCTTCTACTTATTTAGGCAAAATTCAAATGCTAAGAATAGAGGTTACAAAAAGATCAATTAGTCCAATTGCAACCCTTTTTTTCCTTCAGCCTTTATTGATTTTGCTATAAAATTGGTATTGTGAAAGCTTGAGGCCACGATGATAGTGTAGTAAAAATTAATCATGACATCCTAAATATCAGTCCCTCCAGGAATTTGCCATGTCCCAACGCTGCAATTTTATCAAATTGATGCAACTAATCGCAGCGCTCCTCCATGTCACCCGATATACGTCACCCGATATACGTCACCCGTGTTCCTGATTTTGAACATGCAGATGTGTTGGAGAAATGTGACCTGGGTAATATTAAAAGGTAAATGGCAGCGATACGTCATAGATGCGTCTAGCCTGTTAAACCCGAAGATAAATGTGTCACATCTGCCGTTGCATTGTTTTTACAAGAAAGAAAACAATAAAAACCACTGATTGCACACTTCCTTATCTACTTATTGGGCATAAGTCAGTTGCCAAGAAAAAACTGTAAACTGTAAAAAATATTCTCCTTAGAGATTCTCTCCTCTGTAAAGTGATATGAACACAATCATTAGATTAAAAACCCAACATTAAGAAATAAATGTTCTGTCACTCACTGATTTCATCCCTTGATCAGTAAAGTCAGAGTACGATCAGATCTGATTGG
>JBBBVU010000005.1:21391736-21405740 GCA_037177055.1 Atherinosoma microstoma
ATAATGTTCATGATGATATTCATTTCACTGTCGCAGCAATGTCATCAAAACGTCCTTGAATCAGTCGGTATTAAAAATGTATTTTAAAAGATGTAAGTCATTTAAACATGATTTGAACTATAAGCCAACATATTGCAATTCTTTATTGTTATTTATAATTACTAATGGATTGTTTACATAAGACAGATGTTCAGCTTGTGTTAAGCCAATATTTTAGGAATTTTTATGTATCGCTATTGATTTGATTATCATATGTTGTATTGATAACGACTGCAAAGATGTGTAATGAAACAAATATGAAAACCAATTTGGGATAACAAATTGCCTGTTTTAATCTTTTAGCCCTCCTTTTGCTATATTTTGTGCTTTTTATTATTTTTTTCCTTCAACATACAAAAAAAAAAAAAGAAAAGAAAATTGGGACTGAAACTCTTCCGAGGACTTACCCCGGAGCTGAGAAGAAATCTTACAGCGGAAGAACTAAAAGTGAATCCACAGATTACTCTCAACCATGTTTGTGCAACAGTATTGGATAGACGACATTTGTGAACGCTCCTGATCTGAGCAGCCGTTGAGACTGTACGCGTGATGCTGGAAGCCAGACTAGATGTTGCACGACCTTGTACATTGCGAGGTGTTTTATCGTGTTATAATGTGCAGTGTGTAACAAGACAAGTCAGTGCAACCCTCTGGAGATTAAATGAATTATTGAAGTGTGTGAAGTTTGTGTTTATTTATGTCATAAGTTGATGATTGTGTGTTGCTCTCCAACTGTAAAGGTGGTGTGCTTCAAATATGTTTGTTCAGACAGATGGTGACTAAAGCTAAACGAGTGTAGCTGAGCCGTTCTGAGATCAAACCTCAGATCTTAACCTCGTATTTATGTTGTCAGCTGGCTCTGTTCTGAGCATGATAGGTAGGGGTGGAGCCAGAGGAGTGACACTGGCATATGGATCACTAATGTCACCAGTTTGAGGTCAATTTTAAAGTTATTCTAATGATTAGTCATCTTTTAAAACTATTGACATTTGGCTGCATGTTTTTTGAAGGGATTTTGTTCAACTGCTAATGTTATGTAAGGCTACTAACCTGATAGTTCTTAGATAATGTTGGGAAGAAACTATTGTCATACTTAGTTTGCAGCGAGTGACTCGTGGTCTTAAAGTCGCTCCCAATGTCGGGAACAATGGCAGTCCTCAGTCTTAAAGGGTTTCGGGACTACACATCAACTAAGTTAATAAAGATTTTCACATGGAGTGGAAAATAATCTGTAAAGATGCTCAAAGAGTACCTCATCCAAGTTACTTAGCGCTAAGCTAGTGCTACATGATCCAGTTTAGTTCAAACGGGCGGCTAGCAAGGCTGCTAGTTGAATTTAAAGTAAGCCACAGCATGAAAATGTGGACAAATATACCCTGTAACCAGTCTTATAGGAAGTTATAAGAATGATTACAACTGAGATATTTCTGACTTTTTTTGGAAAGAAGGAGGAAACAGATCAGGCCAAGTCATACCTTAGCCCTAATGTTAGCAGCCCCGATAGCTTCCAACGTGGAGCTAGCCAAGTAAGTCATTGTAGTCAGGCACAAGGATCCAGTTTACGACCACCAGAACTGGTCCTCCTGCCACATAAAGCACCACATTGTACCCAAAACAACCAGCTTATTTTTCTGTAGAGCTTTTTGAACTTGTTGCAAATATTTCCCAAATTCTTACAAGATGTTTTATTTCTCATGTTTCTCCGATGTGGCCACAATTATCAGAGCAGTGTGTCACAAAAAGGAACATAATTATTTCCTTTCTTACTATATGGACCCCCTGATAAAGTCTTACCCACCTTCTGGCCACCCTGTATAAAAGTCTAGCTCCGCCACTGGTAGGCTAATTGTTTACATATTTGCTTGTGTACTAAGCTTTTTACCAAAAGACTCTACTAGAGAGCACAGTAGAGGACTCAGACCAGATGGATTTGGCTAATTTAGGGTGTGAACAAGACAATAAACATGGTTTGTATTTGGTTCATTTTGAGATCACAGCAAAAAAAAAAAATATTGTATTAGATGGTATATAAGGCCCTGTACTGTTTTACTAAGTTTCCATCATTTTTACCACTGTCAACTTCTTACCTTACCTTCCTCCAGACCAACTGGTTCAGACACTGCCCCTAGCAGTCAACGCAGTGTTCATTTCTGAGCTTGTGCACAAACAATTCTTCAAACACATCTAACATTCGCAAAGCAGCTATGATAATAAAACGTATGCGTAATAAAAAAGCAGGTATATTCAAGGTATGTGCTTTATTTTTCACTCCAAGTCTGCCCATTTCCCTTCCTGTAGGTTGTGGCCTAAGGCAACGTCAGCCTTGTTATAAACCTGAGTCCTTGTGTTTCCCTCTTCACTGCAGCAAGCTGTCGAGAGCAACATGGTCTGCTGACAGTTCATTGGATTGGAAATGAACTTGCCTTCCCTTATTCATGTCATTTAAAAGAAGTATTGAATAAATTTCATGGAAATTAAATGTATATGTTTGAACTGTGTTTTACTGAACTGTGGAGTTAGACTGTACTGAATGAGTCTCAAGTCAAACCATTGTTTGACTCTGATAGATCAGGAAGAAAGCAGTTCAGCATTTCTGGCGTACAGGCTCTGAGTCTTCTCTCATCATTTATAGAACAAGAAGTGAAGGTCTCATACACACAAACAGTTCTCACGCCATCAGCTGTCTGTGATACGTGAAAAGAGAGAATCTCTTACACCATTTAGATCGGAGTGTCTGGTATTTGGTAAATACTTTGTAGAAAATACAGAAATATAAACGTAAATTCATGGACGTGCCACAGAAAAAATTCCCATGTTCATCTTGGTGGTGATGCATGGGAAGCTCAACACGAGACATGCGGAGCTGACATATTATTTAATCTTTGGCTCAAAAAAATGGTTGACTATGTAGAAAATATAAATTCAGTATGAAAAATGACCCATAATGAAAAGAGAAAAGCTCCACCAGAACAGTAAATAGTATGAAGCCTCTTCGATGGCTTGGTGGAGAACTGGATCCCTACCTGTAACCAGGACCCGGATCATAAAACATTTCCCAACAATCACTTTTGATCTTTAACTCATGTTTCATTCATCTCAGTCAGTCCTAAAGGAACATTCGTACGCTACCTAGCAACCATGTCGTAGAGCTACAACAGCCATTGGATAGCTCATTTAGCAAGATGTCTGCTCCCCATATGGGAAACACTGGTTCACATCCAGCATTTAGCCAGCCCCCCCCATCATCACAGGTCTACACCACACCCTCATGTAGCTCCGTTAAGATCAAGATGCAAGCTTCCATACTATACATCATTGATGCTATGGCAAGGTGGAGCCAGCACGTCAGGTCAGAGGGGCTTCATCACATGGAGACTGTAGTACTTTACCTGTAAAGTACTTAAATACTTACTACATGTAGACAGGTGAGGTAAACATGATGTCTCAGCTGCCCCCTGCCACTGCTTGTTATCTCCCGTAGGGGGAGCAGACATCTTGCTAAGTGAGCAATCTAGCTCCTGTTGTAGCTCTAAACATGGTTGCTAGGTAACGTAGAAACGTCCCTTTAGGACTGACAGAGATGAATGAGGACCAATCCCTTTGATATTCCAACATAAAGCCTGAGATTTTCTTCCAGATGCTTCACAGTGAAGATTTTCACTTTTTACTTTCAGTTTTCTTCTTTTAAAAACAGCAACCCTGCACCATCGTCACATTTCTAAATTCATTGATCTCTGAGCTGAAACTCATCCCTCCACCTTTACCAGGGGAGTTGATCCTGCAGCTTGTTGATCTTCAGCCAGTTCTCCATCACCCTGAGAGAACACAACTTTCAATTTTGACCAAAGGAAAAACAAATGAATTCAGCAAAGATAATCAAAGATCAGTGCAAAGTAGGCCACATCATCACTATAGTCATCCACACGGTCACGATGCCACATATGATCCACCATCCACCCCCCACCACCCCCACCCCTGAAGGGAAAGCTGGTTTGAAGGTAGTGAGAAGTTTAAGGAGAGGAAAAATATGCACGAGAACTATTGATAAAGTCATCATAGGGGCCCGCCAAGATGGTTTGTACATAGGGCTCAGAATTTCATGCTCTGCCCTTGAAACAGGTGCATATTGCAGTTGTAAAGCTTTCAACTATGTATAATACAACATTTTTGTTTTATTAAAGGGAAGAAATAATTGACCAAAATAGCTTTTCCAAACTTTTTTGAGGGGTTTATGTGTGGTAGCTGTTGTCTGCAGATTTATGAGTTATTTATTTCCCTGAGTATACAGGCAGTAAATGCTAATTGTTAGCTGCTACTGCGTTTTCTTTCAACCCTGGAGAGCAAATACGATTTTTTTATTGCCTTAAAGGTGCAGTGTGTAACAAAATCAAAGGTCAATGACATCACATTTTAATATATCATCAAATAGTGTGTTTCTATTGGCATATAATGGCTTTACTAAAATAATCCTTTTGTTTTTATTCTCTTATAATGAGCCATTTCTATGTACTTGCTGCAGATTCACATACATGGCAGCTGCCATATTTGTGCCACCATCTGTACTACGGTGTCTCTGATTGGACAAACAACTCTGTGTGTGAAGTGAGAATCCTCTGAGCTTTAAAGCTACAGCACCCACTTTGATTAATAGGTACTAGAGCACTGTTTGGGATAGGTAACGTCTTAAAAAGGCACATAGGGGAAGTAGTTACCTGTAGTGGCCACTGGAGGCCACTGGATCTGAAGAATATTTCTACACACTGTACCTTTAATGAATACTGGAGTAACAAGATGTAAATGAACTCTCTTTCAGGAAAAATCCTGAATTCAGATATGCAGCATATTGAAATGTTTCAGCTACTACAGTCTCTTCTGTTATGAAGTGTGATAGGCGTGCTTTATCCTACACTGTGTGCGTCCTGTCAGTCTTTCTTAGGCTGTAGTAAAGCTGTCAGTGAGTAGAACAGCGTAGGCCGCGTTCGAACATGCACAATGGTCTCATAATGATGAAAACAATGTGTGGACATAAAATGTAAAGCATGAGTCATAATCTAAACACGTTAACTGTTTGGTTGACAGCTGCAGCCTGTAGTAGCAGAGAATACTCTGATGAGTCGCTAAGCTTTTAAATGAAGCATTAATGGCTTTGTTTTTAACCCGGGGGAGGTGTGAACAAGGTTTTACACCACAGATTAAGCTGTTTTTTATGCTGATTTTAGCTGCTAATGAAACTGTAAACTGTAGACGCAGAGACAATAACGTAGTCGTAGAAACAGATATAGAAAAAGTTGACTTTCTTGTCTTTATGTTGAACAATAAAATTTGAATTGAGCAGTGTTCGTCTCCCCAGATACCTCAGTAATGTTTTCACCACTTCAGTGGAATCAAACTTTTATTTGGATTTGTAGCTTTAAAAAAAAAGAAAAAAAAAGAAAAAGTCTATTAACTATTAACTTTTTTTTGCTTCAAAATTCTGTTTTATTGAAACCTTTTTGTCTCTTCTGCTAATGCAAATCACTCTAAATTAGCATCATCATCCTCCAGATCTGGCATGTCTTCATATCCTTCTTCTTCTTCTTTCCTCCTTTGCTCTTCCAGCTTTTTCTTCTCCTCTTCTGCCCTATTCTTCTCCTCCATCGCCCTCTTCATCTCCTCCTCCACCTCCTTCCTCTTCATATTTGGCACATCTTCCTTATCCTGCTCCTTTTTGCCCTCATCTGTTTTCTTTCTATTCTCCGCTGTGTCATAGGCCCACTCCTCATCCGAGTCACTGATGTCATCGTCGTCGATGTCCCTGTCGGGATTGTATGACTCCGTGATGTCATTGATGGCTTCCTCTGCAGGCTCTGGCTCAGGTTTGTAGTTTGGGTCCTCCAGTTTGCCCCAGGCGACCTTGTCGGCCTTGCTGAGGGTGATCTCCACTTTGGATGGGACCATGTTGACCGAGCTCTTTTTGATGTTGACCACCTGAAGGCAACAGAGATCATATATCTGTGTTCATTTCCTCAGTTTACAATCATTAACCCTCCTACTTTGTTGGGTCAGTTCCCTGTTGTGTCATGTCATGTAGCATTAAAGATTCTAAACATAATCAAGCTAAATGTAAATGGATGATAATGTTGGTGTATAAGAAGGTAGTTTCTAGGAGATAATACTCACCCCCCAGAGGTGGAAGTCCCGCTTAAAAATCTTATCGTTCTCAAAGTGGATTTGACATGAAAGCTACAGAAGTGAAATACAAAGACAATTGAAGAAGAAATTAGCTTTTTTTATACCCTTCAATAACATCACTTACAATATAAATGAAAGAAAGAGTTCATTAACTACATCTCAGCAATGGTACCAAGAGAATGATCAACTAGGCTCTGACATTTCAGAAATATCTAGAAGCACTCAGGGAGCTCATCCCTCCACCAAGACGTTGTCATATCCTTTATTTGCCAATTACTTGGGGCATTGTCTTTTACTTAGAAGGTTTAATTTAAAAATTATCCCTATCTCCCCATGGTAAAGAATCCTTTAAAAAAAATCTTTGGATCCAGGCGGTGATCCGGATCACCCCCAAAATCTAATCACTTGTTCTTTATTCCATTATTGAGATTTCCAGAAATATAATAATATAAAGGTTGAGTATGTTCATTATAAGATATTTTATAAAACCCACTAAAGCATTGTATTGGTGAAGTTAACCTGCTATTTTTTTTTTTAGCTTAGCTATAGCTGCTTCTGTTTGTGATGCTTCATGAGAAAGGGTTAGAAAAGTAATGCTCTTTCTTTCAAAACCATGGAGTTTTCCTGGAAAACGGGAACCAAAAGGAGATTGAATTCATTAAATTTGATTTCTGTTATGCTTTGTCCTCTTTTCCTTGCTAATTGTTCTTTTTAGCTAACTTTAGCTTTCTGAAGCTAAGTCTATTAGTCTCTGCCTTTAGCTCAGATTCATAAATAATTTTTTGGAGCCTTTAGTCACAACATTTAACTTGTAAACATCAAAGGTTGTAATGTTTTTATCTGGCTCTAGTCTACACGTTTACATCAGTTACTGAATGCTCTGTAGATCAGAAAGGGACAATAATAAAATTTGGCTAATTTGTTTCTCTACAGGGAAAATTGTGTTGTCTTTGCGATCTGTGGTGATATTTAGAGATAACTACTAATATTTCTTACTGAAGTGAATTAGAGAGATGTTGCTGCTGCAGACAAAACCTCCTCATATCAATGACTCTTCAATAGCTGCAGGAAAAAGATGAGCTAACCAAAGATAAAGCTGTTGAGACCTTTTCTAAAAGCATATGAGCAGTATTTAATATTTGCATCACTCACCACTGTCCGGTTGGCCCGTATGGTGCAAAATTCAGGGTTTGAATTCTTGGCGTAAATTGTAACAACAATATTATTTCCAGTTTGGTGCCAGTCGTGTCGACACCCCACCTTCTTCTTGTCCTGTAAACGGTCACAAAGAAACACACATTTGAGCCCATTGAGATACAGAATGTTCACCTAGGTTTTTTTTTGTTTTTTTTAAATTGAATAAAAAATGTTATTTTCTCTGGATGTTTTTAAAAAAATGTGTTTTTAAAGTTTGAAGCAGCCTCCAAAGTCCCACCTTTAACTGATGGAGCGCATTGTTCAGGTGGTGCGTACCTGCTTTGGCACCCAGCGGTGTTTCCCTGTAGTGCAGCCCTTCTGGTCCAGGAAAGCATTGAAGTCTGTTGTCTTTATGCAGCAGCAGCTCCAGTATTTATATCTACACAAAGAGATGAGCACAGCTGGTAACAGCCGTGTAATCTACATGATGGAAAACAACAACCTGATACTGATGAACTGCTGCTAATTCAGGTCCTAATAGTGGAAATAAAGAGGTTCGCTCTGATGCAGCTGCGTTATTTTAATTTCACTTGCACTTTAATTTACTCCCGAAGTCTCTAACGCTGCAGAATTGTTCTAATTACTCCTCTTTAATTACCCGTCTGATCTTTCTCTTCTACATTTTGGCTGTAATATTCCTTGTTTTGCTTACATGGCCTTTACTTTTGTTTTGTTTACATTTCTCCTTTGTAGAATCTGTTTAATTGCTGTTTGAAGACCGAGTCATGCATATAAAGATTGCAATTATGTTGCTGTAATAGCAGATACGTCCTTTTGTTATATGTTGGGTAAACAAGAGGGAACTTGGAGGGCTTATTGCTTCCTCTTACCCCTCGTGGAAGATGGGAGCTCCTGGATGGTGGGTGCAGACCTCCTTGTCGGTCTCTGGGCCTTGGTAGATCTAAACACACAGACAAGATGCTAACAATCACACAGCAAAGATAATCTGATCAGTGAGGATGATGTCACTGATCACATGACAAGGTCACCAGTTAAAGCACGGATGACAAATTCTGGTCCCATGGGGCCGTCGCCCTGCTGGTTTTAGATGGTTTTCCTGCTTCACCATCCAAATTATGACCCATTCATTTATGGCCAAAATGAATGGATCGTAAACGGGCTATTGGAGAGATCCATCTAATCTGAATCAAGCAGTGTTTTGATCTTAAGTTTAAAGCCCTCGTTGGGTTGATGCATTCATGGACCCCGTTCTTGATTTGACAAAGTCCTTGGTTAGCCCTTCCTGTAGTCTCCAGCTTCGGGTCCAGCAGTTTTCTGCTGCATTTTAGTAGTTCTTCCCTAAAGATTTTAGGCATTTTACTTTTTTTTTTAAAATAAATTCAAGACATTTGTTGTTGATTGTTGATCTCTTGCTATTACAGATTGTTTAAAAATCAGTTTTAATCAATTTATTTAGCAAATTGATCCCAAGGCATACAAAAATATGAGTTTTCAGTCTTTGATGAAGATGAATTTTTTAATTCACATTTCCTTCTTCAGAAGGGTGTATAAGCATTTAATTAAAATAGAAAAGAAGGCATTACCAGCATTGTACCGAACTACATCATGTGAAAGTTTCATGTCAAAAAATATTGACATAAGATAAAAATAAAACTATGTTAAACTTTTTAACCAATCATGTTTTCCATTGAGAGTAGAAGTAAAAAGACTGAGGAGTGGCTGATCAGAGCTACATGTTGTTATTTAATTTGTCCACCAGATGGCGCTCTTATTAAACTTTACAAAGACTGAGGTTTCGGTTTGATGAACCAAAGCACAGCACCGTGTGTGTACCTGTACCTGTATCTTTGTGAGGACCAGTTCAGGTTTGACGGTTTTACACATTTAGTTTTGATGGTTAAACTAAAGGAATGCGAAAAAATGTCCTGATTTGCACAGATATAAACTGAAATTTACTTCATAAGATCTCTTGTGGTAAGCCCAACTCTCAGCATAGCACATAATAATTTAATAAATGATCTAACCCAATGTTTCCCAGCAGATCATTTAAATTTATTTTATTTATTTAGTCCAGATTAAATGAAAGAAAGCTACAGAGTTCTTGCATCTAGTTAAAACCAGTGAAATAGAGACAAAAATGAATCGGTAAATGATATTTGACTTGAATAAAGAATACAAACAGGAGTTTTTGATGTAAAATTATTACTCTGCATTTCCTCAGTGTCCTCACAAAGGTAGCAATATGAACGTGTGCAGACAACAACCACGAGTGCAGATGATGAATTTGTTGTTTGTTGCTGATGTCAGATCGTCGACTATTTCAGGCAGAAATGCCACAGAAGTTTCTCACACACACTCGAACCAACGATGAAGAAACACTTACTGTTTTACAACCAGGGTTTTTGCAGCGGGTCCCATGTATGACGGCCTGACTTTCTATGAAAAGACAGAAGAAGAAAAAAGATGAGACGTTTTTCACTTCCTGCTCCAACACCTTAAATCATCAAGTTGGGTTTGAACATACGAGAAGTTTTTTTTTCTTAAAATCATGTGAAGAAATTCCAGATTAGCAGATTTTTAGTCATAGCGACCAATCTGAGCTTTTTTTAATTCACACATAATCAGCGTGTTTTCCTTCATAGTCACATGGGTGATATGTGGGGGACCAGTTAAGGACACTTTATCCTGCAAACTGGACCACATCATCACACACAGACAGCATCATTTAAGGATTCACTGTTGAATCAACTAGACTGAATAAACTGTTGAATTATGCATCGAACTTATGTAAACAGACATCTTTCGCCTGAACCCATGTGCATAGACAAACACACACAGATTATTATGTAAACTGGAAAACTGGGACTGTGGGGTTGTTGTCTACCAGGTCCTGTTGGTTTTGAAGTAAATCTGAAGAGTTTTCTGCGATTGTTAAGAATCTGCTAATATAAAGGCCACATAAAATTAATGATCCCTGAACAGATGTTTATATTAGTTTGTTTAAAATACGCATTTTATACACCAAGACAGTTCTCAATGATATATGAGGATGATAGAAAAAAGGATCATTTTATTTATTTGCTATAGGCAGAATAGTACGGAGGCTTTTAAGTGCAAAACAAGATGTGTTTTTTTTTGCTTTGCTCTTTTTAAATCTTTTTTTTCTTACAAGTGGTCTATAAAGTGTTTTAGAACAGGTCTAGTTAATAAAAGACTGGTCACATTTGGGCTTTTTGCATTTCACAAACAGAATAAAGGTTTTAAAAATTTTACAAAAGAAAGAAAAGTTTAGGGTGTAAATGATCAGAAAGATAATTTAGCTCAGGTTTAACAAGTCTAAGGCAGAAAATGTTCTTGCTTTTAATTTCGCGTCTGTGTGTTTAGAATGACTGCTTTGTGTGTTTATATAATGGCATTTTGCTTCGTAGCACCGCATCACAACTGGATATCAACACAGTAGTTGGTGTGAACGTGCATCACGGCTGATTCAGCAAAGAAACCCAAGAGGACATGATCAAAGGAAAAGAGGAAAAGAAAGAGAGACCCGGGATAGAACAAGAGACGAGGTAAGAGTCAACACACTGACTTTTACTGGCTGGAGAGAGATCAGAGAAGAGACAGGATGCAAGATGGATGATGAATTAGCCGTCACTGGTGACAACAAAGCGAGAAAATCTGCTAAAGTTCAGCAGTGGCCCTTTAATGCTCATATTCTGTAGCATTTCCACAGCCTACTGTACCTGGTAGGCGGCGTAATGTCCTAGCGGCACTACATCTTCCTTAAATTATAACGTAGAGGAAGGACACAGAAACAAGCGAGGACAATGGTGGACGTTCAGCAGTTTATATTATCACTTCTTACTATGTGGCTTTAAACAACAAAAAATCCCCAGTATATTTATACATGACGATGTTCCTGCTTTGTTCTTATTGCTGAGTCACACAGGAAGTGATGAATCTTTTGACCAGTTAATGGTTTGCAGTGTCAAACTCCATCCTTTAGAGTCCGGTTGGGAAGACTGGGACCCCAGGTTGGATCAGATATTCTGACGCCCAGTTCTTTGCCTCTGGAAACACAAAATAATGAGGACCGTCCTGTCCTGAGCCAGACCCCTCGGTGGAAACTGGGCTTTGGAAAAACTTCCAATCTGATCTGATTTAGTACCGCATATAAACATTGAGTGGGTCTGATTTGAAAAACAAAACAATTGGATTTGTGTTGTTAAAACAGTCATTAAATAATCATTTATGGGTCAGTAGTGCTGTGGTTTTTCATCAGAACCTGGCTAAGATGGCCTACATGGCCATGATAGACAGGGTCAGCAGGTTTTGGGCTCAGTTTTATACAAAAAAGAGAAAATTTTGTACATTTATTTAAAAGAAAAAGCCGATTTATTGCTGATTAATTGCAGCACAAGTTGTTCCGACCTGCATGCAAAAAATGCTGGAATATGATCCTCTTGCACAAAACTTCCTTGAGGAATATTTGATGATTCACTCTGGCTGTGAAAGCACCAGCGCGATGTGTTCAGGAACAGGTTGAAAAACAACACCCTGAGCACTGACCTTTCTTCTCGCTCTCCGCTCTGTTTCTGATGTCCAGGTTTTCCAGCACCTGAGCCAGCGAAGCGGACACTTTGTGGGGAAGCTTGGTCATGGGCTCATCTGGACTGTGTGCACACACAAACACATTCATGTTAACACGCAACTCGGCTCATACAGAGCGGCATCGTACCGGCCTGCAGACAGATACAAGCCGTTATTCGCTGCATTATTCATCCCAGAGATGCTGCAGCTGACCTCACCCTGACTCCTCTGGATGAATGCTACACAGCAGCGGCTGCACGCGGCAGACTAACAAGAATCTATATGCAAACTGACAAATTCCACTTATTCCAAGGGCGCTAGACGGCAAAGCGTCGTCATATAAATGAAGGCCGAGTGTGAATCACACACAGGAATACCTTGGTCTCTCTTTCTGCAGCATCTCAGCAGATTTGGGGCCCTGGTAGATGATCTCTTGGTCACTGGTGTTTTTAATGTCGGCCTTATCAGACGACACCTCCGGCCTCAGAGGCTCCTGGGGCTTCACGTTGCTGTGGCGCCCGCGGGTACATCCCTGCATTTAAAACCATCACAGGTCACATCAGATTAGGATGCAATCCTTGATCTCAACATGTGCAGAGGTGGAGTCAAGCCTGCTCAAATATTAACCGGGTTGTAAAAGAGGAAATATTTCCTGCACAATCTTTTAAAGATGTAATGAATTCTGCAGAATCCAGATGAAGTTACTATGAAGATACTAATTCACACTGTATAATCGTGATTATCCTTTAAGGCAGTGGTTCCAAAACCTTTTGAGAAACAACCACCAAGATAACATATATCTTGGGTCATCCTGCAGGATCCTCTAAATATAAGGCTTGAAAACTGTCAGACTTCATAAATAAGGAGGATTAATGTGGATTTTTTGCATTAATGCGTTAAAAAAATGAAGGTGCTAAATTTAGATTTATCTGCATTGATGTTTTAATTTTGACAACCCTGATAAAAATCTCAAATTTACTTGATAAAATGTTGGTTATATAGTTTTCACATTTATCTGGCGACCCCCTGAAATGATTTTGCGTCCCCCAGTTTGGGAACCGCTGCTTTAAATGGCAAAAAAGTATCAGTATCGGTATCAGTGAGAAAGTACCACAACCTAATGGTATCGTATTGACAGGAAAAATGTAAGTATAGCCCATCCTTAATTTCATTTCGGTTTGTCGTCATTCAAAAAAAATCCCCAAGAACAAAAACCCAGATAAATCGCGTCATCGGATGGAGTCAATGTGATTGTCCATCACAGTCCAGCACGGACATAGCAGACATGTGTAGCCTGAGACTCAAGAGAACAGGTCGCATTTTAAATATAAAATGAAACATATTGAAGAAACTTTCCTTTTTGTTTGTAGCAGCTGCTGAACTGATGATTTAGATAGTAATGAATGTTTTAGCTCACACAGATATTGCTTATTATTAGACTCTCACATTATAATTCACATCTCCTGTGTCTCAAGGAATGAAAAAAAAACTAGAAAATCTATCTGTACTTCATGCGTATGTATCAATTTGAAGTTAAATATGGGTATCTTTAAGCAGCGGCTCAGAGTGCGTCTTATGCCACCGGTTTCTCCTTCCACTTGATTAAAGTTTAATCAAAGGAGCTGCATATTTTCACATCATTTCCACTCTCACTGATGTATTACTGAAGCTCCTCTCTACTTCCTCACGCTCCAAACTCTGCAGTGTTTGACCCTGAGCTTTTACCTTGATGGAGAGAAACTCAGAGAAGTCTGTCGTCCTTTTTTTACAGCAGGACCAGCCCTGATAAACAAACACACGCATAAATATTTAGTGTCGCGTTCCAGATCAGACACTAATGAAATGCTCACTGAATGATCGGCTTACTTTCAGGGCATCGTGGAAGATGGGGACTCCTGGGTGGAAGAGGCAGGAATCTGTCAGGGGGGGGGGGGGGGGGGAAAAAAAAAAGGGAGTCTAACTACAGAAACAAAAAAAAACAGTCAGCAACTGTCCACACCGTCACCGCAAATTGGGGGTGGGGTCTGTCCAATGTAAGGAGATCTGTCC